>JAMPIV010008321.1:0-102883 GCA_024509875.1 Oreohelix idahoensis | reverse complement strand
CATAGGTTATCTATGTCTCGCTGTTATATAGAAGCGTGCTGGTGACGCAAGCATGCACCACAGCTTTGGTCTTCATTGTGCTTTTGCAGTTTCCCCAAACACACGTTGTGAGGCGGTAGACAGAGAGGGGCATAGAGGGAGCATCCAAATCCTGACACGCTACTCCCAAACAAAAACATACCAGTTCAATCAAGAAGATTAAGAGAGAGGTAGCAGGAACAGACATTGTGGTTTCTCAGGAAACTCTCTGATTAAATCACATTGAATTGAAAGAAAAAAGAGCCAGAAGGCAACAGAGAAAAAATTCATAGCGACAAAATCATTGAGAAACATTAGCCACGCAACACCTGGACCTATGCATACACAGACCGATCAGCAACAAATGCAACAGAAAATGGAGGTGGAGGTATCTTTCTAACCTTAAGCACTGGTGCACAAAAAATGTTGTCTGTGGCAACAGGACAATTCTCAAGTAACTTCAGAGCAGAGGCAGATGCCTTTAAAACTGCATCAGAGGCTATAATGAGAGAGGAAAGCGCAGAGAGACAAGTTACTTTCTATACCATTGCTGCGTTGAAAAGCCAAAATAATACAAACCTTGATGACCTCCGAATAGTGTTCCACAAACTATGTCAACAATCCAAACGTGCTGTGATCCAATGGATCCCATCTCATTGTAACATCACCGGCAATGAAGAGGCTCACAGACTGGCAACGAAAGGTGGAAATCTACCTCAGCCTGATGCAAGCATAACTTTCGAGGAGGCAAAGAATTTTATTAGAATCAGATACAGAAACATATGGGATGTAGAGCATCCAGGTGACATCAAATGATGCATACTACCAGCTCAACAGTAGAGAACAAGTGGCAATCTTCAGACTCAGCACTGGCGACAACAGATTGAGATATCACCTATTCAACAAGCGAAAGTTAGAAACTACCGATCAGTGTACATCTGGCACTGATAAAATGACTGCTGAACGTTTGCTTCAAAGTTGCTCAACATATGCGGAAACAGAGAAAGCGCATATGGCCGACACCAGTACCATTCGTGGAAAAGCTCTACGGAGATTCAAATAGCCTCAAACTGACTACTGTTTTCCTTGATAACATTCAAGTAGATGTCTGAGAGTGTACGAAGAAGAAGAAGAAGAAATCACATACTGCCCACTATGAAAACCCATAGAACCTCAGACCTAGCCTTTACCACACAAGACTAAGCATACACACCGCACATAAAAGTACAAGAACAACTAGGAGGAAATGATTATAATACAGAAGGTTATATACTATCACAGCACAATAGAATATATGCTATCACAGCACAATAGAATATATGCTACCACAGCACAAACGAATACATACTACAACAGTGCAATATACAGTAGAACTCCATTTATCCGAACCCCAATTATCCGAACATCCAATTATCCGAACACTTTTTCCAGGAAAAAAAAAAAAATCAGATGCCACAGTCACGTTAGACTAAAATTCTGAATCTTTTAATGCGGCAAACTTCAAATGTGTGCGAACAATTTGTAGAGAATGGGATGGCTAATGGTCGGTCGCTTACGTACAGGAAGTCAGTTAGATCATAAAGTCAGTTAATATCTGGTTTACCAATCCAGTGTACGTGTGCGTTCTAGGTAGAACACTGGCTAAACAGACAGTTCAACTTAAAATAATTGTGTCTGCTACTACAGCAGAATAATTTTGGTGTACAAGTATTTCTCTGTGCGATATGGCATCTTCCAGTAGGCCTAAAGCATATAAAAGGAACAGCAATGTTTTGTCAATTGAAACGAAAACAGAAATTATCAAGAGACTAGGACAAGGTGAAACTGTGTCTTCACTTGCGAGGATTTTCAATGTTGGGAAAGCTACCGTCTCTGACATCAAAAGTAACAAGGATAAAATTGTGAGTTTTGCATCGAAATTTGATAGTGAAAATGGGTCGAAGAAACGTAAAACCATGAGAAATGCGAAAGATGTGAAATTGGAAGAGGCTTTGTATATATGGTTTGTGCAAAGAAGAAGCAAAGAGGAACCTATCTCTGGTTCTCTGTTGTGTGAAAAGGCACTTCAGTTCAACAATCAACTTGACGGTCCTCCTGACTTTAAGGCTAGCCAGGGATGGTTAAGAAACTTTAAATCTCGTCATGGCATACGAGAATTGGAGATTCAAGGGGAATCTTTATCTAGCGATGCAACTGCCGCTAAAAATTTTAAAGCAACATTCTTGGCTTTTTTGGAAGAAGAAGGTTATTCACTCGATGATGTGTATAATGCCGATGAGACTGGCTTATACTGGAAATCATTGCCTAAAAAATCACTTGCATCTCAGCGCGAAGCAGCTGCCCCTGGGTTTAAAAAGTGCAAAGAGAGAGTCACAATTTTGGTAGCCGCGAATGCTAGTGGAAGTCATCGTTTACCGGTGCTAATGATCGGCAAAGCCAAAAAACCACGTTGTTTAAAGAATGTGACATGTCTCCCATTGTGTTACAAAGCACAGAAGAGTGCTTGGATGAATAGTGAAATATTTCTTGATTGGTATACAAATCAGTTCATCCCAAATGTGAAGAGGTTGAGATAACAAGAAAAGAAAACTGGAAAAGTAATTCTTCTACTGGACAATGCACCATCTCATCCAGAGACGGATACATTGAATGCAGTTGATGCAAATTTTTAAGTAATTTTTCTGCCTACCAATGTAACAGCACTGATTCAACCAATGGATCAGGGTGTTATAGCAAAGCTTAAAAAGATGTACAAGAAGGAAGTCCTGCGTCGTTTATTGTTGGCTGAAGATGAAGAAAGTGTGGTGGCGTTTTCCAAAAAGCTTAATCTCAAAGACTGCTGCTATATGTTAGCTGATGCTTGGACCACCCTGTCACAAGATAATCTCAACAAGGCTTGGAGTAGATTGCTTGGGAAAAAAGGAGGAAATGAAACTACTGCAGTGGACACAAATGATGATTGTATAAATGAAGTTGTGGAACTGTTTCAAGCAATGCCCGGATTTTCGGACTGTGACAAAGATGATGCACACATGTGGCTAGAAGATGATAATGATTCTGGTTTTCAGTTTTTGAATGACGAAGAAATTTTGTCTTTTGTGCAAGAAGAAAACCAAATACATGTACTGACCGATGATGAAGACTCCTCAGAAGTACATGATGTACTTGTAGATTATGAAGAAAAACCAAAACGTCGACCAAGTCCTGAAGAGGCCTTTATAGCACTAGAAACAGCGATGGTTTGGTACGAGCAAGAAGATGACAGCTGTCCTACACAGCTTCTGCTGTTGAAGAGAATGCGGGACTTAGCAGCCAAAAGGAGACTATCCAGTTTGGTGCAAAAGAGGATTCCTCATTATTTTAAATAGTGGGCTACATCTGTGCAAGTACATATATACGTAAGTTGCGCCTGGTTTTGAATCGTTTGTAATGTTATTTTGAAAACATTTCTCTTTCTTAACAAAAATAATTAATACAAGTAGTACATGCACTGCAGTGTAATAAAAGATTTTGGTGATACAGTGATCTAATACAGTGTGGGTATTATTATTACAGTACAAGTAAATATGTTTTATAGTGTATTTTCCTTGTGATGGTTAATTATTTTTAGAAATATGTGTACATGTACTCGATACATTATGTAATCCAATTATCCGAACATTTGATTATCCGAACGATGCTCGGTCCCATGGGGTTCGGATAAATGGAGTTCTACTGTAATATATAATATCACAGCACAATAGAATATATACTACCACAACACAATATAATATATACTGCCACAGCACGTTTGAATATATACTACCACAGCACAATAGAATATATACTACCACAGCACAATAGAATATACTACCACAGCACAATAGAATATATACTATCACAGCACAATAGAATATATACTATCGCAGCACAATGGAATATATACTTCCACAGCCCAATAGAATATATACTATCACAGTACAATATAATATGATGATAGGAAACTCTATACAGAGCAATACAACAGGAGGCAATCTTATCATCAGAAGTAGTCCCTCATCGATCAAGTGTTTCGTCCCCTTAATCTCCTTTATACTCTAAGGGGGACGGGCCCACTTAGGTCATGACTCCCAAGTGTCAGCCTCCTGTTGCCTAGTGCAGAGAATCGAACCCACTCCACCATGGTTGCACCTTTCAAATTCACTCCTATTTCCTGCCCGCTGGAGGCAATTGTGAACGTAACCGCTATGTTGAAAACAAATTGCTGTCTCGAGTTGCATAGCCCGTTGCGGTTGTTACACAGCCAGCACGATGCCTTTTCCGCAGTTTCGCTGAGCCTCTCAAGTATCCTTGTTCTTGACTGTCCCCTCAACCCCAACAATTTCAGTAGATTATACCCCAAGGCAGCCGCGAGACCTCTTGCACCCACCTCACCAGCGATGACCTTTGCAGTGAACCCATCGCGTCTCAAGTCCGCGGCCAGATCATTATACTTGGCTACTTTGAACGAGTGTTTGGTCGTCCAATCTGGATTCAAATGGCACGGTCAGCCCAATCATTATAATCTGGTGCAATGATGAGGAATGGAAAACGTCAGAGCAGAGTTCAGTCACGCAGTACACAGTTCAGTGATGCAGGCATGTCCAGGGGAGAGTTTTTCAACCTTATTGCGGGCCCCGTGTTTTTTAAAGGTTGTGTGATTAACCTCTGGGCGAGGTAACAAACTGAAAACTTCATATTATCACAGGATATATTATTCTAGGATATTATTCTAGGAGATTGTGTTTTCCAGTATTTTGGCAAGTATTTACACGATTAGTATGATCTCGATTTATAATAGAATAATTACTCTACTAAGTTATGTATGATTGAGACTCTAGGCGAAGCCTATCGACATTTATAGAAGAGCTCAAGCAGACATGTTATTTATGACGATGTCCTTTTACAAAGGCATCCTGATTTATGTAAACAACAAGCGATCTGGCCGCTGGTAGCCAGGATATTGGGTTGTGTAATTGAACTTTGCAATTTGTCCCTTGGACTCCTTCATTAAACAGTTTTTCATGATTTGTAGCTATTACTTACATCATGTATGTTGAGTATGGAAGCCCTAATAGGATACAACTGATCAATGACATCCTGCGGTGAGTAGAAAAAATCTGGCCTTGAGCAACCTTCATTTGAGTAATCACATCTCTGGCAGTCGCCAGTTAACACTCATAAAGTAAATCTGTAAACCAGTAACCACTACGATCCCTTTGGGAAAATTTAATAACAATGAACTCAGATGAAATATTTGATACCTGTCACAGAAGGTTTTTCATGGTGTCAAGGTTTGGCTTATAAACTTGATAGATTGCTGTAACGGTCACCTACATCACATAGTGCCGTCACCAGCGGTAACACATGATAATGAAGCTGAGTCTAAGAGGTGCCATATGCCATATATCATTCCATGTCAAGGAGCTTCGTAGGGCTCCTTCCCGTGTAGTCCATTGGCCTTGTTGGGCCTGCTGCACCGCTTTTAGCATACTTAGTATCATTCTCAGCTCCTCGTATCTCCTGAATTATCATATCTCTGCGTTCCATGTTTGATGCCATGGACCACCAGCGGATGTCACCATGGCCAAATCCCCGCCTATTCGTATGTGTGTATCCGATTACCTCCTTCAGCTTGAGCGACTATTGGGCAGCACCAACAGCTTCCTCCACTTTCCACTTCCTTCCAGTTTTCAGTGTGGGCTGAATGGACTAAACTACGTCATCTGCTGACTCGCACAACATCACTGCGAGCCTTGCCTTTCGTACTTTGTATTCTTCAACAACTGACTTGAAGGGAAGCACAAGCTTTGTCTTCGTGCCATACAGTGCTTTGTCTGACAGACCTGGTGCTACTACTAGCCTTCTCCTTGTGCCAATCACAGCACAATACAGTATATATTATCACAGCACAAAAGAATATATACTACAACAGCGCAATATAATATATACCACCTTAGCAAAAATCCCTGCCAAAATGCAACTTTACATAGGCAAACATTGAAAATTCACAGAACAGACTGAGAAGTACTGCAAAGATGCCAATACACGGCAAAGAAATAAATTGGGATAATTGAAAGGAAAATTAAATCCAGAAATTCTGAAAGCTGCTGGAAAATCAAACCCTCGAGGAGCCAGAAAGATTTACAGTCCGTGCTAAACAGAAGGGCTTGAAAAAAGTTGGAAGAACTTTCAATTGATAGGAAAAGAGCAGGAGAATAAGTACTCTGGCAAGCAATATTCAAAGGCTGCAGCTGGTACCGAAGACGCAGCAAACGTGATGAATGCAGTCAGCGACTCAAAGTTTGACTGCTTGCGTCAGGGTCAGCGAACCAGAGCTGACCAGACCCTACTACACCTCCAAGTGGTGGGCCTGTAAACAGGCTGCATCACTGTAGTCTGGCTGAGAGAGTAGGGATCGAAGAGGGAAGGTTAACCCGGTCCAGAAAATGCCATGCTGAAAACGGATGTGTCGGGCCGAAAGGCGCAGATATCGCAGCTTTGCTGTAAACGGCGACACAACGTAACAAACGTCCTTTTTAGGACGAAGGCAGAAGAAGCAGATTCTTAAGTACTTTACTATAATTATAATAGTTGTAGCGACGTAGTAGGCCACACGGTCGCATAACGGAACAATGTGACAGGGCATAGAGAGGAAGAAACTGATCACAGGAGAAATGGTGTCCTCTGGGTGTGAGTAAGAATGTGCCCACCACAAGGAAGAGACGGCATTAATGATGTCTAGGGAAGCACAACAAGGACTTATTGAATGGGAAGCATTGGGACTCCGAATTATAATAGGAATGCTCCAACAAGTCAAAAAGAAAATAGAGAAAAACATCATCCAGTGTTATTCACCAACCGATGATACAGATGAACCTGTGAAAAAAGCATTTTACACCAGACTACAAAATGTCTTGTCTAAAATAGGAACAGTCATTATAAGCGTTGAAGAAATGATGGGGAAACATGGATTAGGTATGATAAACAAAATCAAGAACTAATTACAAACGTCTGTGCATCAAATCAACTAACTATAGGAGGAAGCATATTGTTACATACAAGAATCCATAAAACAACATGAATATCACCAGACCACAGACGTGAGGTTCAGACTGCATAAATAAGAAGTTTAGGTCATCATTACATAATGTAAAGGTATATAGAGTAGCAGATGTGGTATCAGATCACAACCTTCTGTTAGTCAAAACAAAATGAAAACTCAAGAAATTTACAACAATACATAGGCAACAGTATAACGTGGGATATCTAATAAATCAGGAAGTAAGAGAAAGATTTCAATCACAATATCCAACAAAAGCAAAAATGTCCAAAGTGCTACGAAAACAAAGTCGAATGGAATAGGTACCGATGGGAACATAGCATTACTGATAACAACAGAAGCATTATCAAGATAAATTCAGCAAAAACCAAATTTATACAGGCAACACCACAACTAAATAAGGCGCCTGCATGAAGTAATTGAAAGCAAACAGGCCAAGAAGTATATCAAAAGAACACGAGAGAGAAATATATTGGAATTAGGGAAGCAGAAGTAAGAAATATGAAGGAGAAACAGGGAAGCAAGTAGGAAATGGTGGCGTCACAAAAGAATGAACATGGAATATACGGGAACAGAAGCCATTATCAAGATAGAATTCAGCAAAAACAAGAAAGCAAATTTATACAGAAGCAACACCACAACTTACAAATCCAAGGCCCATGACCAGCTCCAACGCATTCCCTCAGACATCCAGCAAATACAAGTTAGCAAAAGCAGGGAACGAAATGAAGGACCACATATGGAAGAAATAAAGAAATGGCCCATGATGGAAAAAAACAGCTGATCTACATTTAATACAAAGACTCCCGCCAAAGCCCGGATGAAAAAGGAGGAGGGCGGCCTGCAACAAAGAATTACGCGAACTTCAAGAGAGAAAACCGGACTGATTCTAAGAAAATGGGAAGGAAGAGGAGCAGGTGGAAGAGATGAGGAAAGCAAAACTAGAAATCATAAAAACGAAGAAAAAAAGGACAGTGGTGTACCCATATCTGAAAGAGCTAAAGGGGGCTTTGGTTGCATTGTGGCCCAAAATCAAAAAGATAGTATCAAGGGATGGAACTTTGTCTCGGAGCGCATTATGGTTGTAAAATTAAAAGAAGGAGCAACACCATAGTCAACCTGGTCATAGTGTATGGGCCAAATGAGGATGAGAGAGCAGAGGTCAAGGAGGAATTCTTCGAGCTGCTTCAAAGGACAGTGGATGACTGCCTAGATGAAGTTATTATGCTCGGAGATTTTAATGCCAGAGAAATACCATGAAGGACCGGAAATATGAAGAAGATACAATGACAACGACAATTCTGCAGTGAGCTCTGATCAGGGAAAATATGAACACTAGATGTGAACAAGTGTGAAAGTGATCGCCGCATTCAGAACAAAGAGTCCTGGGAGGGGGCCAGAGAATGAGAATGCTAAAAAACGGACAACAAAACCAAAGAGTTGCTTAGTAACATCACGCAAAAACCAAGTAAACGAGCAAACAAGGACCTAAAGCTGAGATGGACAGACCAGATATCAGGGGCTTATTGCTACAGCAGTGAGAAACACAGAAGAACGACCTGATGACTTGGAAACCCTCTGGAATAAATTCAAGGATATCATAAAGACAGCTGCTGCAGAAGCATGCGGTGAAGTCCGACTTGTGAACCAGAGAAAGATGGAAAGACCTTGGTGGACAGAGGAAGTCATTCCCTCAGGACAAATGGACATCCAGCCAACAGCAAACAAGACCAGAGGAAATAAGCTAGAAAACCAACTGGGAACGACCACATATGAAAGCCCATGAGAAGAAATAAAGAAAGAAAGCAATCAGCCAGGCAACTTGCCCAACATCACGCAAAACAGGCATTAGGACCTACAAGCTGAGAAAGAGGGTCTTAATGCTACAGCCCTCTGGAATTAAGAAAGTACAAGCTGCTGCAAAGCATGCGTGAAGGTCCCCGACTTGGAACAGCTTGGTGGAAAAAGCTTGCACAAGAAAAAACCAAGAAATTTAGTTCACTATAAGAACCCAAACTGCTAGAACATCCTGGGAAGAGGAAAGAATGCAAAACAATGCCCCCTCTCAAATTTATAAAGGACAAGCAAGGCAAATTGCTTACTGCCCCGAAGGAAGTAAGGAAAGAATATTTCTCATCCTGGATGGTGAAAAACAGGGCATGATGGGTATAACACCAGAAATGGTTTTTAAGTACATGGGATGACAATCGACAATGTGGAAACCAGAGGATATTTCAAAATCTACTCTAGAATCCTAGAGCAGAGACTCCGACGCCTAGCTGAGCCATTGGATGAGGTTCCCAGTGCGGATTCCGAGCAAACCGAAGTATAATCTTCACACTCAGACAGCTGAGTGAAAAGGCCTCTTGAGTATAAGAGTGAGATCCATCTTTGTTTCATAGATCTGGAAAAGGCGTTTGACAGGGTCCCCTGGACTTGGGGAATGTTTGGCAAAGTCTTCTACATGTAGAAATTATGTGAGGACAGCAAAACCATAAGTCAGAAGAGTTCAGGACCACCACTGGTGTAGAAGGTGATATCCTATCACCTTACCTCTTCATACTCCTTATGGACGATGTCATCAAGGCATGTAAGGAGAGAACAAGAAAGTTATTCAGTGGGGTACTGGAAGATTCTATATTTCGGAGCTTATTTGCTGATGATTGCTAAATCAGGGACATCTCCAATCCAACCTGCAAGTCAAGGAGTGCAGCAAAAAAATTGGTGATAGAGAAGAAAGAAAAACATAATTAAGTTGGGAGAACAGGTCCTGGAGCAGGTCGACCACTTTAAATATCTCGGAGCTTGGACTTGGCCACTCGGAAAGCAGCGGCTGGGAGACTTTTTCAGGCCATAAATCGTGGATTCCTCAGTGCCTGGAAAAGTATTTAACAAGATCATCCTTGAGAGATTTAAATAGTTCATAGACAAATAAAGGAGAGATGAGCCAGCAGGATTTCACAAAACAGATCCTGTACAGACCAGAGAAGCCATATTTAGAAAAATAGTTGAACAAAGTCTGGAATGGAATTCGGCGCAATACACTGGATTAGTGGACTTTGAACATGCATTTGCAAGTGCAGACAGAGAATCACTTTGGACATTGATGAGACATTATGGGATTCCCTGGAAGATTATCAACTTAACAAAGAAAATATATAAAGACATGACATGCAGAGGTCTAAATTAAGGACAACTTACAGAAACGTTTGGGATAAGAACGGGAATGCGACAGGGATGCCTCTTGTCTCCTTTTCATTTCTTCCTAGCAATAGATTGGGTTATGAAAACATCGAGATCGCACAACAGAAATGGAATCAAGTGGAATCTGACTAAACAGCTTTATGATCTAGATTTTGTGGCTTTCTGTCAAATAACCATAATAAGATGAAAGACAATGTGAAAATACTCGAGCAGAGGTCACAACAAGTGGGTCTGCAATTACACAAGGAAAAGACAATGATAGTGAAAATAAATGCAACAAATGATAACAAGGTTAAATTTGAAGAAAAAAAACCACTACTAGATGTAGAATCTTACACATATCTTGGCAGCATTATAGACAAATTACGACGGACAGACAATATCAAAATATGAATATTTCACGCGACAAAAGGTGCTTCCACGCACACCTTTGTCCCTGACAACAGCGATACTATCGCTGTTACTATTAATCTAACAACAAGGGCAACATTGTCTAGAGGACAATTTTCCATATTTTACGTAGAATAAATAAGTTAACTCAAAGACTGTGTCAATCTGGACATAATATAACCACTATTTGTAAATGCCATATATAAGAGGTACTCAAAAGCACAAGAAATTACCAATCTATCTCGACAACCTACCAGTGCTCAAATTATGCTAACATCACTTCTAGGACTACGACAACTTCCAAGATAAGAAATAGCATCAATACTTGCAACAACTAAAATCACACAACAGACACACGATCTTCCCAACCAAGAGCACAACCGAGAAAAGTCCGTTCCGTTCTACATCGTCTGTCAATTCCCCTTAAATAAGCTTCATAACCTTTTGAACCCTCCAAATACCAAGCTGTGACAGGTTATGTATATAGACTACAATAATCCGTCCGCTTGATTCCCACCGTCGCCCCTCATTCAGTTCAACCTGGTTTCCCACCTTTGCCCCTCATTAGCATGCACGGTTTGTTACGCATAATCCATGCCTTTTAGCTATCTGTCTAACTCATAGTTTTAGCCACGCCTATTTGTCTTGTTCCACGCGCTGACGAGCGGCTATTCAGATCTATAACTGTCATTCCTTCTAAAGGGGACGGGCCAAGTACGTTTGCCTGAAAGCTCGATGAAAGCAGAGATGTCAAAATTACGACATACTGACCGCGCACGGTCCCAGAAACACGTGCAAGGCAACGGCTTTTGAAGTTCCCTACGGCTAATCTATCGCTGATATCAGAAGCCTTTTGTTGTCGATTTCACCGGGTAACAAACCGAACGGAGAAATTCTTTATCTGGAAAGAAACCCCGCGCTGATTTCTGCTGATTTGCCGAGGCGCGACTTTCGTCATCCTTCAGCGAGACTACGCTATTTCTGTATATATATATACTTCATCTATTAAAATCAGTTATCATTCGCTTCATGAAATTTTTGAAATATCTAGCTCGATATCATAAGAGCCATAGTACAAAGTGGATTACTATATTTCGTGGAGATAGTTTAATTTTTCTGTTCTGTGGCTGATCAAAAACCCTGCGAACTAGCGGTCTTATAGTCTTATGAACTAGCGGTCTTATGGTCTTATGTTCTTATAAGCATCCAGAGATACTGTTATATTGTTGAGTCTTCGTGTGGTGACCATGTGCGGTCCAATTTCTTTACTCATGACAGAGTCCAATATTGACACAATAACTGTAATAATAACTGGATCTCAGCAGCCCGCTGTGGTAAAATAAATCTATCTACTTATATGACATATGACAGTAGTTTTTTTCACGGGATTATACTCCAGAAAAACTCACTGTTCAGACTCAGCCATCACCTCAGAGAACAGCCGAGAATTATTACCAGTAACATTTTCATAACTTAACATAGTGTCTCAGCCACCAGAGGCTAGACAACCCCGGAAATATATATTTATTATTCATCCTGTGACGGTGACCACCACGTATAAATCTTGCTCCAACCAACTAAAGGCAGTGAATCAGGAATTATCCAGGAAACAAATTAACGCACCAACTTCGGCGACTCCCTTGAAACTAGCAGTCTGAGGCTAAGGATAGTCTGAGGCTGAAGTTCGAAAATAATCTGACACTGTAGTCATTGTACTTGTTAGTGTTTATTTCCAAGGAATACCTGAGACCACTATTGGGTAAGCGAATATGAGTGTGGCCACAGTATGACTGGATGAATGAGCATAAAGAGAGAAACATATTTTCCTTTTGTTACACCATCATACAAATCTTCTTTTTTAATTCTCACTAACCTGAGTATTTACGGGATAGATTAATTAGGAACTTGTTCTTTTCCCGTATTCTCTTTTCCATACCTTATTAGTAACTTTTGATCTTTTGGGTTAATTACCTCTGTTGGGGTCGTCTTTCTTTTCCTTTACCAGAGGGGAGGACCTATTGGGTTAATTTTATTTTGTCTGTAAACCATGCTTTATTGTTGTATATGCTTGATGTTGTGATTTTCTAGTGATAATAAACTTAACAAACCTTAAGTTATCGTGTTGGTCAACCCCTGCCCATATATGTTATCCATAGTTTGTTTTCACGTTTGTGCGTGTTTGTCACAGAAGTTTGTGTAAGTGGGTGCAGTGTAACTTGTATTTTGTATAAGGAGAGAAAGTGCGTCTGATTTAAATATAGTCATAAAGGTAGGTTAGATTAGAGAAATTACTCAATCCAGAGACTGTTCTTTCTCTTACACTATCACCTCGTGAGAAAAACTATTTCTTACACCTTACTCTTACATAGTTACCACTATCACCTTTGCTCGGTCAGGACCATTAATATCTCAGACCTATCTTGTAAAAATTACGACACAAGCTGACTCTAGCCAGTAATAACTTCTACTTTAGTCACATGTCATAACAATCAGAGTTCAGCTGCTCGTGCAAACATCAAATGCAGCTCACAAACGTTGTGCTCGACTTACATTGTATCAATTTTGCTATAAAGCTGGCTCCACCAGAAGCATACAAACGTAGCACCTTCTCAAAATGATATCTTGACATTCAACTACCTTTCAAAAGAAAATCGCAATTTTTCACTCGATGGGTGATGGTAGTCTATCAGGCAAACTCAGAACATTACCATTGCAGCCGGACAAAACATAGCATTGTTCTAGTTGAAAAGTTACAATACTGATCTCAATAATGAAACAGTTTTATCCTCTAGGCTATAGTGGCACAAATGGACATCTCCGCAAAGCCAATTCCACAGTCTATGTAGTGCGGGACTCACAACGCACTACCAACACAACACCGTTCAGACCGATGGTTCATTACCCAGAACCAAAGCTGAACAGACTAGTCACACTACCAGGACATCCACAGTTCACACATAACTGACCATGACTAGATTCAATATTATATCTCTTTCTCAGAGCAATCGTTAATTATCCAGAACCACTCTCCTTGCAGAGACTATAATAACTGGTGCTACCACAGAGGCTTCCTGTCGTGCCTAAACCACCTCTGGACCCGAAACAACAGAGTAGGACTTTCCTCACTCTTCTTCTACTACTATATGACTCGGCATTGTCCCTCGAGTCTTTCAAATATATGGGTCACGTTGTCATCTAAAATCACAACAACAACAACAAGCGGCACCCAGATTACGAGAAGGTGGATACCACATTTCCACACTGTTCTTGGCGATGTCCAATAACCACCTATTTCAAAAATTTCTATAAGACAATATCAGCCCGTAATTTATGACATTCTGATACCCGGTTAGCCATGATAGATTATACCCAGTAATATGTTTATCTATAAAAAAAATGACAACATGAGATCTGTGAAAAATCTCAAGCTAAAAATGATGCTCTAATGAAGAATTAGGAAAAAGCTCCTAAAAATATTTTTGAAACCCCCAAAAAAGTAACAATATACTCGTATATCAACTAGATCTGCGCTAACGTGTAATGTGACTGTAACTACACAGTATAATAACCAGAAGAAAAACTAACATAAATCAAACTAAGTGACATTGATGTAGTTAAACTGTAGCTACCACTACACATTGTAGGTGTGCGAGAGCAACTTTCATGTATTGAGAAACATATGGAGATAAAGAAAAATCAATTACAACTCAAAATAAGAGTCTTCAACTCAAATGTCAAGTCAATCCTATTGTATAGCTCTGAAACATGGAGAACAACAAAAACAACAACAATAAAATTAGACTTTCATAAATGGGTACTTGCGTAGAACAGAATGATTGAAATGGTATAAGAAAGTCACCAATGTGGAAGTGATGAAAATAACCAGACAAGTGCTAGTGGAAGATGACGCCGGCGATGAAAGCGAACACACTGAGGAAACATGTTGATAGCATTACAAGGCAGTCCTTGTTCTAAAACCCCGAAGGAAAGAGTGGCAGACATAGACCAACAAAAAAAAACACATGGAGAAGAGAACTGGTGACAGAAGTGAAAAGGATGAGGACAACGCAGAAACAACTTGAACTGATGGCACGTGACAGGAGGAATTGGCATGTATTTGTTGAAGGCCTAAGCTCCTTCTCAAGCATGTGTACACTGCTTAGACAGCACAGACTACGCTGGCTTGGTCATATCCGCCGCATGGAAGATGATCGCATCCCTAAAGATATCTTCTACGGACAACTAGCAGATGGCAAAAGAACAGTTCGGCCACCGCAGCTGAGGTTCAAAAATGTGTGCAAGAGAGACATGAGAGCACTGGACATAGATCCAGCAACCTGGGAGGGTGAAGCTGCCGGTCGCACCAAGCTGCGATACTTTCTGCGGCGCCACCACAGATTGGACGAAAAGAAGCTCTCACAACAGCAGAAGAGAGGAGAAAACATCGGAAAAAATACCAGAAAAAAAAGCAGGAGAAGGCTGTCACCTCAGGGGCACATTCCCATTGTCAGTTAAGACTGAAGGAGCTGTTATATTATTATGTTCCTTCTGGAGCTAAGAGATATTGGTTGATTGATTGATGAAGAATGACAAGAAAGACATCCAGTGAGTTAGAGACGAGCTTAAATGAGTTCCTTTCCAACATAGAACAGACAACTGCCAGTAGGACATCAGGATAAGAAATGAAGCTGCCTATCATTCGTTATGACATAGGTAAACCATGTGACATCATTACAAGGCAGTCCTTCTCCTCAAAACCCCAGAGTAACAGAAACAGAAGGGGACCTAAAACACATGGCAATAATAACGGAAATATAGTTAGTTGGAGCCTTTGCGCCATAGTGATCTGAAAAGCGATGAAAGAATGAATGTATGAATGTATTCTTGGAATATTACAGAGACCTAACTGTTGTCACAGAACACGTCTGTCGAGTATATGATGCCCCTGTAAAAGTAAAAAGAAAAAGCACCAGCCATCCACGAAGCTCAAGATGTTCTTACACTTATGTCACTTCTCATGATAACGCTGAGTTTGCGCAAAAGTTAAGTTAACTCTTATATTTAAAACTGTCTCAAATGATTAAATTGTTTATATGTTTCTAAAAATATTTATTCAACATTTTTAGAACGAATAATGTGTCTCTATCAAATCTATCATGAAAAGGTTGAGAGTGATAAAGATAAGAAGATAATATGACATTATTACATGAAGTAGAAGGCGGTGCAAATCTTAAGACCATCTTACACTTGAACACCGCTACTTCACGATTCGAATCTCTCTTAGAGTACAAACAAGTCTTTATTGATTTTTTCGTTCAAGAAACATTCCGTGGCATCTCTTAATTGTCTTGAGAAGATAACTTAAATTTCTTAACAATCTGTTCTGTTTAAAACAAAGGAAGCGGTGCTGTGTTAAGTGTTATTTACATTTTGTTTATGTCAGACTTTCGTCCTTTATGACGAAAATTGAATGTCCACCATGGGAATTCACCAAGTTTTTCTCTATCTGTAATAATATACTAAAGTTCTGTCAAGAGACCTATTCTAGTCCTAAATTTCGTGAAGACAATTTATCAATAAAAGGTCGAGAGTTATGTAGATATGGGGATAATACGACATTATTACATGAAGTCGATGGAGGCACAAATCTTAAGAGCATCTTACCCTTGGACGACGCTAGTTCACGATTCTGATCTCTCTTAGAGTACAAGCTAGACTTTATTGATTTTTGCGTTGAGGAAAAACGCTGTCGTATCTCTAAACTGTGTATTGAAGATAACTTAAGTGCCCTTAAAATCTAATTGTGTTTAAAGTCAAAGAAAGTGATGCTGTGTTAAACATTATTAACAATTTGTCCTTATTAAACATTTGTCCTCATGTACCTGTAAGTGTCTACTACATAAATTTCCCAGGTTTTCGCTAACATTCTGTTAAGAGACTTCTTGCTGTAGTCATCAATGTCGTGAGGAAAGGTACTGGTAAACATAATCATACAACTTTGAGTAAAATTTCCAACTGAAAAGTCTAGTAATTTTAATTACTTCAGAAGTGTTTGATCAGGTAACAAAGTACCCCAGACCTAAGTGTCTTTTGTATTTGGACATGCGCCCTAACATAACCGACTAGGTTGAACGGGACGCGCCTCGCCAAGACGAGGCAAAAGTTTTACATTAAAAAAATTAATAATAATAAGGTAACAATTTAAAATATTTAGCCTATGTAATAATCAAATAACTTTTCTTTAGAGTAACTATGTCTCCTCGCTCCAATTTTATTGCTATGCATTCAGTTCTTGTTCATCTTGTCAATTTCAGGTTTAAAGTGCCCGACGACACATTAATTATAAATTAGCAGCTTAGAATCCGTAATCAGTTCGGCGTCATTGTGGTAACTTCATGATCCACGAACTCTAGTATTACAGCCCAATGTGATCAATGGAGATGTGAACGCTTCTTGTCTACATGGGTCCTAGCCGAGTAATATTTACCAATTAAAGTCAGGGTTTCGTCGTTACACTGTTCCAGTTTTAAAAATTATTATTACAGGCGCTGAATTTGTTTAGAAGTAATTCCCATTTTTCTTAGAGCGCCTTATGTTTGCATTGTCTCCTTTCAGAATCTTTTTTTCCTATGTGTTCTCTTTTTACAGTCTCACTAATTATTCTTTCACTTGTTTAACTGTATCAGACTTACCATAATATAAGTAACAGTATTTATTATATGTATCGCATCTTTCATTAAATCTAAAAACGTCATTACAGTTACAAAAAGATAATATTTATTTGAGGAAATTGAAAGTTTGCTTGTTGCTTGGTTAATGGCTTGATGTAATATGGCTGAACTAGACACGAATGTTGCTGTATATGATCTTACGAGGGGAAAACCTGATAATAATCTCTTCACGATAGCTTCACCTGATGTTCAACAACGATTCAGCACACTTGTAAAGTTAAGAGGAAAATATAATTGTTTATTTCGCATTTTAATATTAGCTTTTGCTGTCAATTATTTGCGAAACTAGTGACTATTTTTCGTTAGATCTAAGTAAAAAATGATGTAAGGAAAAAAGGTAAAGGATCCCGTTACACGCCCATTGAGGCATATTGAGAATATGGTGTTAGGCCCATATTTTCTTGACCATCGGCACACTATGGGTGATGTGGTCAGCATCACGCCAGTCGCCTTAACCTTCCCAGAGTTGTTCTGGTACCCAGTTGGGGCTGGGTCGATCCAGGAGCCGTTTGCGGTCTAAAAATATCCCATCTCATCAGGGAATCGAACCATAGACCACTGAGCTAGGAAGCCAGTGCACTAACCACTATGCTACCGCGGCAAAATGATGTACTTAACTGATAATTTTTTCACTCTATATAACACTTTATTAATTTATTTCCTTCTCTGTGTAAAATGGATCCAATATGCTAAATCAGTAAAACGATAAATGACCCAGTTAGTCAATTATATACACACGAATGTTGGCCTTATAGTAGAGAAAAATGACATAGATGTGATACGGTTAATGCTCGGGCTTCCTAGCTCGGTGGTCCATGGTTCGATCCCCAGTTGGGGTGGAAATTTTTTAGACCGCAAATGGCTCCGGGGTAAACCCCAGCCTCATGAATTGGGTACCAGAGCAACCCATAAAGTGCCGCTGGAATAAAATATGGGCTTAACACCATATTCCAAATATGCCTCAATGGTCGTGTACATGGATACTTTACATCGTAACTATCTGATACAATACATGTAACATGAACAACTGAGATATGACCGGAACATGTACTTTAGTGATTACTTACTTAGTCTTTCCCCTTCTACCATGAGGTGTAGAGGTTTGGAAGAGAGAGCGCCAGACTATCCTATCGGCTGTTTTCTTCCTGGCCTGGTTCCATTCTAGTCCTCGGTCCTTCAAAGATTGTCTAATGTTGTCCTCCCAGCGGACTCTGGGTTGTCCTGGGGGTCTGGATTCCTAGCTCTTTGTTTCTCATGCTTGTCGTGGTAGCCGATCTTCTCCCATTCTGCAGACATGGCCAAACCATCTTAGTTGGGACTGTTCTACTTGGGTCTGCAGCGGGTGGGATTTTAGGCCTTGACGTATCGTCTGGTTGCGGACCATGTCTCTTCTTGTTACTTCAACCACCTTCCTCAGATACCTCATTTCTGAGGTTTGGATCTAGCTTTTGTGAGTTGTAGTCATTGCCCATGACCCGCATCCATATGTCAAGACTGGGACATAGGTGGAGCGGTATACAGCCATCTTCGTTTTCTTACCAACCTCTCTCTTGCTGATGAATCCTCGATTTATGGCCTGAAAAAGTCTCCCAGCCGCTTTTCGAGTGGCCAACTCTTCTTTGATGCCTCCATTTCGGTCTATAATAGCTCCGAGATATTTAAAGTGGTCGACCTGCTCCAGGACTTGTTCTCCCAGCTTAATCTGATGTCTTCTTTCTTCTCGTGATATCACAATGGATTTTGTTTTAGAGCTGCTTATGACCATCCCTCTCTTCTCCAGCTCTTCCTTCCAGACTTACAGGTTAGATTGGAGATGTGCCTCTGATTTAGCAATCAGGGCAACATCATCAGCAAATGCCAGCTCTGAAATACATACCTGTCTCATCTTCCAGTACCCCACTGAATACTTTCTTGTTCTCTCCTTACATGCCTTGATAACATCGCCCATGAGGAGTATAAAAAGATAAGGTGACAGGATATCACCTTGTCTTACACCAGTGGTGGTCCTGAACTCTTCTGACTCATGGTTTGCTGTCCTTACATAATTTCTGCAAGACTTGTAGAAGCTCTGTATAGCATGAATCAGATGTGCTAGAATATTCTTCCTTGCCAAACAGTCCCAAAGTTTGCTCCAGGGAACCCTGTCAAATGCCTTTTCCAGATCTATGAAACAAAGATGGATCTCACTCTTATACTCAAGGGCCTTTTCACTCAGCTGTCTGAGTGTGAAGATTAGGTCTTGAGTACTTCGGTTTGCTCGGAATCCGCACTGGACCTCATCCAATTGTGGCTCAGCTAAGCGTCTGAATCTCTGCTCTAGGGTTCTAGAGTAGATTTTACCAGGGACACTGATAAGGGATATGCCTATATGGTTTCCACATAGTTGATTGTCACCCTTTTTGAAAATTGGTGTTATGATGGCAATCTCCAAATCCTTTGATATGGTCTGGTTGCACCACGCTACCTGTAGGACCTTTAAAATAGGTGCTGTTGTTATACCATCATGCCCTGCTGCTTTGCCCATCTTGATTTTCTCCAGCGCTATCTTCAGTTCTTCCATCTTTATGTCATCTTCATCACCATTGGTTTCCTCTTCTGTGCTAGTGGTTATCATTTCTGATGCTTGACCTTGCTCACCATCAAGGAGTTCTGAGAAATATTCTTTCCATCTTTCCATTACTTTCTTCGGGGCAGTAAGCAATTTGCCTTGCATGTCCTTTAAAAATTTGAGAGGGCATTGTTTTTCATTCCTTATTTTCTTTATGGTCTTATAGAACAATTTCTGGTTTTCTTGCGCATCTTTTTCTAGCTTTTCTCCAAATTCTTCACAGGACTTCTCTTTTGCTGCTAGCACTTTGTTCTTTGCTTCTTCTTCTGAGTATCACATATTCTCTATATTTCTCTATTTGTCCTGCTGTGTTTTTAGCTCCTAAGTATTGTTTTCATGCCATTTTCTTCTCTCTTATTTTCTCTTTGACTTCCTCTGTCCACCAAGGTGTCCTCTTTCTCTTGTTCCCAAGTCAGACTTAACCACATGCTTCTGCAGCAGCTGTCTTTATAATGTCCTTCAATTCAAGCCAGAGGGTTTCCAGGTCATCAGGTTGTTCTTCTGTGCTTCTCACCGCTGTAGCAATAAGCCCCTGATATCTGGTCTTAATTTCTGGCTCTCTCAGATTGTAGGTCTTAATGCTCATTTCTCCCGTTTGTTTACTTGGTTTCTTGCGTGATGTTAGGCAGTTCCTAGGCTGAGCAACTCTTTCAGTAGTTCTTTTGATTGTAAGCAGGTAGTGATCACTTCCAATCTCTGGCCCCCTCCAGACTCTAGCGTCCCGGACATATTTGTATGAGCTCCTCCGAACAATGGCATAGTCGATCACTGACTTCTCATTCTTTGTTGGTGCACATCTAGTGTATGCATGTATTCGCTTATGGGGGAACTTTGTGTTTGTAATAATCAGATAATGCAGAATCTAAGGAGTCGCTTTCCATTGTTATTGAGAGTATCTTCTCCAAATCTTCCGCTGAATCCACCCCATCTAGCATGGTGTGGTGAAATTACAGTAATGCAACGTTAAAATTCCTCCATTTATAAAGATAATAGGTAAAATAACATGTAGGGATAAAAATATTGGTAAGGTACGATGATACATTCTCGCCCACGCCAGCGTTTTCTAGCGCCATTGAAACTAACTAGTTAGAACATGTAGACTAAACGAACTATCCTTTTAGACGGGGTAGAAACGGAGATAAAAGAAAAAAAATTATGACGGTCTGAACACGTGTTTGAATCTAAAGACTAAAAGACGCAATTTATAGTTTTTAAAGAAAAAATTACGCCACTAGTTGACACAATGTAAGGAAATGGACAAAAAACGACCTTAGCTCTTGTTAGAAACAGACATATCTTTGACGTTTTACGGTAATTAGTTATTTTAGTTTGAATATAGCGGCAAACGCGTGAACGAAGGTACAAAAAACAAATTTCAAAACTAACCTTGAAAAAGTAAGTTTTTTCTTAATCATAAGTTTAGGAAAACAAAAAATAGCTAGTTTGATAGCCCATCTTTAACAGAGAAAGAATATACTTTTAATTACGAAGACGGACAGATAACACGGAAGATATTGACGAAATACTGTATTGTTCAATACAGACTAGCCAACAGTTATTTGTGCATATTTTCACTAAAGTTACATTTTGACGTCCTTGAGACTAAAAATGCAGAAAAACATTACATGTGGACTAGGGGCAGGATAGGAGGGTACAAGCTTCTTATTCAAGTGACTAAGGATCACTTCCTCTACCATATCATATGTATTGCAGTCAAGTCCGTTGACCTTCTTTCAAGGACGTATCTTATGGCCAACGGATTCATTCTCAAGGAGCAATACTTCTTATCATACTTGTAACAATTCCAGACTTTTTCCATACGATACTTAGGTAGCATACATATATAAAATCCAAACAAAGTCATCCACGACAATACGACCAGGTTAGAGTTCTGTGTTGACTAACCTCTCTATATCCATGCCACGACTTTGGCATTGACGAAAATACGGCATATAAAAACATGTGAAGCATACAAATCAATTAACTTCGATTACTCGTAGATATCCTCCCTCTACGGTAATTCAAAAGGGCTAACAACTCCGTCTGTCCATTCTAGGAATGACATACTACGATGAATTCCCGCTAGACCAAAACTATGAGCGGCCTGATACTTTACTTTAACTCAATAAACATTCGATATGACATGGGGCGACACTTACTTGATACTTCCACTATTGGCTTCATCATGAATACCAGTAGATATCATTACAAAATAATGGCTTCTTCAAACTTGCCAGAAAAATCCAAGAAATATATATCGGACATAAACATGGTCCGAATTGCCCCGTTCAAAAACATGACGTCCCCAGCAGCAGTCCAGGGCCTAGAGACAAACAAATAATATAGGAAAACATATCTAAGACTATGGAAGACAGATCTATATTTGAAATCAGTGGGAACATATCACCCACCTTATTGGATGGAAGAGGAAACTATTGAACATATTTCGGATGCAATGCAATCATGGGAAACTGGTACTATTTGATAACACCTGGGTGAGATGTGCTGAGTTGGTCAGAGAGATCTGACCCAATCTTTGTAATGTTTTTTCGTTGTTATGTGTAAAAAGTGGTGCAGTAGGCAGTGTGTTGACACATGGCACAAATTTTGGTTTCAGAGTTTCTGGTCTGGCACTATACTAGTGTCAGATGCTTGTGAAGAGATCTATGAGTGGATGATTTGGAAGCTACTATTTTACTCCAGCTACTGTGAGGAGTGGGCCACTTGAATTCTTTACTGCATCGTCACAGGCCAGATAAGTGAAAACCTGGCCTGCTGTAGATTCATCAAACTTGTCCACCATACATATTGTTTCATACGTCCTGACCAGAAGAAACATTTGGTTCAGGACTAAATAAATTCAAAAAATTGTAAAATCTAAACTTCTAAAGCCAGTGTTAGTTAATTTGATCATAGAGCTTATTATTATTATTAGACTTAGTATTTACATGTGTGTGTCTGTGTATTTAATTACCTACACATCACATTTCATTACCCTAGACATTAAACGTAGCTAACATACATAATAGCAGAATAAGTCTGTTTGAGGTCGTAAGTGGTAGCAGAAAGGCATTCTGTAACTCACATAAACTTTTATCTTCAGGAGCCTTCACAGCTGACCTCATCCAGTACACTAGGTAACATAGCAACCATACAATAACATCAAAAACCACTACACATGGTCATTTCCAACTCTGGCACTGAAATCTCCGAGCATGATAATTTCATCTAGGCAGTCATCCACTGTCCTTTGAATCAGCTCGAAGAATTCCTCCTTGACCTCTGCTCTCCCATCCTAATTTGGCCCATACACTATGACCAGGTTGACTATGGTTTCTCCTTCTTTTAGTTTTACAACCATAATGCGCTCCGAGACAAAGTTCCATCCCATGATACTATCTTTTTGGTTTTTGGCCACAATGCAACCCAAGCCCCCTTTAGCTCTTTCAGATGCAGGTACAGCACTGTAGAGCAGCGTGATGCCATCGAGATCCATGACTACCTGTCCCTTTTTCTTTGTTTCCCTTATAGCCAGGATTTCTAATTTTGCTTTCCTCATCTCTTCCACCAGCTCCTCTTTTTTCCCATTTATACTTCTTGTGTTCCAAGTTCCATAAGTCGTAGTCCGTAGTCCGTTCCAGTTCGTCGCCTTTAGAATCCGTCCGGTTTTCTCTCTTGTATTTCGCTTAATCAGGTTTTAAAGCAAACAGGTGATTGGCCTGTTGTGCCTTTGCTTGGTGGAGGGGCTGCCTCCTTACGGCCTCCGTGCAGGCCGCCCTCCTCCTTTTTCAGCTGGGCTTGGGACCAACTTAGGCGGAGTTACTTTAGAGATTACAAAACATAAAAATCTGGTTTTACGACGAAGCACTTTTACAACTGTGGAGAAACAAATCAACACCATGCCGCGCGTATCTCAAGAGTACTTAAAATCTTCAACAAAATTATCGACGAAAGCCAATTTCCCGCCAGATCTTGTTTTAAATGCCAATGAAACTGGCCTCTATTGGACAAGGATGCCCTCTGCAACCTATATCTCACGATAAGAGAAATCTGCCCCAAGATTAATGTCAGCAAAAGACCGACTTACTTTTCATCTTGGTGGTAGTGCTGCAGGGACTCTAAAATTAAATCCGCAATAGGTGTACTATTCTAAAAGACCACAAATAATGAAAGGTTTGATTAAAGCACATCTGCCAGTCATATGGAAATTCAACAAGAAAGCTTGGAGGACATACGGCACACATTAAAGAAATTAGGTCTGAACTCGATGTTAAGATGTTCTACCTACTTGCCTCAAAATACCACATTCCTGCTACAGCCTGTCACATAATTTTGTTTGCTCTCATGTCCTCTCTGGTAGTATTAAACTACCTTTATTGTGCGTACTAATTATGTGAACTGTACGATTGTCGGCACATTCTATTTTCCTACCTTCCTACAGTATTTGGTATTTTCGAGTCAATGTTTACACTCCTTCCATCCATCTGTGTGGTGTTTGTTTACCTGAGAGTTTGATACCAATCAGACTAGATTGGTTGGCAAGGTCATTTTCGTGTAGTGACTAAGTGTATGTTTGCACAGGGAATGTCAGTCAATTATCGAACTGGTGACAGATTAGACACACGAATAATGTAAGAAACTTCCAGACATATTTGTTCGACTACGATGTTGCAGGGGGATTGGGAATGTAAACATTACGGAGAATAGACAGATATATCAACTCCATGTACGGACAATTGACCGTTTGAATTTACAAAAGCTCTAAGTGGTGGTCCTGGAAACAGGCTGCATCACTGCAGGAAGGCCAACCCGGTCCCAAAAATGCCGTGCCTAAAACGAATGTGTCGGGCCGAAAGGTGCAGATATCGCACCTTTGCTGTAAACGGCGACACAGCGTAAGAAACGTAACAAATGTCCTTTTTAGGACGAACGCAGAAGAAGAAAAAGAAGAATTTACAAAAGCATGAGTCATGCAGAAATTCCACTTGAAAGTTTTCATAACGTGCACTTTCGAATGTTTTTGGCTTAGCAGTTTAGAGGCTAATAGACATTCACGTTGATTGGAAGTTTGTCGGAAATGCCCTGAAGTAAACAACATGTGAGCGTGGGCAGAGAATTACGATATAACGTAGAACATTTAGATATACGACACTGCATTCCAGAATCATCAAAGTAGACAACCCAGACTGAAGCCAGGAAAGAGTAGAAGTTAGGATTCTGAACTCTAGGAATGGACTACAAATACTTGAGCACCTTTTGAGTAATACAAAAAGTATCCACCTTTTTAATATGGAAACAGGACTCCTATAAGACCTACTTACAAAGTCATAGATGGATTTTATAATAGAAATAAAACCCAAGACGCGTGTTCAAGGCATCGTTATACAGTTGCGAAGACTATTCTACTGAGTCAGAAGTCTAGTTCCAAATTAGTTTTGGGTTGATGATACGGGTTTACGAAAACATTCGAAGTTCGATTCTACGATACCAGCTGTACTGCTGATCTGTGATTCAACGCAGACGATCGACACTTGAAACCTACATTCACATGTTGAAGATACCTGCCATGACCAGGAGAAGTGACCTCGCTACAGAGACGAATTGACGGAACAGCAGCATCAAGACTTCATCAGTTTGAAAGCTAAGTGACATTTTTAGCAGGCCTACACAACATAACGTATTGATCTATATTCCATAACTAAGCTTCCTAAAGCCGATTTCGATGACGAAACCTATTTTTTAATAATCACCAGTTCATATTTATTTCAATTTTTTCCAAAGTAATTGATAATTAAATTTGTTATATATTGTTTTTAAAAATTCATAGTTTAATTCTACAGATAGAAGTGCACACAGATGAATCAGCATCTTTAATATATCTATATTCATAGCTATAGAGCCAAATAATAATAATAATAATTTCATTATTAATTTAGTTGGTGTCTTATACGAGCTAAATTAAATTATATTACCTCTTCACAAAAGTTGTCGGGCAGATATAAGTTTACATTGCTAAGACACATTCAGCATTGTTCTTGACTTCTGAGATATCTTGTGAATACTCCCTCGAGGTAGAAGCATCATCATCCTTCTATCTGTATCTCTGCCAAGAGAAATCATATGCAAAGGTAGATACCTTTGAAGACCCACATTAGATACTCTAGGTTTTGGCTATTGTTGGACCATCCCTGCAGAGCAAAGAGGACGCACCCGTGACAAATTGTAGTCTCGTCTTGGGATTAGTGAACTCGGACACACGTTTGTGATAAATTACAAGTACGAACCTAGTCCTGGATTATATAATCTCAAGGTTACTTCCCCTAGCGGTCACTGGCATAAATATTTCATTTAAAAGTAAATTTGCTCTAAAATAATTTGTGAATGTTGAAAATAAAGTTCATTTGTGAGGCATATTCTTGTTGTTATAGTTAATTTATAATTTTGGTCAGCTAGTTACTTGTATTAGAAATCAACTAATTTCGTATTACATTTGTGTGTAGCCTGTAAACAGAATTCTTGTTCAGAATTGTCGAACCACAAAATCTCCACACTGTTTAATTAAATGTTGCTAAAGAGATGGTTTTATTGGGCCGAGATTTAGTACACTTTATTGAAAAGTCTGTAGAGAAAGACCAGGACAAAGCAGAAAAAGACAAGGAGAGGGCAGAGAAAGTCGCTCTCCGTGAGGACAGTAAATTAGAGAGAGATCTTAAAAAAGAGAGATACAACATGGAGCTATCTCAGAGTATGAGGGGATCTGCTTAAGATGTGTTCCTCAAAATGGCCCAGGAAGAACAGAATAATTACAACATGCAGAAGAAAGTCTTGCTTCACCGTTTTCAGTTGAACGCTCAGACGTTTCAGAGAAAGTTTCGGGAACCTAACAGGTAGAATAACAGTTATTTTAAGCAGTTAGCTACACGTCTGGCTACGTACTTGGAGAAATGGGGCTCCCTCAGCGCCTTCGACGAATCGTATGAAGGGCTGCAGGAGATGATAATGGTGGAGCAGTTCAAGGACTAGCTCACTCCTGATCTGTGACGGTTCCTGGCGGAGCACGGCGCCAAAACTCTTGAGCAAGTGGTAATATTTTCTGATCGTTATCAGAGCGCCGAGTTGGTGACGCCAGAGAAGAGGCGCATCCACGAGTGCCACCGTAAAGGAAAGGATCACACAGACACTTACTCCAAGAGTACGAACCACACATCACATAAAACGGCTCTACAGCCACCACATGACCACTATAGGCAAAAACAGAGCAATTCAGCACAGGCAACTGGAAGGCGATGGTGCAAATCGTGCTAAACCGACACGCATTTCACATCGGGCTGTAAGTGGCCGAAAACAGGCCCGTATAACGTTGCACGCTTGCTATCGAGGTCGAAAGAGAAACATGACTTTCAGACATGCGAACAAAACCCCAATTATCCCCCCACCCGAGAAAACGTCATATTTGGTAATCAAACTGTACTTTGTTTATATGGTTCGGGCTTAGAATACTCAGCTCTAGTGTCACCATCTTTGGGTTTAGGATTATCCCGGGTATTCATTAGTGTATTAGGGTTTCAGGCTCGGACATTCCTGGAATAAAATTCCCAGGCATACGATCGTTTGTATATGTTGAGTCCTGGGAAAAATGAACAGTAGCCGAAAAAATTTGAAAAAAAATTGTTAATTAATAAAAGTATGATATGATTAAATAGATTTGCAATAAGCACGTCTTATCTCGCGTGTTTACGCTTGGACTTTGTTTGGCCTGACGATGAATCATGTCAAAACAAGACCAAGACACTATTGGATGTTAATCGACGTATTTAGGTCAGTTGGGATGCAAAGGTAGCTCTCAATATTGCTCGATCGTTCTTTGTTTTCTAAATCTAGTATCATTAGGGCGGAGGGTATTAAAGCTCTGAATACCCATTTAAACGAAGAAATGAATGGCAGTCTTCTAAAAAAGAATAAGATCATGACGAGAGAAGAAAAGTATTACCCTACTCAAGCATTTCCAAAATCAAGAGACAATAAAACAGTTTTCCTTCTGTTCAAAACTATATAATATTTGTTTGCAGAAGAATTAATAAACAGACCCTGTGGCGACATCTCGTAACGGACAGCGTGTTAAAGATCATTTATCATGTATTTTACATGTTGACCATGTTTATTTCTGTTATCAGTTAATCTATGCGCTAACAGTTCTATTCGTGGCCAGCATGATGTATTTTGCATTTATATAAATGTTAAATGTTGAATGTTGTGAACAGATTCACATACCTTGGTAGCACACTATCCCAGAACATTGTCATTGATGATGAGGTGAACACCAGGATCTCCAAAGCCAGCAGCACATTTGGCAGACTATACACCAACGTTTGGCATCGAAGTGGCATTAGTCTACAGACAAAGCTGAAGGTGTACAGATCTGCGGTGCTTCCAGTGCTGCTATATGCATGTGAAACATGGACTGTATACAGGCGCCACGTAAAGAAGCTAAACCACTTCCATACAGTCTGTCTCAGGAAGATAATGAACATCAAATGGCAAGACAAGATCCCGGATACCGCCGTTCTTGACAGAGCTGGTATCCCTAGTATTGATACTATTCTGATGCAGTCACAAATTCGCTGGGCAGGTCATGTAGTCCGCATGCCAGACCATCGACTGCCTAAGATACTCTTTTATGGTGAGATGCAGAAGGGTAAACGCTCCCATGGTGGCCAAAAGAAGCGCTTCAAAGACACGTTAAAGACGTCATTGAAAACCTTTGACATAAACCCAGACACATGGGAAGCTGCTGCGCAAGACCGAACTGCTTGGCGCACATCTCTTCGTAAAGGTGCAGCGGCATGCGAATCATCCAGAAGAGCAGCAGCGGAACAGCGGAGACAAGCTAGAAAGGACCGTGAAATAAAACCTTCACATGAAGCAAACATTCCCTGCCCACACTGTCCAAGATCTTTCCAGGCCCGCATCGGGCTCTTCAGTCACCTTCGTACCCATAGACTAACCTAACATATTCTTAAATAATTGGATGAACAGAGTGGTCTTCATCACCCGTGATGGACGAACAACCAACCAAATGTTAAATGAACGCCATATTAGTCTGACGTCACTTGGATATGATGACGTGGTTTTGGTGCTTAACATAATTTATGCAAACCGTTAGACGGTGCCTTTCGTTATTAGATTTTGACCAAGAAGGACGTCTAATTCAAGTTCTGGCACCACCCTTACGTCATTTTGCTAAACATCTATTGCACGATGCTCATTATCAATAACATTCCATAAATTCACTAAACAAGCCCTCAACACAGCGATTACTAACCAAGATAAAGAAGACAAAGAAATAAACAAGAAATATGATCATTTATCAATGGAAATTGTCGTAATTGATGAACTAATCTGGAACTGAATGACGGCACATGAATAACGAATTTGGTATCATCCTAAAATCGCCGCGTTTTCTCAATCTCTTCACCCTTACAAACAATATGACAGCTATGAGAGACTACCGTGTTGGGACAAGAGTAAACAAACACATGCGTACATCAATTTGATTCTTAATTAACTCTACACCAGTGGATCTCAACGTAGGCCACATGACCCCTAGGGGGGCCATGCCTTATTTCTCGGGGGCACTAGTAAGATGGTAAAGTACCTTTTTCCAACTAACAATGACTATAGGGGGTGGGGGAGGTTATAAATGTAAATAAGGCTCAGAAAGGGGCAAAATGCATGCTTAATCGGATGCTCCGGGCCGCAAAGCACCTAACATAGTGCAACGCAAACCGCCTTACGATTACTGATGCTAATATGACTCGACGAGGTGCTGTTCGAAGCGAGGACCCGACAGGTGAGAGAAGAGTGCCAGACCCCTTGCCTTGATAGAGTCCACCAAAAGATACTGCTGGTCACCTACCTCAGCATCGTGCAGCCAGGGCACGGTGTACTCGGGAAAATGTAACTGACCAAAACACCAAGAAAAGAACGCCACAAATACTTCTTTAAAATCGTTTCCAATGTTTCCTTTTCCGCATTCTCTATGAAAGCTCTCGAGCTGTCTACTAAAATATATTCGTGAAGTACATGAGACAGGAACGTGATCTTTTCTTTGTAAGATTCATTATCCCCCTCCATGCTTAAAATCACACACACACGCATATATGTATGGTGATATCACGAGAATAAAGAAGACATCAGATTAAGCTGGGAGAACAGGTCCTGGAGCAGGTCGACCACTTTAAATATCTCGGAGCTATTATAAACCGAAAGGGAGGCATCAAAGAAGAGTTGGCCACTCGAAAAGCAGCAGCTGGGAGACTTTTTCAGGCCATAAATCGAGGATTCTTCAGCAAGAGAGAGGTTAGTAAGAAAACGAAGATGGCTCTATACCGCTCCACCTATGTTCCAGTCGTGACATATGGATGCAAGTTATGGGCAATGATTACAACCCATAAAAGCCAGATCCAAACCTCAGAAATGAGGTATCTGAGGAAGGTGGTTGAAGTAACAAAAAGAGACATGGTCTGGAACCAGAAGATACGCTAAAGCCTAAAATCCCACCCCCTGCAGACCCAAGTAGGACAGTCTCAACTAAGATGGTTTTGCCAAGTCTGCAGAATGGGAGAAGATCGGTTACCATGACAAAAGCATGGGAAACAAAGAGCCAGGGATCCAGACCCCCAGGACGACCCAGAGTCCGATGGGAGGACAACATTAGACAGTCTTTGAAGGACCGAGGACTAGAATGGAACCAGACCAGGAGGAAGACAGCTAACATGATAGTCTGGCGCTCTCTCTTCCAAACCTCTACACCTCACGGTAGAAGGGGAACGACTTAGTAAGTAGTAAGAATTGTATGAATATATAGTATTTAACCAATATGTATGTAACCAGTATGTATGTAACCAATAATCTGTATGTATAATTTATTTTTCATTAACATCACCTTACAATTTCCTTGTCATCTTGCAAATAATTAACAACTTGTGTTATTGAATATAGGCCTATTGATCTATTGAATAAAAACAGTTAAGTGTTTATGCATTGCAATATTACATTTAAGCTTGTGGTCCGCCACTTATATATTGTTGGAAAAGTGGTCCTTAGATGTAAAAAGGTTGGGAACCATTGGTTTAGACAACCAGAGCGTTACATGAACAATTATCATTCATACGCTTTGACATTTGAGCATCTCTGAGTTTCTACGGAGTCCAGAGATGTCAAGTCTGATCAACAATAGTAACAAAAATAATACAGCTGTGATCCAATGCACAATGAATATAATAATTTTTTTTCTACGTGCTTGTGCATCCAATCTTGCAAACGTCTACGCACAAATGGAACTTAAAATGTTACACACGTACACATGTAGAAAATAAGTCACAAAACTAAATAATCTCGACCGCAAACGCAACACAGAAGGCTAAATAAATAAAAAGACGCGAGAAAAGCGCTTAAATCACCCACACATTCAGAAAATGTCTGACTGGTTATACGTTCAAACAATGAAACGTTTCTATATGTCGGACGACCCTCTTCCTGAACTTCTAATAACGAGGTGGTGGAAGATTTAAAACTGTGTGACGTTGTATTGAATGTTTACTTATTTAAAAAAAGATCGCGTTCATTTACATGTTTGTAAATTAAGTCGTGGAAACGCAGCAAACATATCTTTAATCATGAGGATATCTCACCAGTGGAGTAGATTAGCACGAAATTTCTCCAACTTAAAAATTCTTATTAATTGAAACTATGTCATCTAATATAGACGTTGTAGTCATAGGCAGACCGCGATGGTTTGAAGAAAACTTTTTCATTCAAGCGCACCTTGCTTGTATGACAATTCCCTTATGTCTATTATCTTGTTTACTCTAGCACTCAACAACCTTTTAGAGAGTTAACTAAACTTGAGAAGTGTTCCATCAAAACAAGTGGTTTATTTACATATCAAAATTCCATCATAACAGGAGGCATGTGGTACAAATTCCAGGTACAAACATTTCCTAACTGGCTCTTGTATGTCCCATTCCTCCTGGGCACATTCATATACCTATATGGGAGCCGCGCTAGCGTAGTGGTTACAACACCGCTCTGGCGACCGGGTGATACAGGATCAAACCCGGGCGACGGCATTTGAGGATTTTTCGTCGACCGGGATTTGGACTGGATTAACTCGAGACCTGGCGAGAACATTTGAAGGAGTGTCGTCGACCAGGGACTGGCGGCTCCTGAGCCGACCCAGCTGCAATGGGTACCTCCGAAATCGGCGAGTATTTGCCTGAATGGCGAGGGACACCTGTCTCTGTACAAGAAATAAAGGGATACTCACGTAAAATCAATCTCAGGTTAGACATAAAATAATAACCTGAGATTTCGCCTTGAGTATTAGCGGGCGAACGAAAAAAAAAAAAAAAAAAAAAAAAAAAAAAAAAAAAAATACCTATATATATATAGAGTTATAGCTCTCTGCCTGAGAACATATTCAGGTATGGTTTATACATATTTTCTTCCTTTAAGGCTATCTTATTTATTCTGGCTTCTCCCAAGCCTTTCATCAACTCTTTCCTGAGTTTGGTTTCTCTCCTTCACTAATCCTGTCAGGTCTATCTCATATTAAACATAATACAATCATTTTATAATGCATATATGCCAATCAACTCATTGAGTACACTTGTTGCAGTATCCATATACTTATACCTGCTAGAGAGCGCATGATTTATCTTGTAGCTGCAATCACCCTTCAATTCTTTACTCGTCTTACTTATAGCAGACGTTATCTCAAAGTACATTATGTAATAGCCCAGCTCGGCTATCAGATCAATATTCTTCTGTAAATCTCCTCAGGGGCTTCCTTAATCTTATGTTACCCACTCGTAGTCAATTTTGTAGGCTCAGCCTCATTTCTTGTTATCATGCGTTCACTTAGTTGGAAGCGTCGTTAACCTGGTAATACTTTATCATTCTTATACTATTTCAATGTCTATAAAGTATGTGAGTAAAGGACCAACTTACTTTGGTTTCACAGAATCCTCACAACACTCATATTGCTTACTATCACACCTTAACGCTAAGCTTGTACTTTAATCACAGCTTTGTCTTTCATATTCGAATGGTTTCTACTACTCTAACTAGAGCTAAAAAAATCTTCAGAGGAAAACATTCTGTCTCCCACGGAGTTTGAAGTTGAGAGCCCGACAGAAACACATTCTTGCCGCTCTATGTCCTTATCTAGGACTGCTCCTCCGACATGCGACCGCTCACTCGCGTGTCCAAATTCGTTCTCCTTTTAAAATATCATTCTCAGCTGATCTGTCCTTGTTTACTGTTAAATGATTGGTCCGCTCTACTTTTGCTCAGCTGAAATATGTTCACGCTTATTTTCTGTGTAAACAACTCAGTGACGTGTCGCTCGTTATCCTTCCAAACTTCACTCAGTCTTTTCTCGTGCATATTTTTTCTCTCAGCTCACTAAATCATATAAGGGAGTTAATTTCCCGTCGTCTCCCCTTGCATGATTTAACTTAACCTTATATTGTCTTCTCCTAAGCTTGTTACAAAATTCTTATATGCACATTTTCTCAACCATAATTACTGACTCACCAAACCTACTTAAGTGTAATTAAGCACTTTCCTCCCCTGACCTTAACATTCTGAGTTTCCTCCCTTTGATCAATACATACTTTTAACTCCTTTTATCTCCCTTCTAACAAGACAAATAGTCTTTATTCAAATCTATCCAAATTTCTCAAACCATTTTTTTATACTTTCCCACTTCAGCAAAACCAAATCACCGTTCATATACTGCTTGCTTGAGCACTGTAATGCTCCTATCAAATTATTCCTTTACTTTTTTAACTTGTTTAAGTACACTATGGAAGTGAGAGTGCGCAAAAGGTTTCATATGTAATATACAATGTATCTTTCTTGTATTTCATGTAAAATGTACCTGTTTTTGTAAAGTGGAAAGAATGACAAATAAAAGTTAAAAAAAAAGGCCTAATATCCGGCCTTTGGCTAGGATCATGTGTCTAGACGAAGGGACCAATAGTGACATTTATGTCATGAGGTCCTTTGTGTGAGAACACAGAAGACCACTACAATGACACATGGTGTCATTGGGTCTTCTTGTGTTGGGACATGTGGTTTTGACCAGAGCCGGGTTTGGGCGGGGGCCAATGCAACCTCATGCGAGGAAAAAAATATGCAACCTCATGCAAGGAAATTTAAAAAAAAAAAAAAGGTGACACTTGTTAGACATCCATTCTTAAGTTTTAAAAGGTTTAACTTGGTTATGCCTTTGCCTAATGTTTAGTGCAGTGATTAGGTTATTTCCATGTCGCTGTATTACTGACACAACACATTATTTTATTTTCTCCACAGAATGGATGTTAGTAATACAAGCCTGGGGTCTACTGACGTCATCACTGTCACAACATCAGATGTGTCGGAATTAATTGTCTTATTTAATATTGTCCTGGCGTTCTTTGTCATACCGATGTTTTCCCTGTGTGGAGCAATCACAAACATTTTTAATATTTTCTTTTTTTCCTCTGAGAAACCAATCAACATCAACAACATTTCGCTGATCAATTTGGCCATCACTGAGCTGTTCTTTTCTCTGTGCAGCATGTGTGGTTATTTCGCCCACCTACTTGGTGCCCCCGAAGTTGAGAAGAACTATGCCTTTGTCCAATATTTCGTTATACAGCCACTCATTATCTTTTTTTACTCCGCCATTGCCTTGTTTGCGTTACAAAATGCTGTGGAACAGTTTATTGCTATCATGTTTCCACTGAAAGTCAAACAGATTCTGACACTAAAACTCTCTGTTAAATGCAGCATTATGCTTTGGATTTTAGCCTTCGTCAATTCTGTGTTGCACTTTCCATTACTGATCCAATATGTCTTCTGTTACGAGGGCACTAATATAAATAGAAGCTGTATTGTATCCTTTATGATTACGTATCAGTTCTATGGAGCCAATCCAGTTAGAACTGCAATTGTGTTTATGGCTCTGTCCTGCACCAGTATGATGATGTATCAACTGAAAAAGTACAGTCAAAAACGCAAGACTATGACAGACAATATCCAGGTCCGTGTACTCTCCAAAAGAGATCTCCATGACAAAAGAATCGCAGTAGGAAACGGGTGCTTATGTGTTATTATTTTTATGTCCTGTATTTTGAACATCATTTCTCTTCAAAACTGTATTCTCGGATTTAGTAGTACTGAATGTTTCATTGTCCAAAGATTTACTACGTGCTTAAACCTTGTCTACTGTTCCTGCAACTTTTTGGTGTATCTGACATTAAACAGAAAGTTTAGGAAAAAGTTACGGATGATATGTAATTGAGAAGGTAAAGATGTTGTACTGTTTGAAAACTCCACACACACGCCATGACAAGAAAGCACAGAAAACGTCTAGAAATAATATATCCCACATTTTCTATTTGATGTTTAAATAAGATGACATAATAACAGTCCTGGACCATATCAACTTGTCAGTTTTGTTATCGTCAGTTAAAAAAAAATCACCATCAACACCATCATCATCATAATTATTAATAATACTTTTCAGTTCCCTGTACACCATTAACGTTCAACTTATTCACCCCACACCTTCTTGCATGATACCATCTTTCTGTGACTTTTTTATTTGTGTTATTATTGTCTCAATTTAATTGTCCACCTGAAATGAAATTTTGAACAATATAACCTTATCAGTTTTCCTACTTCAAATTACTAACATGTATCACCACAATCATTGTCATCATCTCTGTAACATGGTAATGATGATAATGATTTTTGTGCGCAGTCGCACGTGGTAATGGTATTCACATAAGGTATGGATGATAATGATTTTGTTGTATTGATGGTAAGGAATGGAATCTACATGAACTTTTACAGGATTTACATGCTGTGTTATACATCCATTTTCCGAACTGTGTTTGTGGTCACAATTGACATCGTTTGTTACTAGACTGTCAGGACTTTCTTCAGTGATACGGACGGTAACGTCTAATTAACAGTTGGAAATTAATGCTGATTGCTGCCTGTGGCCGTGCGTGTTGATGTGTTCGTATAGAGGTTCAGATCCCTGCCCTAACCAGTGGATAGTATGTGTGAGTAGACAACGCAAACACTTTGATGAAATAATGTGATGAATGCACTGCCAGACAAGACGTACAGAGATGGTTGATGATTTTTAAACTATGTTGAAACACTGTACAACAGCAGTAAAACGAAACTTCAAGGTTTATTTACATTCAATAGAATCCGCTTCACTCTTCTGCGGATTTATCTCATAGATTTACATTCAACTTGATATACTTCCAGTTCGTAAATTTTCTCAATCACCGACATCTGTAAATCATATATTCTCGCACATTTCTGTCACTGCTTTTGCTCTCGTCTAGTTTCTTCACTGTCGTGTCGTCTGGGTAATCTTCTAAGAAAGTTAGTTTATCTTTATAGCGTATCATCTAGTGACCTTCTGGTGTATCTTGCTAGAATACTGGCCAAAAACTGCCAGGGATGTTGATTTTCTACCAGAGTCTACCTGATCACTACGTCTGTCTCTGTTTTATCTAAAAGTCTACCTTGAAATCAAAACTGCAATCATACCTGCTCACCGTGAAACTCTATCTGTCTTGCACTATGTCTTGCGAAAACCCATTTTGCTCCAAAATCTTGAAAACCAACACATCTTGAGATAAACCTTGATTAACTACATCTAATTTTCGCTCAATCAGCATTTTCACTATCAACATGGCATATGAGCACTTGGGGAGCTAGATAGCAGTGTATAATTATGTGATCACAGAAAGCTACTAGATTCTGGCTTGCTATCTCGTTTCCAGCCCTTCAAGGTCCTCGCCATGAACAACTTTAACACTTGGGAGAAAACCCTTTTCACTACCTGTCACAGAGGTTGTATGATCATTGAATTGCCTATATCCTCTTCGTCTTCTTTCACCCGTATCCTCTATTTTATTATCACTCTTTACCTTTTTCCTGTATTTTTCGCATTCATTCGTTTGCGAAAAATATTTTTTTCCGATTCTCACTTTCGCCAGTTTCGTTTCTCATTTAGAAACGCATTTCATTGCAGATTAAGTCTGTAACTTCTTACGTAACGTGTCAGTCCCTCGCACCAGACGATTTGGCGTGAGAATGCATTCGGCAAATCGCTGCAGATTGACGAAATAACTGTGAATATTTTGGCTATCTCAGACATAGGGCCGACATTCGTCTGCATTCTCACTTGTCAAAACGTAGTTTCTCGGTGAGCGCTGAGGTGAGGCGTGAATCCCGACCTCTCCCCGGCGCACTTCCAGACAATTGTCTGGTATTTTGCATCTGACACGTAGTTTCCTCGGTAGATTCTCAGTGTCAGGGTGGAGAAGGAGCCATCACGCATTTGCTCAGAATGGTCATTTTGGCGTGAGGTGCGAAGATAGGAGATGTTAAGAGACGGGGAGGCTATTGCGTAGTTTATGAAAATAGCGTAGATCTTTGTCTGGTGTTTCATATATACTGGAGGGAGTTAGATTTCATTTTCACTCAGTAACTTCGCAGTCAAGACTAGAACAAGCCTTCGTTCGATTTCTAGAATCTCTGTTAATAGAGATGTCATTTAGTATGATCGTAGTGGTTTAAGTTCTTAGTAGTTCTGTGTTGAGGTAAATCTTATATTATTTATCTAGTATTTTGTGAGTGTTAAAGTGTTAGATCGCTTATTTCATTTTGCTAGTGAGATTTGTGCAGAGAGTTAAATTATTAAGTCTGTTATATTCTCTAGTCGACGAGTTACAGTGGGAAGCGGAATATATTATAATTTCTAGCTTTAAACTCATTGTAGCTAAATAAAGGAATTTAAATTAACTGCAAATACTCAGACGAGAATATTTTTATTAAAACTAACTTATAACTGTTCATCATTGAGTGTTGACGGAATACGTTGTATTTCTAATTCATGATGAGCGATTTTTGTGAATATAACTTACTTCACGAGAATTTAAATGATAAGTCAAGCACTACGCTTGCAATTTAAAATTATCAGTTATATCCGAGTACATAGTATGTATAATTATTTGATATGTGCTTTTTCCATTTATATATAGTGAAACTGTGGTACCCAAACTTTGCCAGCGTTTGAGTAAAGAGATAAATCTGTGCTATAAACGCTCGTGCCTGGACAATTTTATGTGACTTAAACAGACATCCAAAACAATAGTATACCCAAGAGAACGGTCCCGGAAGTAGTGAATTCAACCCGTCTTTTTGGACCTGGGATTTTCTTGGCCAAGATTACCATTGAAGATTCTGTATGGGCAAGTCCTAAAAATATTGGTTTTTTTTGTTTGTTCCCGAAGTGGCTACCAAAGCTGTGAGTATTAAAAAAAATGCACGTGATCACAGTTGAATGAATAGAGTGAATGCAGGACTGAGCGAACCCTTTATGGTGGTAATTTGACACCCATTCAATTTTTTGCTGTCACAACATTTCTTTATGCAAGGTATTGCTAACTACATATATATATTCCCTTAAACTAGATGAGAGTATCCAGTCTGTTCATACCTTAAAGGGGAAGAATTTTAGACTAAATCATATGTATCTGTGACTCTTTGGGCTATCACTTTCTTCCAACGGGACTGTGAGCTATACCTCGAGGGAAGGATCATACCAACGGGTCTATCATTCTTGTAGCATTTCTTGATTTTGTGTTTATGATTCTTTTTTTTTGTATATGCTTGATGTGATTTGATATGTTGTGAGAGGAGTTTAGTATTGATAAATAAACTACTCATAAAATTTATTCCAGCGTGTCGGTCAGTTCGTTTTCCCAAACTTTTCATATAAGCATTGTCATAGTTTTTCCCACGTCTGTACGTCTAACTGTCGTCTTATGTGTGTATGTATGTGAGTGGATATATATATTTCATATATATGTGTGTAGACTGTCTGACTCAATCCAAATCTGTCGTAGAAGATAGGTGAAAGAGAGAAGATTTCTTGATTTCAGAGATAGCCTATATCGCATTTCTACCATCTCACTCGTGGAAATTTATTGCTATTACTACTTCTCACTGTGGTGGATTTTGATGTTATGGATTGTTGTAGGTGTTATTATTGTAATAAATGAGATTAGCTATGAAGGTCCCTGAATTTACCCAATAGTTTTGTGAACTTTTCAGGGTACCTTTCCGCTACCACCCCTTTTATCTCATTCAAAATGTATTTATATTATTATATTAAATGACTTCGTGTAATGTCTAGGTTTATGAAGGTAGAGTGTAAGGTACAACAACCAACAAACATAAAAACAAATAGTTTATTATTCACAACAACACACAGTACTACCACAATAACATACAGACGACACTTTAAAAGGCTATCTTATTAAGACTGTGGTTGAAATTTGTGTAAATATAAATTTTACAATTTATTATCCTGATTCTAATTTATTTTGAATCAGGACTGACAATTTAAAAGTGAAATCAAATAATTATTTACATCAGTCAATTTGCACAGTAGATCTTCTGTCCATACATAAAATTATTAATCGAATATACCTCGGTAGTGTTCTCCTACTTTAAGGTAATACTGGTGGTACTACTAGGCTGTTGTTTGAATCATTCCCTTTTAGTAATGTTTGTTTATATCTGTCACTTGTGGAACTATTAAATATTTGTCCCAGTTTTATTCAATGTCTCTTTATATTCCTTTTTAAAAGAGTTGAGCTTTCAGTTGTCGAACAAGAACTTATCTTGGCCGTAGAATATAGGTAGAACTTTTCCTCTGCTCGCTCGACAATCTGTTCCCTGTTTGATAGGCAATGGCCACTAGCATGGGCTCGCAGTATATAGACAGAGTCCTGAATCAATCGGTCTTCAAGCGTTTGGTACTGATACCGAGAAGAATGTTGAGTACTTTGACAGTAACGTCAGTACCCAGGACCTCTGAAATGTGAAGGTATGCATCCTTCGTAATATCTAGCATACACTAATAGTCCACAGTTAAGGACATGTACATTACAAACAAACAAAAAAGGTCATAGCCTTATACCAACCTATGCCACCATTTTCTTTTGATGTGACAATGTACACCAGTATTCCTCTCCCCTAATAGTTACAACGCCACTGCAATTCCAGCTGTAATCTCTTCCATAGAATAGGATAGGTGTTATGCTCCTTTATGACAATCATACATATTCTTGTAGTTTTACACCTCTCTGACAGTCTATCACATGGTGGATCAATCTCTAGGCTTTGCCTCATGGTCGCTATAGACCCACTCAAGTACAGACACATGTTATTATTTCACATTCAATTTTATATAAAATACATGTTAATAAATGTCAATCTTACCACAAATTCTTCAATGAAATACACAGTGATGATGACTAACACAGTTTCGACCTGTTCTGTCGTCCAGGCTGTCTAGAAATTGTATTTGAAAGCACAGCCTGATCTCATCTATCGCTGTTAGAATTTCTTAGGAAAATGGCGTCGCCCCTAACGCTTATTCTGACAATATCGACTCAGATGGCCAATCACTTTTAATATTACAGTGTAAACAGTCTTTCAAAAAAATATCATTCAAACTTGTCTACGCTACTGGGTTATTTATGTTTATTCAAAGGTCAGCCAATAATATTTCGTCTCACTTCAAATGCCACCCAATCGGATTCGCTGTACTATGTTAGCCTATCTGTCACCTACTTTTTTCCCAAAAAATATGCGATCCAATCTAAGCAGATATGACTTGACCTGACAGTATCTCTGATCTCTATGTATTGTTTTATCATTATTTGATTAGTTAAGGGACTATTTATAAAACTAACACCATATTCTCGGTCAGCAAGTCTTCAGGTACACGAATATACGATTTTTAAGAGGCTATGTGGTTTGGTTTAAAATTCTATCTTTTTTCCATGTTATTTGTTGATTTTAAACTACCTCCTGTTCAATTCTTTTCTCATGTGCTTTCAAGCTAAATACGAGAGCTTAGGTCATTCACAATAAGAGCTAAACGTGTTTCCATGACCGTAGTGTCTACAATTCTAACTTTTTCATTGTATTTGTGGAAACCCCTAAGGCAAGGCTTTCCACTGTGCTACAGTTGGCTTTTAGTTTACAATCAATGCGAAACGAATTAGCATTTTCATCTATCCTTGCCCCCTCCTCGTTTCACACTGCATTTTTAGGCAAATATTTCTTAGAACTAGGAAAAGTTATGTCATGGACGAATTTGAAAAATTTGGTACCGTTTCGTTCGGCTATTCGTTAACAAATAATAAGCTGAAGGCGTAGGCGACAACCACCCGTTCTAGCAGAAATTCCTTTGTACTTTCTTATCTTTGCCTTTATGCCCTATATTGTTATATACTAATTTAGCTATTGTATTTAGAAATTCACTACACTCACTGTGACTATCACTTATTCTAATCTATTCAGAAGGGACCAACCCAAGTCTTAATTCCCCTATCAAAAATCTACGACACTACCTACGCCTAGCTCGTCTCAATATCAACTGCCCTAACCTTCCAACCTCAAATTACAATTACGATTATTCGTCATGCAGAGTTCACCTACTCCACGCACTAACGTCCGTGCCGAACTAGTTAAGTTCGCACTATTTTCAAAACAACTCACGTACAATTCCCCCCCCCCCCTTTTTTTTTTTCCCCCCCCCCCCCCCCCCCCCCCCCCCCCCCCCAGTGACATAATTACAAGTTGTCTCTCTTTGTTTAATATTACTAAAAGTCCCCGTTTCTTCTTTACTAACATAACTTACACCGTGCTTACGCAAAACAGTTAAACCACTTTTTGGAGCTGATCTCATCTCATAACCTAAATCCCCGATTTATTTTTATTTCCCCTTGTCTCACATCCGATACCCATTCTCTCACACGCTCCCTGTCACTTGCCCCTGTGCAGTGGGATTTAACATTTGTAAATCAATCACAAAGTGTTATATATATTCTGCATTTCTGTATGGTGCAGAAACTTGGACGATGAATACGCATTTGGAAGAAAGAATTGAGGCTCTTGAAATGTGGATATATAGAAGAATGGGGCGTATCTCATGGAAAGAGATCTTCTTCTTCTTCTTCTTCTCGTTCGCTGTTGTTTAGAAATATCTACACAAGAAGTCCGGTTCTCTGGATGTATGTTGCTGTGGTTGAAAGTTCTTCAAGACTCCCAAACAGCTTTGTGTGGATGTGCGTCTCTGTGGCCAATGTTCAGTTCGCAATTGACTAAGCATGTGGCAGTCGCGCAGAATGTGTTCGGCTGTCTGTGCTGCTTATCCACACGTACATAGGGGTGATGGGACCAATCTCAATCTGGAAAGAGATGAAAAGAACTAAGGAGGTCCTAGAAAATCTAGGTATGGAAAGAGAGCTAATGAGGGAGATCAAAGTTCGGCAGCTAAAGTACTTTGGCCACATAAAAAGGCATAATACCTTGCAGAAGACCATAACAGAAGGGAGAGTTGAAGGCAAACCTGCAAGGGGAAGACAACGCTGTATGTGGGAAGATAACATCAAGAGATGGACAGGGAAGAGCCTATCAGAGTGCACCACCAAGACAAGAGACAAGACGTTGGAGATCCATTACAGCCAACCTTCGTTGTGGAGATGGCAACTGATGATGAAATCAATCCCTACGGAAAGATTTATACTGCTCGTTGCCCCTTGTGCAGTGTCATTCAACAGTGGGAAATTAATTCATCTTTACGGTACAGTCTACGCCGCTCACAGCCCATACGCAGTGTCATTTAACAAGAGGAAAGCAACACATCCATACAGTGAAGCCTACGCTTCCCGCTGCCTAAGCTGAGTGTTACACTAAGCAATGTACTCTATTGTTGCATTAATTTGAACAAATATGTCATTTTTGTGTTATTTTTGCTCTTGTTCCTATGTACCACACTGTTGGCACCCTATCTTTTTCTCATCTGATGCTTGCTGTTATTGTGTGTCACTTGTGCGCATTGGTTAATTACGTTTTCTAGATTCAATGTTTGTTTTCTTTTGGAGAGGAACTGATGTTGAATTAATCTAGAAGGATGTTGTTAAAACTAATCCCTTAGAGGCCACATCCGTGTTGCATCGGATGGTGTATGAAGCACCCGGTGTGATTTCTTTGGACATAATATACATTAGCTGTGTTGCTTTGATGGTGCATAGTGTCATAGTTTGTAAAGTCTCTTTCTCGTTCAGTGTACATGTTGTATCCTTCATTTATTTTCTTATTATCATTGTATATAAGTTCGCTATACAGTACTGTATTATTTTATTTAGTTTTCGATTATTCTTATTGTAGCTATTCTATTTACTCATTGATTAAGTGTGTTCTGAATATTGAATATTCCACTTCATAGTAGTGATTCTATTGCACATAATACGTGCTTCAGAGAAGTTTATCGCACACTAATTTAGGTATTATTATTGTCTCTTGATTTGCTTTGAAATTTGTTAAATGTAACATTGCTGGTCTCAAGTACTTTATTAAATAGTATTACAGTTACAGAAATCAGGTCTCGAACTGGAAACAGGAAAAATGGAACAGCTCACGGGGGCAGAATCAAAGCGAAAATAAGACAAGGAACAAAAAGAAAGGTATGATGAAAGACAATTAAAGAAAGTTAAAGCTAAAAAATTGAACCTGGAGCTGACAAAGAGAAAGGAAAAGAAGCAACCAAACGATTGGAGATTAAAAAGGAGAAGATTATTGTCGCGAGTATGGAAGAAGATGAAGTCTTAGTTTAGACAGAGTATGAATGAGTAATGTGAAAGTAGAGAAAAATAGAGTCACTAACGAAAATAATGAGAGAGATATGACTTCTGGAGAGAGGAGGGATATAATCAGATATCTAATGTTTTCTCCCCAGCGTGGAAAATTACACATGATCAGGAGGATCTAACTGACACGGGCGGCCCCCCAGTTCTCTGTGACGAAAACGGCCGATTCTGTGTTGTTAATAATCTTGGAATATAAATTACTCCTCAGCTAGGAAATACCATACTTTTTCCCACTAACTGGGTGTTCTCAAGCGATAGTGCTCAGCTCTCGCTGTGGCAAATGTATATCAAATCCAGATGCTTTTAAATGCAATTGACTTGAGCCGATACTAACAGGCGCGTGCTGGATACAATTCCACCCGCTGATTATATATATATATATATATATATATATATATATATATATATATATATATATATATATATATATATATATATATATATATATCCGACACATGGCTTCTGCTGGCGAAACGAGTAACCATAAGGGGTTCAATGACCCCTTTTTTATACTGGTATGTGAAGACTTTAACACAGACAGCTACCGGAAACGGACTACTCCTGTATGACGTTATGTCAGCATATGCCGTCTTAACCGGATTTCAATGGGTCTGACCATCTTGCCCACAATCATGGATGGCAACGGAGGCATCCTTTATGTGCTGGAGTGATGGGTAATTAACTTAGTCATTATTTCATTTATTATGTGACATATATTGACATATATTAGTATATTGACGACGACCTTCGACACTGTTTTACATAAAACATCATGGGCCGTATGTCGTAAATTTTTATCTTTAATAAAATTAATTGCGTTAAATATATTATTTTAAAAAATCTATGTAACATATTTTTTTTTTAAACCCGGTCGGTCGGGGGAAATTGTTACGACATATTTAATTATGTTGGCCCACTACAATTTGTTACCAGTTTAAAGTTACGCGCTAACATATTGATGTGCCGCCAACATAAGATGCTTTACACTTAAATATATTTTATTGAACGCGATTTGAACGCATAACAACGATCTTTCTATACTCTTCATATTCCGAGATTTGTCCAAGACGGACATGTTTTTACTGCTCTCAAATATATATATAGATTGTGCACAGGTTCTCTGTAATTCTAGGCCAAAGGGTCGGCCTGTTTTATGAATGGATGCAGTAATGAAGCATCCTATTTTGATAAATAATCTTCTTTCCAGAAGCAACACAGGGAGTATCGTGGTATGAATTATCCGAATTATTAGATCGCCAAAACTATAACTATTCGTTACCGGATGACCGCCATACGGCATCGCGTGTAAATAGTCAGACATTTTTACGATACGAGATTTAATAGAGGAGACTGCACTATACTGCTCGGATCTATGTATGACTTGATACAATGAATGTTATGAAATATGATCGTGAATAAATTATGTAATTCTATGGACTCTGCACTACAAGGCGTTATCAACTTCATCACGTTAAATTGAAGTTGTTTTTACCACCATTCGCAAATAACAACCATCAGCACAATTGGCTCAGTTGGAGGATCTTATAATTGAAAGGCAAATCATAAAACAGAACACGAACTAAAAATCACAATCTTTAATAATGGATTTAATAATACAGAAGAAAAAAAGCTTCTAACATCCAGTCATGATGGCTGTTCCACCGGAAAGATCAAATCCCCTGAGCGTGATGCGAAGGAGAGAAACTATCGGGCAGATTCTACGGAGCACACGAATGAGAAAAACTACCTGCATAAGTTAATATATATATGTTGCTGTCATTTTCGACGGAGTCATCTGTCAAGTTATTTGCTTATGTTTGTATCATAAGAATAATTGTGTCTTTACCTGCGATGTCAGGTTGATTAGGGGTTGTCTTCCCTTGTTTATTCATTCATTGTGTTTGACCTTTAGGGTCAGAGGTTGACAGTTCGGCGTAGGCCTATGGGAAGGTTTTTTAAGCGGGAGTGAGATATACTTCCGGGAAGCCGGGAGGTCCTGTTTTTCTGAAGGGACCAAGAGTCCATTGTTTTTCGGGGAGAATCTTCGAAGTAACTGCTATGGCAGTTTTCCCCAGTGAATCTCTGTGCGTCGGGATGACGACAGAATTCCTTGTTTAGTTCTGAGGATTCATTTTCCAGGTAATACCGACCTTTATGCATTATTACGCTTTTCGGTGGCAGAACATGTAAAGGATTACCTAGGGTGAACAGCAGCTCACTGATCCGCCATTTCAGAACATATATTTGTGCTCGAGGTAGCCATCCAAGACTGTTAGTCTTATATTGTCCAGAAATCCAGTGACGAAGATATATTGTGGGAGCCGCAGATTGGCGGAACTTCTATCTACAATAAGTATTACTGCAGGGTTGATGATAACCTATTTAACAGAAGTACACGGCCGACGTCAGAACGAGGCCTGTGCTTTCGGCTATTATACTACAGCCTGATATGTGCAATTGGCGAGGAGTGCCAAGTTGCACCTGTGTGTCAAAGTAACTAAGGCATCTGACGCGTTTAGTCAGAGACGCCAAGGGCGACGCTACGAACTGTCATTATTGAAGAACTTTGCTATTGACCATGCACGTCTATTCTGATGTTTACCTTTTTGAATGCCAAATGTATACCTATCGATGTCAGGTCAGCATGACCTTGTTACACTGACTGTTCCTGTTGATATTATGTGTGTTCCCGTCAATAAATGTCTTGAAACATGCCTGCAGTGTCAAAGCATCCTTGATTACTGCATGTGAGAGTATGGGTTGCAGGATCTACATCTATACGAGCCTAAACACATTCGCGCCTTCATTCGCACCCACACTCAATTCATCATACGCTCGCACTACACATCTAACAACATGTATACTGTCTTGGGCCAGTGATCACCTCAACAAGAAAAAAAAGACAGTTACAATATACTTTTGAGAATTGATAACATTTAAGATACTGAAATAAGTACGACTGTGATAACTAAAATAAAACCAAGGGAATTAGCAAGGGGAGTGCAGGGAATAGATTCAAGGTTGCAACAGCGAAAATATCATTCGCTCGACTTAGCTTTTGTTTCGGCAATTTAATTATTTGAGGGCGATTTTAATATCGTTGGCAGAGTTTCAAAAGCATCGTGCACATTGAATGTGGTATTTAAATACATTTAAATCATGATTAATGCCCCCATCGCTCAAAAACTCAAGTCAGTTTAGTGACCTCATTCAATGTAATCAATCGCGACAGTTGTACACCTCGGTTGTCTGCGAGACCGGAATGTAGGATTCTTTCTTAACGAGATTGGGAATAATAAGACATTTCTAAAAGGTGCCACATAGCAGAATATGTCATATAAACATAGTTTATTTGAATTCCATTGCAAAGAGCTGTGAAAGGCTTTAAAATGATGTATGATATATAAATATAACTTAAATGGTTAATGTTTTTTTCAATTTTTGTGGGTGACAAAAAAAAAGAAAAATTGTGCATTTTCTTCAAACAAGGCAACTTTGAGCCTATACTTTGCTTAAAAAGTCAAAGTAAATGTGCTTATTTCTGTACTGTTGGAAAGTGCTTGAAAAAAGCTTTAAAATGATACGTGTGTAAAAGCTAGTTTGGGTTTTGGTAGGGAAGGTGAGTGCGAAAAAATGGTTTGGGAGAAATGAATGAAGTTATTAGAAGACTCTTCGTCTTTGTTGAAGGGAGGTGATATGTGTAGAGGAGTACTTTGTGGAAAGGGAGGTAAATCTGTGATTCCCCTGTGGGAGATGATATAGTTGTTTTAAGGTTAAGCTTATCAGGTGAGTTAAAAATTATGGTAGGACTAATTTACATACAAGTATAATGGTTTGGTAACAAGAATTAAAGAGGAGTGTATGGTTTTGAGTCTAGTCATCAAAGGAAGATAACTTGGAATTACGTCCTTTGTAAGTTTTGGTGAGTGAGCAAGACAAAAATACGCACGGGATTGTTGTGGTAGGTAAATACATTTTAGGAGAGAACGAGGAAAATGTTAAATCGGGGGATTAGTTTACTTAGTTTTTGAATGCACTCACCGCAAGTTGGCAGTTTGAGGAAAGAAAGTAAGATAATTTTTGTAGAGTGGCGAGCGAAGTTTTAGAAAACGGTTAATGAGTCTGGCAGACAAGCTACTGTAAATGGTTGGATGCTGTGGTAACAGTCTAGTATAAAAATGTTTTGCGAAACCTACTAGATGCTCAACGCCATTGTAAAAATAGACAATAGATGAAGATAAGAAAGACTATGTCACCGTGCAAGATTTTTGTGTTTACAAGTTTGTCAAGATTTTACAAAACAGAACAGGCATGTTGTTAAGAGGCAAAGAAGATAGACAGTAAATAGGGTCAGAGAGGGGAACAATAACAAATTGAGATAAATAAACAGCCCTTGTAGTGAAACCAGTTTTCTACAATAATATACCTCATACTAGTTCCCCAAGACGCAGCAATAGAGACCGCAGTCAGCGACTCATAGCTTGACTGCCTGCGTCAGAACCAGCGAACCAGAGCTGGTCAAGACCGCACTCCACCTCCACGTGGTGGTCCTGGAAACAGTCTGCAGCTGTGCAGTCTGGCTGAGCGAGTGTGGATCGAAATGGGAAGGCAAACCCGGTCCTAAAAAATGCCGTGCAGAAGTCGGATGTGTCGACCGAAAGGTGCAGATATCACAGCTACGTCGTAAACAGACACAACGCAACCACCGTCCTTTTCAGGACGAACGAAGAAGAAGAAGATACTAGTTCCCCAGACCTAGGCGTCATCATGTTAAAGAGAAACAAAGAGAAATAAATTCGTAAAGGAGCAGTTAAATCTACGTCAGACTATATATTATATTGAGGAAGGAACCTCCCCTCAGATGTCTGTTTGGGCATCACATATTAGGTACTGCTGCATCAAGTATCAACGATAATTTAGCCGTGCTACTGTAGTCGCTTTAGACAGTATACAGCCGCACTAGACAGGTGGTTCTAGATACTGATTACAGAAATTTGCTGATGAACATTTCTATGTAAATTTTGGAAGAAACCAGCATGAGTTATTGTTCGACAGATTATTTTGGATGACTAACTGAAATTAAACACCACATGTTATTCACTGCTGGTTGAGTGCAGTGTTTTTCGTAGATGTGCTCCATCCATCATCTGTATGTCGAGTGATACATTGTGATAAGAGGTTTCGATGGTAGTAAATTTAAAGGTTAACCAGGGGAGGTCAAGCTATGTAAGTACCCTGAATCAGAAAGATGATGATGTATTTCTCAGGAGTCCCTATCAGCTACCTCTTCTGATCTCACCCAGTGTACATTTATCTCTGTAGTGTTCTGTATATATGGCAAGTGTCTAGGGTATGCATGTATTTAAGGTGAGGAATGAATAATTGGGTATAAAATGGACAAATGGAAAATTCCTGGGGGACCTGGATTTCGCAGATGATGTAGCATTCTTAAGTTCAACACCAAGACAATCCCAAGAAGCAATAAATAATTTGTGTCATCTCTCGGTTAAAATTGGTCTCCAAATAAATGCCTCTAAAACTAAAGCTATGAACTTTTCTAACGAGACCTTTGATATCATCTTGAACGGGGAAAAACTACAGAAAGTTGAAAGTTCCAATTATTTAGGCAGTAAAATGACTCAGGATGGTGACACAACAAGAGAAATCCATACTAGAATTGCTTTGGCAGCTAGCGCCTTCAATAGATTATCTAACATTTGGAAATTACGATCATTGAATATGTTAAAAAATAAATAGGATGGAACTCTGTCCATGAAGTGTAAGAAAATAAAAAATGTCACTAGACTGGGTACCCCACTGTCTGATTTTCACTGCTTGATACTACAATAGTCAGTTAATTGAGGGTTTCTAGTTGTCATCATTCCCCAGGAAATTCTTTTTGTTGTGGTGATTTAAGTCAAGAGGAGCTGTCATGTGCCCGTGTTACGGCACTTATCTGGTAAGCATGTCTAATATTATGGGCTCCAGACGAGGTATATGGTCACTCAAATGGTGCTGCTTTCTGGATGAAGCTATGGCCTGTAGCTCAAAGTATATGATGAGCCTTCACTGCCCACAATTTCTGTCTTCTCCAGGTTGTCTTCAACACTTTTTTTACTGGTAATACAACCCTGAATTGAGAAGGAAAGTTTCCTCCCCTTTATAGCCTGTCTATAACAATTCCACAACTAATCAATGGTAATCTTACCTGGGGTCAACCATGTGTGCTGACCATATGCACCAAACCCTATACTTTTTTGACTACACTCAGTCCTGTGTTTTCATTCTTTTTTTTCATATGGCATTAAAGCTACTATTCCTTTAGCATTGCTTGTCTTCCACTTAATCAGCAGGGGTGTACATATATATCTTATGACCTGTTAATGACTTCTTTCAAACATTCTATGTACTGTATATTGTCACATGTTATTTGAACATTGTGTCACTCCAGAAACCACTACCAATTTATTTTCTCCTGGACTTACAGTCGCAAAATTGTATGGCAAACTTACAAACACATTTATGTTCACTTCCCAAATGACAATATTAATTTTATTACCACGGCACTATGGCACAATAGTTGTAAGGCCAATAGCAAAACATTTTCTACACATTTCACTCCGAACAAGACTGCATTCCTATCTAGGTCATCGTAATCCTGAACCTTCTCCCAATTAGCAGTATCGAAATACAATGTATCGGCATACACCTATAGCCTGATACGTGCTAAAGAAATATACAAATAAAAGCATCTCTCTTACATCAAGTAAAGAATTAATAACACATGCACAATGTTGACTAGCAGTAAATAGGTTTTCCAACTGCTTTTCTGGTCCAGACGGCAAAAGCAAGGCTTTCCCGCTGATCTCAACTTGCGATGGCTTTCAAATTCAAATGACCTCGTCTTACAAGGAGGTGTTAATTTTTATTACCCTACCCTCTGACCAATGGGAAAGCGAGTCCAAATTTTAACTATTTTTGGACTATAAACTTTGAGCAATCGTGTGTTCGTTCGTCTGATTATCTTTGTGTATTTTATTTCTCAGTTATTTATGGACCGATTTCCAATATTAAAAGTGATAATTACACGGTCAACTGACCTATATCGTTCTATCCAATTTTCCTGTGTTTATTCCTTAACAGTTTTATCTGGGTATTTTTTTGTAATTAATGGTAGTTCTACCTGATCTAAAATATCAGTAAAATAAATTTTTCTAATTTAAGATAATTTTATTAAGTGAGAATCTTTAGGTTAATATATTAATCAATATCAGCGCCATAATTCAAGATATCCCTTTCATTCTAATTCCCTTTAGTTATTGAGAAATAAATTATTTAATTTTGGACAAAAACACAAAATCGGCATTTTGCCCACTACAGCCAAGATTTTTGGTCTATACCAAAAACGAGGTAACAATTTGATTGGTCGTTAATTTTGACTACGTCCTTCGATAAATATTAGGGTGGGTGTGTGTGTGTGTGTGTGTGTGTGTGTGTGTGTGTGTGTGTGTGTGTGTGTGTGTGTGTGTGTGTGTGTGTGTGTGTGTATGGGGGTAGTAACTTTTAACCTGTGATAGTAAAAAAATTCAAATTCTCTAGTTAAATTTTTAGCGGCAAAAGGACTTTGCCCCTCAGACAAATTTCAAATATAGTTATTTATAGACTGTAAAAATGCGTTAACTAGGTTATTAAGCTGGAAATTATTAGAGCGTGGGGTACACAGATCCATTTCACTATATACATTATCATCTAGAGTTGTAGAAAACATAGCATCAACAACACCTAACTGCCTACTGCTGGGTAGTGAGACGAGTCCCGCTATACGAACACTATAAAAATGCAAACAGCAACCACACCTGCACGGCCACACGTGGATCATTACTGTAACTTCATTAGTAAATTTTTTCTGTTCTTTGCAAACGTGTAGAAATCCAGATGAATTGAGCGGTTTCTGCGGAAATCGGTTTTTTTAAGCTTTCTTGTCATTTTTAACTCATAATAACCTTATTCCGAATAATGTGACATGTTTAGAAAAAATTGATCTTACTTAGTATGACGATGACATTGGATGTCATATACATTGAGTGTCCAAAGTGCATAGATTTTGAGGATTAAGAAATTCATAACCAAAAAAAGTGACTAACCTGATTTTCTTTAAATTTGAAAAGAGCATATTGGCAATTCCCATCCAATACGTCGTAGGAAAAGGGGGGGGGGGGGGGCATACGTCAGATAGCTCTCAGTTGGGATGTTGTAGCTATGGTTCATGGCACCACCCTAGCATATTTTGTGACAAATCAGACCCAATTCCTTTTTACACATTACAGTCCAGGCATAACGGGAGTCCAAGGAATGGTAACCGCCGTGACTCTCACTGTTATCTTTATGTTGCCGCTGATCATTTTCAATAAGTCTGCCCAGCCAGGAAAACAGAACATGCGAATGCTACATCTATCCTCGAGACATTTAACATTGAAGATGTTCTGGGTTGTACGCCTTTATTCGAACCTAACTGTAAGCCAATATTGATTTGCTGTCACACTTAGTTTGTTTTCTCATCGAATGACGCATGTAGCACTTTGACATAACTAAAAAGTGTGGTAGCTGGTATATCAGCCAGCGTGCTACGTTATGCTGTATGTACGACTATAGGAGTGAGACGGTCTTGCATTGACGAGTCGTGTCTGTTCTGAAAAATGGTCCGATTTATTACCTTCGCATGCATGGCGGAGAACTACTTCCTAGCGATTACCCAAATAGATCTGGGAAAGTCCGTGCAAGTGTCCTGGAATCTCCAGTGGCATATTTAATTTTATGCTGTATGCCGAATGTTCGGACCCACACACAGCAAGATATTGCTGACTGGAAAGACTGAAACATCAACCATATTTTTTTGGCCAAAAATCATTCTCTAATGTGGAAAATAGTCTTGCTCAGTACATTTAGGACACAGGTTCTCAAAACCGAACTTAAATGTCCGTTTGTGGAAAGAAGTAGTTGTCCTTCTTTCTGATAATCACTAATGGAAATGCATATGGTGACTCCGACGGAGCAATGATCCCCAGGAGAAGCATTTCATCTAACTCTCTTTCTACGGCCGCCTTATAATGGAGTGGTAGAGGATATGGTTTGAGTCTGATGGGGCGGTCGTCTAATAATTTGATGTCATGACTCATCAGTGTTGTCCTGCCGGGTGTGAACATTAGCAAAATTATGAACTAATGCTCGAATTACACGTTACTTACTAAGGTGAACGGAGTCGCAAATCTCTACAAATTGCCATGACTTTGACTGTTGTAGAAGCAGCACGGATAACTGAAGAAGTATATCTTCCCCATCTGTGACAGAGTTATGTAAATACAGGTTACATGCACCTACACGTTTTCGCTCCCACCTTGCTGTCGTATTTTGGTCTGTCTTACAACGCGTCAAATTTACCGCTCTAAAAATATAAGAGAGAAACAGACCGATAACAGAAAACGCTCCTTTTTCTGATAGGTAAAGGAAACCTTTTTATGCTTGACAGAAAGGCCTAGTTTGTGTATTTGACAGAACGAAGATATTTAATTTCTTAAAGACTACAGATATTTAAAAGGAAAGATATAGATTTTTTAACAGCGTGGATATTACTTAAGAGGGTGGTGCAAAGACTTCCTCATAATAATATTTTATTGTAAGAGTAAATTAGTTTAAGTGACATTTATACATCAGGGTAGTCCCCAATTTAGTCAGCTAAAGTCTGCACAAATTTAAATGCACTTGGATAACTAAAATATAACTAGATAGAACGATAGAGATAAATCTCCAGAATAATTAGAATAATTAGCAAACCATAAGTCAGAAGAGTTCAGGACCACCACTGGTGTAAGACAAGGTGATATCCTATCACCTTACCTCTTCATACTCCTTATGGACGATGTCATCAAGGCATGTAAGGAGAGAACAAGAAAGTATTCAGTGGGGTACTGGAAGATGAGACAGGTCTATATTTCAGAGCTGGCATTTGCTGATGATGTTGCCCTGATTGCTAAATCAGAGGCATATCTCCAATCCAACCTGCAAGTCTGGAAGGAAGAGCTGGAGAAGAGAGGGATGGTCATAAGCAGCTCTAAAACAAAATCCATGGTGATATCACGAGAAGAAAGAAGACATCAGATTAAGTTGGGAGAACAGGTCCTGGAGCAGGTCGACCACTTTAAATACCTCGGAGCTATTATAGACCGAAAGGGAGGCATCAAAGAAGAGTTGGCCACTCGAAAAGCAGCAGCTGGGAGACTTTTTCAGGCCATAAATCGAGTATTCCTCAGCAAGAGAGAGGTTGGTAAGAAAACGAAGATGGCTGTATACCGCTCCACCTATGTCCCAGTCTTGACATATGGATGCGAGTCATGGGCAATGACTACAACCCATAAAAGCCGGATCCAAACCTCAGAAATGAGGTATCTGAGGAAGGTGGTTGAAGTAACAAGAAGAGACATGGTACGCAACCAGACGATACGTCAAGGCCTAAAATGCCACCCCCTACAGATCCAAGTAGAACAGTCCCAACTAAGATGGTTTGGCCATGTCTGCAGAATGGGAGAAGATCGGCTACCACGACAAGCATGGGAAACAAAGAGCCAAGGATCCAGACCCCGAGGACGACCCAGAGTCCGCTGGGAGGACAACATTAGACAATCTTTGAAGGACCGAGGACTAGAATGGAACCAGGCCAGGAGGAAGACAGCCGATAGAATAGTCTGGCGATCTCTCTTCCAAACCGCTACACCTCACGGTAGAAGGGGAACGACTAAGTAAGTAAGTAAGTAAGTATAATTAGAACTTTAAATAATTAAATTCGGCCCAGTAATAAGTTAGATACAAAATATTTAAACTTATTCAGATTGAACGGGAAGGCTGAAAAAACGTTTAGGGTGTAAATTCTTAACCCCTGTTTTGACTGTGTTTCGATTGGTCGAGCACAGCGTTATAAAAGGCATTGAACTTGGCAGAATGATACCACAATATATACTTACTTAGTCGTTCCCCTTCTACTGTGAGGTGTAGAGGTTTGGAAGAGAGAGCGCCAGACTATCCTATCCGCTGTCTTCCTCCTGGCCTGGCCTGGGTCCATTCTAGTCCTCTGTCCTTCAAAGATTTTCTTTTAGTGTCCTCCCAGCGGACTCTGGGTCGTCCTGGGGGTCTGGATCTCTGGCTCTTTGTTTCCCATGCTTGTCGTGGTAGCCGATCTTCTCCCATTCTGCAGACATGGCCAAACCATCTTAGTTGGGACTGTTCTACTTGGGCCTGCAGGGAGTGGCACTTTAGGCCTTGACGTGTCGTCTGGTTGCGGACCATGTCTCTTCTTGTTACTTCAACCACCTTCCTCAGATACCTCATTTCTGACGTTTGGATCTAGCTTTTGTGTGTTGTAGTCATTGCCCATGACTCGCATCCATATGTCAAGACTGGGACATAGCTGGAGCGTATAGAGCTATCTTCGTTTTCTTACCAACCTCTCTCTTGCTGAGGAATCCTCGATTTATGGCCTGAAAACGTCTCCCAGCTGCTGCTTTTCGAGTGGCCAACTCTTCTTTGATGCCTCCCTTTCGGTCTATAATAGCTCCGAGATATTTAAAGTGGTCGACCTGCTCCAGGACCTGTTCTCCTAGCTTAATCTGATGTCTTCTTTCTTCTCGTGATATCACCATGGATTTTGTTTTAGAGCTACTTATGACCTAAAGTGACAAATGTCGAGGTGTTGTCACGTGCTGGCCTTCAAAGTATGTATACACTGCTTAGACAGCGCAGACTTCGCTGGCTTGGCAATGTTCGCCGCATGGAAGATGGTCGCATCCCAAAACATATCTTCTACGGACAATTAGCAGATGGCAAGAGAACAGTTGGGCGACCACAGCTGAGGTTCAAAGATGTGTGCAAGAGAGATATGAGGGCACTGGACATGGATCCAGCAACATGGGAGGATGAAGCTGCCGATCGCACTAAATGGCGATGCTATTTACGGCGCCACCTCAGATTGGGCGAAGAGAGGCTCACACAACAAGCAGAGGAGGGGAGAAAACGTCGAAAGGAGCACCAGGAAAAGAAGCAGCTGAGGGCTGTCACCTCAGGGGCGCATTCCCATAGTCAGTTATAACGGAAGGGGCTATTATTATTATTACTTATGACCATCCCTCTCTTCTCCAGCTCTTCTTTCCAGACTTGCAGGTTGGATTGGAGATGTGCCTCTGATTTAGCAATCAGGGTAACATCATCAGCAAATGCCAGCTCTGAAATACATACCTGTCTCATCTTCCAGTACCCCACTGAATACTTTCTTGTTCTCTCCTTACATGACTTGATAACATCGTCCATGAGGAGTATGAAAAGATAAGGTGACAGGATATCACCTTGTCTTACACCAGTGGTGGTCCTGAACTCTTCTGACTTATGGTTTTCTGTCCTCACATAATTCCTGCAAGACTTGTAGAAGCTCTGTATAGCATGAATCAGAGGTGCTGGAATGTTCTTCCTTGCCAAAAAGTCCCAAAGTTTGCTCCAGGGGACCCTGTCAAACGCCTTTTCCAGATCTATGAAGCAAAGATGGATCTCACTCTTATACTCAAGGGAATTTTCACTCAGCTGTCTGAGTGATATATATATATATATATATATATATATATATATATATATATATATATATATATATATATATATATATATATATATATATATATATATATATATATATATATATTTGTAAAAATTTCTGTTTTTTGCCTGTGTTTATCCACTTGTGTGTTCGCTGATGTGTTAGAAGGAAAACAACCGAACGAATGTGCTGGACTTGCCTGCAAACATGAGTAGTTTTAAAGTCGATAGCCAGCAATGGAAACGGTGTAGAATTGTTGCTAATTATGGCACAAGTGCGACTGTAAGTTTTTTAGGGTATTGGAAGGAGTATTTCATACTGGAACGACGCACTGTTCACGAACATGAGATAGGATGACAGGATATATTAGAGGAAGTGGAGGGGAACTGCGGTAAGACGTGGAATACAATGGATGGGTTTGAAAAAAAAATCGAAAAAAGGTGATTCGTCTTACGAGGACAAAAGATAAAGAAAATAGTCTACGTTACGGCGACAAGGCCTTCGTCAGGAAAGGAAAGAAAGTGAAGTTCTGACGAAGGCCTTGTGGCCGTAACGTAGACTATTTTCTTTGTCTTTTGTCCTCGTAAGACGAATCACCTTTTTTCGACTTTTTTTCAAACCCATCCATGATATATTAACATGATGCGATCAAGATGTCACTTATTATTTTGTACTTAACCTAATTATGGTATTGAAGCCAAACATGGACGAATGGATCTAACCTAAGATGTATTAAGGAAAAGAGTAATTAAATTGAACTGGCTGTAAGGTATTGAGGTAACATGTCCTGTGCAAACTGTTAGCACATTGTCTGATTAATATTTATACGTGATGTGGTATGTCTGTAGGGGAAAAATTCTGGACCCTACAAGGTTTGCGACTTATTTCCAGGTTTTATCCTGGTATTACTACAAAGTCCTGAGACATCTACTTGAGAGGAACTCTGATGGTTTACAGTTCGTAATATAAATAGAGCCAAAACCACGTTTCCCAGCCTGGAGTTTTCAGAGTCTGTGCGAACCCGGCAATGACTGGATGCAACTCAGTGATTACAACAGATGAGTGGACACATAGATCCACTGTTCAGAGTATCCAGCCACAAAACAATAAAAAAAGAAGACAAAGATAATAAAGACAAACAGTCACAAATCTTCTAATAAAGACTTTATATGTACTACACATATAAAAATGATGACTCACTAAGGACGCTGCTATTAAACTACCATTACTTATAAGCTAGTAAAAGTGATACAAAGAGTGTGAACGAGTGAAATTAACATTATATATATACATATTATGCATATATATGCATATATATATATATATGCATATATATATATATATATATATATATATATATATATATATATATATATATATATATATATATATATATATATATATATATATATATATAAAATCACTATATAGACTCTTATGGAGAAGAACAATCCATTTTATTTATTTAATTGTGTAAATACCTTTTGACTTCATTTCTAAGTTTCCTAACCAAAAGAGAACCGGTTTAGGAACAATAAATTGTAAATACTATCACTTAGTTTTACTTAATTATTTTAATTAAGTTAATGTTCTGTTTGATAGTTAATATATATTAATAATTCAATTACCCCTAGATAATTAGCCACACAAACAAGCATATAACCATTACTCATTTTGGGATCAGAAGAGGTAGCAGATATACCTTCAGGACCCAACACTATCATCATACCTGAAGGTTTACATAGCTTGACCCCACTTTGATGTCGATACACCCTTACTCTTTTCAGAGAAGGGGGTATTTCTTATAAGACCAGTCTCTTATCTGACACTATCTTGGTATCATCTGATACATCTATTTGTCCAGGATCTCTTAAATTTTAATAACATCTGAACCTCTCGCGACACTTGCTTCCTTATTCGTTATGCACGTTTTGTTAATGCAGAACCTTTGTACTTGATATCTGTCTCACTCATAATTTAGCCACGTCTATTTTTTCCTTTCTCTATTGTCTTACCGGTACTAGGAATGTATAAAATGAGACCGTATCACGTGTAAAGAGAGGGGACGGATCGTATATTTGTTGAATCAAGAGCGATAATTCAAAAGTTGTACAATTTTGATGGGTGACATGAATGCAAAGATAGGTACAGTCAATTCCGGATTTGAAGAAGTCATGAGAAAACATGGGCTAGGAATAATGAATGAAAATGGGGAACTATTCTCAAACTTCTGTGCTTCAAATCAACTGGCTATAGGAGGAAGCATGTTTCCACATAAGAGAATACACAAGGCAACATGGATATCACCAGACCAAAGAACAGAAAATCGGATTGATCATATATGCATAAACAAGAAGTTTAGATCATCATTGCAGGATGTAAAGGTATATAGAGGAGCAGATGTGGCATCAGATCACCACCTTCTGATAGCCAAAGTAAAAATGAAACTCAGGAGATATGCTACAATGCAAAATTATAGACAACAATTTAATGTAGGACATCTAAGAAATCAAGAAACAAGAGACAAATTTGCGGTCACAGTATCCAACAAATTCCAAGTGCTCCAACAGCTGGAAGATGTAGAGAATACAGAAGACTATTGGCAGCAGGTCAAAACTGTATGGAAGGAGACATGTGAAGAAATACTGGGGAAAAGGGAAAGACAACAAAAAACACGGATAACAACAGAAACCATCAAAAAGATAAAAGACAGAAAAAACAAGAAAGCAGATTTAAACACAAGCAAAACCAAAGTTCCAAAGCCAAGGCTCAAGAAGTGTACACAGAAGCAAACAAAGAAGTAAAAAGAAGTATAAAAAAAAACAAGAGGAAGTATATTGAGGAGTTGGCAAGAGAGGCAGAAGATGCTGCAGCCAAGGGAAATATGAAATAACTGTATAGCAGCACAAAGAAGCTAACAGGGAAATACAAGCAAACAAGTTGCCTCATAAAAGACAAGAATGGGAAACTGCTCAGCAATATTGAGGAGCAAATGAAGAGGTGGACAGAATATTTCTCAATAGACCAGCTCCACAAAATCCCCTGGACATCCAGCCAGCAGAAGAAGAGCTACAAATTAACGGTGAAAGACCAACGAAGGAAGAAATAAAGAAAGCCATAAAGCTTCTAAGAGATGGAAAAGCGACTGGACCTGATGGTATTCCAACAGAGGCCATAAAAACAGATATATACACGGCTACAGAGATGTTATATAAATTACTTGGTAAAGTCTGGGAAAAGGAAGAGATACCAGCAGAATGGAAGGAAGGATATCTAGTTAAGTTGCCTAAGAAGGGAAATTTACAAGAGTGCTCAAATTATAGAGGAATAATGTTACTATCAGTGCCAGGAAAAGTATTAAACAGGATTATTCTTGAGAGATTAAAAGAGTCCATAGACAAGAAACTGAGAGATGAACAAGCAGGTTTTCGACAAAACAGATCATGTACAGACCAGATTGCCACTTTGAGAATAATAGTTGAACAAAGTCTGGAATGGAATTCACCACTATACATCGGATTTGTGGACTACGAAAAGGTATTTGATAGTGTAAACAGAGAATCACTTTGGAAATTGATGATGCATTATGGAGTTCCCCTGAAGATCATTAATTTAATAAAGGAAACATATGAAGACATGACATGCAGAGTTCTTCACGAAGGACAGCTTACAGAACTGTTTGGGATAAGAACAGGAGTGCGACAGGGATGCCTCTTGTCTCCATTTCTTTTCTTACTAGCAATAGACTGGGTAATGAGATCCTCGACAACACACAACAGAAATGGAAACCAGTGGACACTGACTAAGCAGTTGGATGATCTGGATTTTGCTGATGACTTGGCTCTTCTGTCCCATAACCATAATCAGATGCAGGACAAATTGAAAACACTGGATGAGAGGTCGCAGCAATTGGGTCTGAAAATACACAGAGAAAAGACAAAAATAATGAGAATAAATGCAGGTAATGATAACAGGGTTGAACTTGAAGAAACACCAATACAAGATGTAGAATCGTACACATATCTTGGCAGTAATATAGATAAAGTTGGAGGGACAGACAGCGATATCAAAATAAGAATACAAAAGGCCAGAGGAGCTTTCATTGCATTGGGAAATATATGGAGATCAAGAGAAATCGGATCCAGCACAAAAATAAGAATCTTCAACTCAAATGTGAAGTCAGTCCTATTGTATGGCTCTGAGACATGGAGAACAACAAAGACAACAACCAAAAAGCTAGAAACTTTCATAAATGGGTGCATGCGTAGAATAGAGGGATTAAAATGGTATGACAAGGTTACCAACGTTGAACTGATGATAAGAACTAGACAAGTGCCAGTGGAACAAGAAATGAAAAGAAGACGATGGCGATGGATAGGACACACACTGAGGAAACCTGTTGATAGCATTACAAGGCAGTCCTTGTTCTGGAACCCCCAGGGCAAGAGAGGCAGAGGTAGACCAAGAAACACATGGAGAAGAGAGCTGGAAACAGAGGTGAAGATGATGAGGAGAACGTGGAAAGAACTTGAGATGATGGCACGTGACAGGAGGACTTGGCATGTGTTTGTTGAAGGCCTATGCTCCTTTGGGAGTGGAGGGTTATGATGAACCTCTCGCGACACTTGCTTCCTTATTCATTATGCACGCTTTGTTAATGCAGAACCTTTGTACTTGATATCTGTCTCACTCATAATTTAGCCACGCCTATTTTTTTCCTTTCTCTATTGTCTTACAGGTACTAGGAATGTATAAAATGAGACCGTATCACGTGTAAAGAGAGGGGACGGGTCGTATATTTGTTGAATCAAGAGCGATAATTCAAAAGTTGTACCTTTTGATAGATGCACGTAGAAAGAGAAAAGGGGGAGATAAGCTATTGAACAAAATCAAGAGTGATAAGTCCAATGAAGTACTTTCGTTAATATACATTGATCAGGGTTAGATAATGACAGTTACAACCCCCTCTCTCCCCCCTTCCCAATCCGTTGTTTCGGAATGTAAGTATGCGACAGACGAGACGAGAGCAAAGAGACGATTTGCTCGTGGGTCCACGTCTAGCGGTCGGCGAGAGTGGCAAATTTAACTTTCATTCAGAATTTAACCACAGATTTTCCCAAAGGTGTGATCTATCGTGCTCGTCAGCAATTTTCTAACAAATTCATATATACTGAAGCACATTAAAACCCTGTATAATTCAAGAACAGAGAGTGAAATGTAAATATAAGTGTTTACAAGTTTACATATTTGAAATCTTTATTCATTTTCCTATGAATCCATGCTGGTCATTAATTTGTACGTTTGATTGTTATGAAATTCGTTGCATTCTGTGCAGGCAAAGGAGAAAACCAAAAATGCAACCAATAAAAAAATTCATTCACACTATCCTCAGTATCTGGTATGTCCACCGTGTGCTTGCAAACAAGCTTGGCAGCGGCTCCGCATAGAACGCACAAGTCTGTGAAGGAAATTCCGGGGAATCAAGTCCCATTCACGTGTAAGAGCAGCTTCGAGCTGTTGCAGATTAGCTGGAGAACCTTGCCTGTAGACTCTGCGCTCAAGCTCGTCCCACAGATGTTCTATAGGGACATGGCTGGTGATAGGGCAGGCCAATCAATCGTCACAATGTTCTGCTACTGTAGATATTGCTGCGTAATGCATGCGGTGTGCGCACGTGCGTTATCCTGCGGGAAAAGCTGCAAGTCTGGATAACTTGTGAACGCAGGAGCAACCAATGCATCCAGAACCTCATCTCAGTATGTCACAGCATTAACATTTCCACGGAAGACGTGAAGAGGCAAGTGATGGTGAAAACTGAATCCTCCCCAAATGTGAATACTGCCACCTCCAAATCGGTTGTGCTGACGAACATAGCAATCTGCAAAGCGATCTGCACACCGTCGCCAAATCCGCATACGTCCATCAGCAAAGGATATGTTGAATCTTCTCTCGTCTGTGAATAGGACAGCATTCCACTGCCGTCTAGTCCATCTGACATGTTGTTCTGCCCATTGCAGGCGCTGCTGACGATGTCTGTGAGTCAAGTTTGGCCCAACACAAGGTCGTCTTGCAGTAAGGCCTGTATCTCTGAGTCGTCGTATGACTGTCACTCGAGAGATTGCCCACGTCTACCCACTATTGCTCTTGCTGTTTGACTTGCTGGGAGAGAACTATTCCTTAGGTGACTCAGCACAATATGACGATCTTGTGCAGGGGTAGTAACTCGTGGTTGGCCACTCCGAAGTCTATCCCGGGCACTGCCAGTGGTTCCGTAACGTTCATTGAGACGTAAAATAGTGCTGTGGTGGCAATTCATACTTCTGGCAATGGCCCGCGAGCTCATTCCGGCGTCCAACATACCAATGGCTCGTTGGCGGTCGTTTTCAGATAGTCGTGGCATTTCAAGCACATGTACTGGGTGTTTTGTCTCAAAGGCCTTTTTATACCGAGTATACTGCCACAACGCGTACACAATTTCAGGGTCATTGCTGTTGGGAATCGTGTTGCACGTGTAACTTTCATTGTTTTCATGTAGTCTGTACACAAACCCGTGGGTTGAATCACGCACTTTCCATTCCAGCAGCCATTCGCTCTCTACCTCATGACACACACGGGCAAAATCCATTCCCACACTTTTGTTCCAGCTTCTCGGCATCAGTATATATAATAGTGGTGCGTTTTAATGGGCTTCAGTATATATATACATATATCGCATCCTTATAACTCAGTTTATCTAGTACCCACATAATTTTCAGACGTCTAGCTTCGAATTCTAGATCCATTATACCAGTGGAATTTTTTAGTTTTTCCGATTGGAGATAGTCATATTTCTGTGGTGGTAAATATTATACTAGAATTTTGAGTGATTTAATTGTAAAGTCCGGCATTATATTTCTCTAAGATTTTCTGTGTTGAGTGATTTAATAGTTAAAAGTTCGTCATCTATATTTCTCTAGGATTTTTGTGTTAATTGGCTAGCAGAATTAAAATAATTTATAGCTAAATTGTTCCGGCTGTAGCGTTGATTTATTTAATTGCTATTAACCAGTAAGAGATATTTTAATCGACTAGTAAATACACTATTCATTATGAGTACTGACGAAATATACACTTATTTCCAATTCATTTTAGTAATTTTATAAATGACTAGCGCTTATTTCAGGGGTTTTTTTAAACGATAAGATAAGCTATACACGTGTAGTTTCTGTTCAAAGTTAAGTAACCGAGTGTATAATAAATTATAATTTTGCGCGGGTCAATTTTAGGGCAGAATATTGGTGTAGTGGTTAAATGTTTGTATTTTTTTTCTTCCTATACACAGTACGGGTGATAAACCCAAAATCTACCAGCGGTCTAATCTGAGAAAACGGGCCTAAGTCCAACAGTACAATAAAAAAACATTCTTAAGTAAAATCGGGTCTTCAAGGTTGATCTGTTCGGCACTCTTGTTTTTACCCAGAGAGAGAGAGAGAGAGAGAGAGAGAGAGAGAGAGAGAGAGAGAGAGAGAGAGAGAGAGCAAATATTTGACACTAAGAATAATTGCAACGAACGAACGAACGAACAAACTTTATTTTCAAAGGGTTAAGAATTGGGCACGTAGGCCCGTCTGACATTCTGCCCTTCCTCTCTCTCTCATCATGTACACTAATATCCTTTCATCCTCACATTTACTTTAAGCATTATTAAGGCATTTATCATTATAAAAGTAATATTACATTTGCAATAATCATCATAATTAAAGTGTTTTTAAAATAAAATAAAAATAATAAAAAACCAACAAAAAAAATTAATAATAATAATGAATTTGAAAATAATAATAATAATAAAACAATAACAACAAGACATAAGAATCGAATTCTTCGTACTGTAAATTAGTGATTTGAGACATATTCAGAGGTATGTTATAAGAACTTGTAAAATGTTCGTACGGTGTTCAACTGAATAACTCAGGGACTTTTTTGTTTTGTTTTAGGTTCATCAAGATGAGGTGGGTAAACAGTTACTTTCCTCGCTGTCTTTGCGTCCCAAACTCAAGACCAGAATCAGACAAGGTCGATAGTTAGATAGACATATATGAAAGCAATTAATTTGCCAAGGGTTGAAAATCGGACACAGTTCCCTCTTGCATTCTTCCTTCCTCTTGCTCATCTTTTATTACTGTTACTGTAACTGGACCTATAGCTATCTGTTACGTGCAGTCTTGGATATCTTACAATATTATACATTGGTATTCTTGTTATGTTCGCAAATATTTTGTAAACAAAATAGTGCTTAAGGGAAAGTCATTATTGAGTTACTTCCCTTGAAAGTTGTGCCGTCTCTTCGATCGAACTCCGCGGGTGAGTCCAGTTTTCTGCGATTTATTCTTCGTTTGGGTAATAATAGATTGTTCTTGCTTCAGAATATCTATGGCCTGAATTTATGTGTATTGTTTGTCTGAGTAGGACGAGTCTGTCTTATATCTGTATATCTTTACATATCTAAGTCGAACTATATGTTCTGTTGTCTCTAGAGAGGTCAAAGGCTATTCGGCGGATGTGTCGCTAGAGTGTGGTGTGATTTGGCTTCGTCCCGATAGGGACTGTGTTTTCTATGTCGGCTTGTCGCCGGGAAAAAGTGATCTCAGTATTGGTGGGGAAAGTGATAGTCGTCTAGACCTATCGTGTATGCTTTACCCCAGTGTTTATTCGTATTGCCAAGGAATGGCATTTTCATATTTCTGATACCAAGGTAATAATAGACACTCTTATGAACTCTCGTACGAAGCCACCATTTTCGATAGGTACGATTTGAATGTCTAAGAGAATATATTTGACTCGATGAAAACGACTTCGATTCCTAGCAGCACTATATCCTGTAGATTGCAGTCAATTGTTCATGATCAAATCTACAGAGCAATGAAATGTTTTATGAATGACTAACTTTAGGACAGATTCATTATCTGTATCCAAACGTGAGTGACAGCTCACGAGTGAAGCCATCTTGGAACCAAAACATGTAGTGACTTTCAAGAAGAGAAAAGGGATGCCCGTATTATCGCTTGTTTAGTCCAGAGATCACTGCTACACATGAGAACCCGTTATTAGCGGTTCAATATTATTATATGGAAAAATATGTGCTGAACATTATGTTGAAGAATCGTCGCTAGACGAGATTAGGTTTAGAAGCCATCTGAAATATTGTTTATAAGCTGACGTGCTCAGTCAGTGAAGTCAGATGATATATATGTATGGGCGATACTGAGGGCTTGGCTACTGACAGTCCTTGATACTATTATTCCACATGAGTGCCCATGTAACATAACATTGCAAGACCAGTTATCCACTGTACCATGATGTATTATGCCAACCTGTGATTTGTCACTATCTGTGCTGTCGAGTGTGTACGTCCAATTAAACTTTAGAAAAGGTACACAGTCGTTGGTGTCGATGACTTCCAGTCATACATGAGTGTGAGAAAAGAACATTTGTCAACACCACGAACCCTTATTAACATTCGCACATTATACACTCAATCCATGTCTACACACCACTGCGTAGGTCAAGTTGACATTCCATACACTACAGTGGAGCAAACAACACCATAGAGATCTTATCAACTGATGATGATGATGATGTCTGCTTCCATCCACTTATATCTATCTTTTGGTGGATATCATTTACGGGAATAAAAAAAACCAACTTTATCCAACCTTATCAACTGGTGGACCAGCTTTCTGGGTTTGACCTCGCAGAAGTTCAGAAGTCAACAGAGTACCGATACCAGACCGTTTCCTGTGGCTGATACGACACACTTGCAGTATTGGTTTGCTATTTGTCAACACTTCGTCACGTGACCTGTCAAGTGAATGCAGTATGTAGGTCAGCGTTGTTGACATTTTTACATTAGACATTACAGAGTTTCACAGAACAGTTGGATCAATTCTTGTCAATATCAACAGGAAGACAGTATTAGTGAACTAAGAAGTCCTATTTTCATCGATGGATCTTCTTGTTTTCTGTATATGAACTTTAATATTTAAGGCCAGAATGTTTAATTGAATAAAGTGGCAGGTTGTTTATTTTCATAAAAATAACTTTGCCATTACTGTAAAACTGAGCCTATTTTGCAACACATACTATCATACACATAATTTATATATATTTATGTTTACATGTTATTTGTTTGTATAGTATGTTAGTTTCTATGTCAGCGGGTTGTGTTTAAGGTTGGGCGGCGTCCTCACAACAGAATATCCCACGTCATAGAGGGTCCGTTGTGGGCGTTTTCTATAGGTGCAATTTTCTTGATTGAAAATTTGCTGCGACAACTGTTGCTTTTGTGTTAGCTGTGAAGTCTGTAATTATTGTTATTTTTTGTAATATTTCTTTGTTCTTTAGTTTTGTTTTGATTTGTTTGTAATTTGTTGGTCTAACCTTTTCTATCTTTCAGTTCTATTCACAATTTATATTCATATATTGTGACGTCATTTGTGTTGTTATTCTTTGCAGATTCAGTGATTATTTTCATTGATTTCCCTATTTGATTTATTTTGATTTCTGCAAACGTTCTTGTATTGTCAGTCCTATTTGTACTTTATGTATTCTGTTGGTTGACATATGTTTTATATAGGTATATTTCATAAGACACAATTGCCTGTGCACTGCACTTGGATTATGGTATAAAACAGTACCTGATTATTATTACTATTATACAAGACCTTATTAAAGGCTTGTGACCCACAGATATTGAGATAGTATACTGATTAATCAAGTCATTAAGAACTTGTGGTATTATTATTATTTCAGGTGATTAGTATTATTGTTAGACATCATGTCTACATTGGAATACTTCATTACACAAGGGAAAGCCCTTGATAAGACTGGTCAACAATTAGAACAATGGGCTGTTGCTCAATATGACAAAGCATTAGCTGCAGAAGAGAGAAGAGCTATGGCAGAAGAGAAAAGATTAGAAAGAGAAGCTGAGGCTGCTGCTGAACAAAAGAAATTGCAGATGCAGGTGGAGGAAAGGAGATTTGAAGCTGAACAAAAAAAATTAGAAAGAGAAGCTGCAGCTGAACAAAAAAAAATTAGAAAGAGAAGCTGCTGCGGAACAAAAAAGATTAGACAGTGAAGCTGAACAAAAAAGATTAGACAGGGAAGCTGAACAAAAAAGATTAGACAGGGAGGCTGAACAAAAAAGATTAGATGCTGAAGAGAAAAAAGCAATAAGAGAACATGAATTTGAGTTAGAGAAATTGAGATTGACAAGTATGAGTAATGTTAATCAGGCATCTAGTGGTAATGGTAAACCTTCTACTTACAAGGTTAAGGTTCCACCGTTCAATCAGTCCAGTGACGATATTACATTCTGGCTGGATAGATTTGAACGTTCTTGTCGTACACATAATGTGGATAAATCACAATACGCTAATCAATTATCAGAAAACTTGAAAGGTGAATCTTTGACTAGATTATGCCTTGTAGCAGAAGCAGATAAGGATAATTATGATGTCATTAGGGCGGCTTTGATAAAAAAATATCAGCTAAGTGAGGAAGGCTATCGCCTTTTATTTAAAACGATGGTGCCTGAGACGGGTGTAGAATTCTCAGAATTCACTGCAAAGGCACGTCTCACAGTTGATCGTTGGATTGAGCTTTCCAAAACAGAAAAAACGTATGAAGGACTTATGGATTTGTTGCTCAGAGATAAGATTATGTCATGTGTGAACAAACCTTTCCTTGAATTTATACATGAGCGTAAACCCAAATCTCTAAAAGAAATGGAAGAATATTGTTCCCAATATGTCACTGCACACCCCGACGTGACTTTTGGCAACACTAAGATTAAGGAGAGTATGCCAGTTGCTTCAGCAACACCATACAATCCCAATTATTCACACAGATTTCAGGGACCTCAAAACAGATTTGATAAAAAAGGTAACCATAATAGTTATCAAAACCAAGGTAACCAATCATTTCAGGGTTCTTCTTCAAAGAACTGGAGACGAGCTGATAGCTCTCGACACAGGGGTGGTCATAATTATAGGAATTTCCGTAGAGGAAGTAATTATAAAAACTATCAGGGTTATCCGTCTTGGAGTCAACAAGATCATAATTACAGAGATACTCATTATAATGAATATGATAATGGTAACCAAGGGAACTATGACTCAAACCCAAATAGGGGTTACAATAGAGGTAACAATAACTACAGAGGTGATAATAACCGAGGTAGATCTCAATACAAAAGACATAAACCACATTTTCAGGCAAACTCTGCACAACAAGAGTCCAATGAAGCCTATAAACAGAGTAAAGATAATAATGATGCTAGTAATATGGCATGTGCCGCTTTTGATTTTGGGAGAGCATCTCAGTGCCCCCAATGCAAAAACGCTATTTGAGCCAACCACAGTGTCTACTTTAAGCTGTGGCCATCCTCTTCCTGCTCTTCCGGCATCAGTCGCGCATGATGGAAGAGGTTCTCTTGTCTTACATAAGGGTTTAGTGAATAACAATCCAGTCTCTGTGCTATTTGATTCTGGATGCACCACAATTGGTGTTAGGCAGTCACTCGTAGATCCTTCCCGTGCCACTGGACAAGTAGTCAAATGTGTAACATTTGGCGGCACATTAGAGAAATACTCTACTGCTATCATTAGGATTGCTACTCCTTTCTTTACAGGAGATGTACACGCATGTCTTCTTCCGAATCCGATCGCTGACCTCATCATCGGTCGCATTCACGGAGTCAAAGAATGCACTCCGCAACAAATTTCCACGTGGGAAAGGCAAAACATGCAGATTGCTAACGCTGTAGTCACTAGAGCTCAGGCTCTTAATATGCCTCAAACTTCATCTACTGAAGATAATGAAGTGCATAACCAAGATAATCCCTTGGTAATTTCTCGTGACTCGTTTATAAAACAGCAAGAAGATGATCCCACTCTGAAGAAATTCTTCATTCTTGCAACTAAAGGTGATCCGAATAAAGACACAAGTCGTAAATCGTGGATTACAAAGAAGAATGGCGTACTTGTACGTATGGTTCAAGACTCCATTACGTCAAGTCATTCTCAAATCCTGGTTCCCAAGAATTTGAGAGTTAAAATTTTGCAGCACGCTCACGACTCTCAGTGTGCTGGACACATGGGTTTTTCCCGTACTAAGTCAAGAGTCCTTGCGGCTTTCTTTTGGCCATTGGTAAACAAGAACATACGGATTTATTGTCGATCTTGTAAAGTATGTCAGGAAGTTAAATCCAAAGGTCCACGGCATGCTGCACCCATTCAGGCGGCGGACATTCCTATTCGGCCGTTCCAAAAAAATGGCCATAGACATAATTGGTCCATTTAAGATCAAGTCTGCCAGAGGACATCAGTTTATCTTGACGTGTGTTGATATGTGCACACGTTGGCCAGAGGCTATTCCTCTGAAGAGCATTACTACTGCTGATATTGCAGATGCTCTTTGGCTTATATTTTCTCGTCTGGGGTTCCCCGGAGAGATATTGTCAGACCATGGCACCCAACTAATATCAGATACCATGTCTCAAGTAATGTCTACTCTGCAGATAGATAGATCTTTAAGTAGTATCTACCATCCAATGTCTAATGGTATGGTCGAACGCCTTAATAGAACACTTAAAACTTACTGGGGAAGATAACTGAGGATCATCCTCAAGACTGGGACAGAGTTTTACCTGCGGCCCTCTTCGCTTACAGAGAGGTACCCAATGAACATACGGGATTTTCTCCCTTTGAACTCGTCTTTGGCGCGCGTCCGCGTGGCCCTATGTCGTTGCTTCACGATCTCATTACATCTGACAATATTGACGATGACACAAAGTCATCCTACGAATATGTCATCGCGTTGAGACAAAAGATTATCGAAGCATGCAAATTAGCAACTTCTTCTTCTGAATTTGCGAAACAGAAGGCAAGGCAATTTGCCAATAAGAAGAGATGCTTACGACAACTTTGTCCTGGTGACAAAGCATTTGTATTACTACCTTGTAGGAAAAACAGATTACTTATTTCTTGGAAAGGTCCGTACGATATAATATCGAAAATTTCCGATGTCGACTATATTGTCGATATTGATGGGAAGCATAAAACCTTCCACATCAATATGCTTACTGAATTCCATGAACGTCCGGATTATTTGCAACCCATTTTCCAAGCAACGGACAATTCTCCAGTACCACATGGTCATTACTCATCACTGTCCGTGATACAGGATGAGGAAACAAGTTTTTCAGATGTAAATCTTCCTCTTCCAATGATCCCACTTCATTCTAGTGAATCATGGAAGAACGTTACTGTCTCTCCTGATTTGTCTCTAGGAGAACAGCGACAAGTTTCAACTATGTTGCAAACATTTCAGGATGTACTCACTGACATCGCTGGACAAACGCATGTCATTGAACATGACATTGTTCTAACTGACCATACTCCTATTAGGATTAGACCTTATCCTATACCTATACATTTTCAAGCACAGGTCGAGAAAGAGTTGGATGAGATGATAGATTTGAAAATAATCGAACCATCCACCTCTGCATATTCTTCGCCGATGGTTATTGTTCGTAAAAAAGACAATAACATACGTCTTTGCGTTGACTATCGAAAATTGAATCAAGTAACGAAGTTCGATGCCGAACCTATGCCTTTACTGGAAGAGCTACTTACTCGACTCTCCAAATCTCATTTTTTCACTAAACTTGATTTGTCTAAAGGATATTGGCAAGTTCCTTTATCTGAACGCGCCAAACCTCTCACGGCTTTTTCAACACCTAGAGGTTTGTTCCAATGGAATTTTTATGCCTTTCGGTCTTATGAACGCACCAGCTACATTCGTACGCATGATGCGCCGAATCCTATCTTATCGGTCAGATGTCATTGCATATCTAGACGACATCTGTCTTTTCAGCGATACTTGGGAAGATCACTATTCAGGGTTAGATGAATTGCTGTCTACTTTGCGTGAGCACAACCTGACAGCGAAACCCTCTAAAGCCTATATTGGTTTTAGCGAAATTTCTTTCCTAGGCCACCGAGTTGGTCATGGTTTCCTAAAGACAGAGGACCATAATACTAGTAAGATACTTAACATCTCAATCCCTAAGACTAAAAAACAGGTGAGAAGTCTGTTAGGTCTTATTCAATTTTATGGCAGATTCATTCAGAATCTATCCTCTATCATGGCACCTCTCTCAACACTTCTAAAGAAAGGTTCGCCTAATGTGGTCCACTGGTCTCAGGAATGCCAATGCTCTCTGGATAAGATTAAAACACTGTTTTCAACACCACCTATTTTAGTGCTACCCACTAAAGATAAGACATTCGTTCTTCGTAGTGACGCTTCATCCACTGGGATTGGAGCGGCACTAATGCAAGAGTACTCTGGAACTCTGCATCCTGTAATGTATATTTCCAGAAAACTTAATGCGGCAGAAAGGAATTATTTGGTTTTAGACCGTGAGCTATTAGCTATGGTTTGGTCGATCCTCAAACTACAGAGATTCCTTCTAGGCGCACATTTCATAGTAGAAACCGACCAAAAAGCTCTTACTGCTATACAGAGTAAGAATTTGAAGAGCTCGAGGTCTACTCGATATGCAATTGCTCTTCAACCTTTTCATTTCTCTGTGCGAGCTATTCGTGGATCAGATAATGTGATGGCAGACATTCTGTCAAGATGCCCACATGATTCCACATAACTATTAGGGCTTAGACTTCTTGATATGTCTAGTTCTATAGTAGTTCCTTTTCTATATCATGATAGATACACATTTGTAATTTAATAATATAATGATTGTATCACTACATAGCGGTTCATTGATGTTTATTCACCGCTGTGCTTTGATGATTTTTTCTTCATAAATCATAAATTTAAGATATCTAATGCGAAATGATGATATGAATTTTTAGGCATTGTGTAATTGCCAGAATTGTATTATACTTTGATGACACCTTCCTGGAAAAATATACTTGTAGAGAAATAATTTCTCTCAGTTTATGAGACACATTCTCACCAGTCGCTCCATAAGTCGACTTAGCCTCATATTAGGCGTTATAGGTATTCCTGATATTTTCATCTGCGCATTATTCATGCGTTGTGAGCCTATTGTACGTTGCTCCTAGATGTATTTCAAAAAAAAAAAAAGTTCCATTTTTTTTTCCCGGGAGGTGTGGTAAGACTGTTACGTGCAGTCTTGGATATCTTACAATATTATACATTGGTATTCTTGTTATGTTCGCAAATATTTTGTAAACAAAATAGTGCTTAAGGGAAAGTCATTATTGAGTTACTTCCCTTGAAAGTTGTGCCGTCTCTTCGATCGAACTCCGCGGGTGAGTCCAGTTTTCTGCGATTTATTCTTCGTTTGGGTAATAATAGATTGTTCTTGCTTCAGAATATCTATGGCCTGAATTTATGTGTATTGTTTGTCTGAGTAGGACGAGTCTGTCCTATATCTGTATATCTTTACATATCTAAGTCGAACTATATGTTCTGTTGTCTCTAGAGAGGTCAAAGGCTATTCGGCGGATGTGTCGCTAGAGTGTGGTGTGATTTGGCTTCGTCCCGATAGGGACTGTGTTTTCTATGTCGGCTTGTCGCCGGGAAAAAGTGATCTCAGTATTGGTGGGGAAAGTGATAGTCGTCTAGACCTATCGTGTATGCTTTACCCCAGTGTTTATTCGTATTGCCAAGGAATGGCATTTTCATATTTCTGATACCAAGGTAATAATAGACACTCTTATGAACTCTCGTACGAAGCCACCATTTTCGATAGGTACGATTTGAATGTCTAAGAGAATATATTTGACTCGATGAAAACGACTTCGATTCCTAGCAGCACTATATCCTGTAGATTGCAGTCAATTGTTCATGATCAAATCTACAGAGCAATGAAATGTTTTATGAATGACTAACTTTAGGACAGATTCATTATCTGTATCCAAACGTGAGTGACAGCTCACGAGTGAAGCCATCTTGGAACCAAAACATGTAGTGACTTTCAAGAAGAGAAAAGGGATGCCCGTATTATCGCTTGTTTAGTCCAGAGATCACTGCTACACATGAGAACCCGTTATTAGCGGGTCAATATTATTATATGGAAAAATATGTGCTGAACATTATGTTGAAGAATCGTCGCTAGACGAGATTAGGTTTAGAAGCCATCTGAAATATTGTTTATAAGCTGACGTGCTCAGTCAGTGAAGTCAGATGATATATATGTATGGGCGATACTGAGGGCTTGGCTACTGACAGTCCTTGATACTATTATTCCACATGAGTGCCCATGTAACATAACATTGCAAGACCAGTTATCCACTGTACCATGATGTATTATGCCAACCTGTGATTTGTCACTATCTGTGCTGTCGAGTGTGTACGTCCAATTAAACTTTAGAAAAGGTACACAGTCGTTGGTGTCGATGACTTCCAGTCATACATGAGTGTGAGAAAAGAACATTTGTCAACACCACGAACCCTTATTAACATTCGCACGTTATACACTCAATCCATGTCTACACACCACTGCGTAAGTCAAGTTGACATTCCATACACTACAGTGGAGCAAACAACACCATAGAGATCTTATCAACTGATGATGATGATGATGTCTGCTTCCATCCACTTATATCTATCTTTTGGTGGATATCATTTACGGGAATAAAAAAAACCAACTTTATCCAACCTTATCACTATCCAGATTTCCTTTTTCCATGTTTCATATACATTCAGCCCGCTGTGGCGAAAATATCAACCATTAAAATTTTCCAACTACCGTTCACTGTGGTGTGACGAGGATTTTATCCCGAGAGATTTACATCCATGACATTCTTTTCTTAAGTATTTGAATTACCAGCTAACGACACTGTGAATACTAGAACACTCAAATATTTTCCTACCTGGACTAATTGATGTGACCTAAACAGAACCCTATTAACAGTAACAAATTAAGCGTTTTCCCAATAAGAGGATTAATCAGTCTTGGAGAAAACTGGGGCTTATTTTGCCAAAACAACCCAAACCCTGGAGTTGCTGTTTGTACCACGGAGATATGTTCCAGACGTTGTTAATCAACAAACTAGGTAAGCGCGATTGAAATGTGGCCACATGTTTGTCTGAAGCGAGAGAAAGAAGGAATGAATAATTCTTATATTGTATAATCATTATACACACTTTGTTTTGCCTTTCTTTTTGTTTGCTAATACTGTTCTTTTCAGAATAGATCAATTAGGAACTCTGTTCTTTAAATTATAGCCAAACTCTATACCATAGTGCTAATCTTTTGACCTTTCGGGGGTTAATTAACTTCTTCTTGTGGGATCTTGTCTCAACAGAGGGGATTGCCCTTGTGTGAATATTTCTTTCTTAATTCTGTAACCTATGATTTTTTATATTTTGATACTGTATGTTGTGAAGATTTTTTTTCTTTATGATAAATAAACTTAACATAGAACTTAACGTTCTGTTTTGGTCTGCTTGTCCCAATATCCCCACTCCATTAATATAGTGTCACGTTTGTGCGTCTAATTGTCGTCACTTATCTGTGTGTGTGTATGTGAGTGGTTATAGTGTATATGTTCATATATACAGAGATATACTGTCTGATCAACACATTTCAGTCGTAAATGACAGGCTGGACTAGAGTATCTTCTCAATCCAGGGACAGACTACCTTAATCCATTTCACACGTGAAATCTATTTCTTTACCTTAACTCTCACTGAGTACCACTCTTTTTCAAATTTATTCAGACGGGACCGGAATATATCTTAATTACCTATCAAAATCTACGACACCATCACAGCCTTTTTCCTCTTTCACTGCTGAACATGTAATATCCTGTGTACCCTTTAGAACGGATTTACCTAAAGTCTGCAGATAATTGAGATGTTAACATTTGATATTTTTCTCTTCCCTTTACCTCGACCATATAATCTACTTCAGTAACGCATTTAATTACAATGAATGGACCCTGTCAAGAAATAATAAATGACTCCTATTGGTAGGGAGCATGAGCGATAATTTATCCTCAGGTTGAAAGGAAATGAACTTCTTATGACGGCAATCGTAAGCACGATACATAGTTCTAGAAACCTTAAATGAGTCGCCTTCAATGTGACAGGATCTAATTACGCGTTCTCGTAGACTGACAACTAATTCGTATGAAGATCTTACCTTCACATTAGGGTATTTATCTATGAATACATCCTGCAACAGACTCAATAGACCCCGGGAATCAGCTCCATATATAAACTCACAAACCCTGTACGCTCCTGAGGGGTTTCTTTATATTCATATAGCACGGATTATAAGTATATTTTTCCCACCCTGTGGATGTCGTTACCTTTCCTTGCATGTGTTGCACAGATTTGTTAAAACATTCACAGGTCTCATTAGTTTCTTGATAATAAGTAACTGTTTAATGTTTAACATGTTTCATACCTCCTTCAAAAGTCTGATTTAAACGATCAAATAAAATCTAGTCAGGAAAACCTGAATCTTACTAAAAACACTTTTAGAGCTTCTATTACAGCTACGGAAAAGATTACCTTCACGGTAACAGCGTCGGGGGCTATGTCGAGCAAAGATGTACCATTATCAGAATGTAGCGGTGTCCTCTATCAGACGGTATTAAAATGTGTCCTACAACATCTACGGCAACTTCTTTAAATGGTCTAATAGATATGTCGGTAATCTACAACGGGGCTTTCTGGACACTGTCTCTTGGAAATGTACTTTGGCATACCACACACGAACGACAATGTATCCAAATGTCTCCATTATAACTTGACCAGTAAACTGTAATAATACTCTATGCGCGGTTTTAGCAACCTCTATATGCATTTTCTTTCGTGATTGTCAGAAAAAGGACAACTCGTTACGTATCTGTGTTGATTTTAGATGTCTAAACGATTTCACAATGAAGGAAGCCAAAGATGTACTGAATCAGGATGATTTGTTAGCACAAATGTCAAACGCTCATTATTTTACTAAGTTCGACCGTTCTAATGGCTACTGGCAAGTTCCTCTTACCAAGTCGGCAAAGCCTCTGACAGCTTTTGTCACACCAAAAAGTCTGTACCGATGAAACGCCATTCACAGTTCTGCACCTGCTACCTTTGGTAAGAAGACAGCGGAGCATACATCAAATTGAATCTGACCGTAAAACTGAAAGCTGGACAAACCTTCACGATTACGTGCTAACCATAACTAAGTTTAAAGTATCACTAAATTGACAAAATAATGCCCCAAAACAGCAGAAACAATTCACGAACATCTGCTGGCATCAAGATTGTTCAAATAACAACATGGTCTACAAACTCAAAAGTGGTGAGAATTAAATTGTCAATATACGTCTGCCATTCCGTGAAGTTCAGAAGAAGACTATTTTAATGCTTCAGTGCAGTCAAAATATCCAGGTGTCGTTATCTCATGATCTACTGATAACAGTATTATGACTTATATCAGACTGGCATCTGAGGTACGCTGGTAGACTTGCACACTCAGGCAGGACACGTTGACACTCTCAAACTCCTCTTGTACGGCATATACCTTGCACCAGGATACTCCCAGACAGATATGTATACCTCTCTGAGTTAATACTCTTCATAAAGTATCCCTGGAACGCAGTATTATTTCCTGACATTTTAACAACACATGTATCTGCAACCGCAAGATTAAAAGCGGCATAATCTCCTCGCGCAGACAACTCGTATCTAAATGTCGAACAGTAAACGTCTGCCTCAACAAGTTCAATACACCTTCAGTTCACATCTAGACTCTACAGTGTACGCTATTTTAATTCAGACACATCAAATCAAATATAGTTCCTAAATCAAATTACATCCGATGAGTCTTTCAAAACTGTCAATACTTTCTTTAACATTTCAGTATACTCTCACTCAGCTGAATTGAGTTCACGTGAACTTCTTCCCAAACTCACAGCATCCCTGAATAACATTGTGACGATACCTAGTATTATTACTTCCCTTGTGTTAAGGGATATAACTGCGAGACTTTTTTAACTGGAATTCTTCTGTGGACGACTGGTCATACACCAAAAATGATGCTTCCAGAACTAAGGAAAAACCCAAGTAATAAGAAAAACCCGTAAATGTTTATTGTTGTTGTTACGCACGGATCATTATTATTTTTCGTTTGTATAAACATTTTTCATATGTATGATCATTTTTTGACTGAAGTGTGTATTATGTTTTCTATGGTCAAAGGGACATAATCCGAGTTATCGAGACTACAATTTTTTAGGAGTTTGCCTTCTCTTGTATAGAGACACGTTCGGTCTATAATTTCTTGAACGAAGCGTGACCACATCTCCTTATTTGGTAGTACCAGTCAACTATGGTAGATGTCTGAAACCTTTCTTAACGCTTCTTTTCATGACCATAAAAGGCGCGACTGTGTAAGACTTTTATCTCGAATGTTCTTAGAATCGTCTTATTGTGAACGGCAACTCAGAGATTGTCGTTCTGCGCATGTCAAAAGCTGGGAGTTCGTTCTGTGTGTTCCGCCCAGTTCGGCAGTTTGGAAATGGTTTAAGAAGCGAGCGGACGCAACTGCGTCTTGTGATTTTCTGAGGGAAATACATTGTCTTTGTGAGTTAGTTAGCTAACTAGACTATTTCCCAGTATTATTCACGCCTGCCTGGAGGCATATGTTCATGGTTGATTTTCCGAAATAAGGTAATTCCTCTTGTATCGAACTTTATGCTATCATCTAGAGGTTCGTCATTTTGTCGCCTATTTGCTCGCCTGTGTGATTCAAAATGGAGAGGTACTTTGACTAGGATTAAGTCACCGGTATTTTTATACCTGAACTAGTTAAATATATATGGGTCGCTCTAGACCAACAAGACTATTGTCTGTGTTCCAGGATTCGTTATATCAGAGATCACGTCCAAGTCAGATGGTTAGACTTAGGAACATTATAAAGGTCGAGCTGACCTGTAGCCCATGTATGCTATTCACGTGCAGACAGTAAACGGACTGATTGTATACATCTGATCTGCTAGCATCAGGAAGGGAATATTATTATTATTGTCTATGAACAGTGATAACCTGCAGTTGACACTGTTGCAGAAATTATTATTATTTATACAGCTTCACGAACTAGAACTCTATGATTTATGAATTTCTGAATCTATTGAACTGTGATGTCTTATGACGCATATATACAACAGCTGTCATTGCTGACTACAGAAATTGTTTTCAATGTGCCATATCATTTTGCTGAACTCGTTAACTATGTTGATGTCATAAGTATCATGACTGTTTTGTGGCGTGCAATAAATGGAAAAAACTTATACAACGAAGTTACCCTTTCTATGACTCTACACGTCATGTTGCCTGTGTGATAACCCTGTGAACTGTTCCACTACCACATACACAGCAACATCCTAAATCAGAGAAGACACCTACATCTTGCACTTTAATACCAGGTGTCGATAAGGGTGGCAAGTTACCACTTCAGCTCAAATCCACCCTTATCAGTTGTCAAAACTGTCATTGAAAGTTTGACTGCAAACAGCAAATTTTTACAGTGAGGGAAAATTCCAACAGTGTAGTGGGGATGCTTAGCTGGCCGGGAGGATAGTGTTATTCGCTTGTATAGCTAGGCGGTGTTGTCGTACGGAAGGTACGGGGTTCGAACCCTGGATAAGCCACTCACGTCTGTTGTTTTTCTGTTGTCTAGTGTTCTACTTCTTTATTTCTTACGAGTGCCTGAAAACATACCTTTATTTATGTCTAACATTTATTTACTGTTTACAGGCCTCGGGTTTCCCTTCCTTATGTGTGGTTCACTAATGGCCCTGGTTGATAGTGGATGTCCTAACGTGGGAGTCAAAGGCTTTTTGTTCTCAATAGGGGATGCGCCAGGTTGCTCCACACCTCAAGATAGAACGCCTTATTTTATTTTGACTCTTGCTACTGAGATAATTGTCTCAGGCTCTGACTGGTTACTGTGATGCATCAGTCTTTGTACTAGCCCGGTGCTATGGCTTGCCGGATGAAATTTATTCTAATTGGAGTTAAGACCGAAACCTTATGATTGGTCTTGGGGCCTAGCTGACTGTTAAAATAATCTTTAACCTAACTAACTACGAAATCTTTAGTCTAAAATTATTATTACTAAGTGAGAATGACCAACCATTGTTCTAGGTTCTCTCTAATCTAAATGTTTTCCGGCCTAACTTGTATGGAGGCTACACAAGTTTTGATGACATCATGGGTTCATGTGTGCCATGACTGCTGATGTCATTGATTCTTGACTAGTGTTTATGTTTTTTACTAACTAGTCATTAATTAGTACTTTACTATAATTCTAATAATTGTAGCGACGTAGTAGGTCATACGGTTACAACATTCTTAAAGCTCATAAAGTTAGAAACAACACGTAACATTGCCAACTCACAAACTACAACGCCAGAAACATTCGACCACAACAACCACTCACTCTTTCACCTATCCACACCCAGAAACACGCCATGTGCATCAAAACACGCACACACACTACCATGACTTTTATTTTTAAGCGACTGCAATATCTGTGTGGCGTATATTTTAATGGTTATGAACAAGGCTCATCAAAAAAAAAAAAAAAAAAAACAAAAAAAAAAAAAACCAGCTGAAAGAAACTTAGTACATCCATGCTTTTTTACACAAACAATTAAATATTGCGGGCTTCTGAGTAGACGTGCCAAGAGATTTATTCAGTTTTGCCCAGCATTGTATAGCCAATAATAGTGAACCGTTATCAGAATTGACCAAACTTACTTACTTACTTAGTCGTTCCTCTTCTACCGTGAGGTGTAGAGGTTTGGAAGAGAGAGCGTCAGACTATCCTATCCGCTGTCTTCTTCCTGGCCTGGTTCCATTCTAGTCCTCGGTCCTTCAAAGATTGTCTAATGTTGTCCTCCCAGCGGACTCTGGGTCGTCCTGGAGGTCTGGATCCCTGGCTCTTTGTTTCCCATGCTTGTCGTGGTAGCCGATCTTCTCCCATTCTGCAGACATGGCCAAACCATCTTAGTTGGGACTGTTCTATTTGGGTCTGCAGCGGGTGGGATTTTAGGCCTTGACGTATCGTCTGGTTGCGGACCATGTCTCTTCTTGTTACTTCAACCACCTTCCTCAGATACCTCATTTCTGAGGTTTGAATCTGGCTTATGTGGGTTGTAGTCATTGCCCATAACTCGCATCCATATGTCAAGACTGGGACATAGGTGGAGCGGTACACAGCCATCTTCGTTTTCTTACCAACCTCTTTCTTGCTGAGGAATCCTCGATTTATGGCCTGATAAAGTCTCCCAGCCGCTGCTTTTCGAGTGGCCAACTCTTCTTTGATGCCCCCCTTTCGGTCTATAATAGCTCCGAGATATTTAAAGTGGTCGACCTGCTCCAGGACCTGTTCTCCCAACTTAATCTGATGTTTTCTTTCTTCTCGTGATATCACCATGGATTTTGTTTTAGAGCTGCTTATGACCATCCCTCTCTTCTCCATCTCTTCCTTCCAGACTTGCAGGTTGGATTGGAGATGTGTCTCTGATTTAGCAATCAGGACAACATCATCAGCAAATGCTAGCTCTGAAATACAGACCTGTCTCATCTTCCAGTACCCCACTGAATACTTTCTTGTTCTCTCCTTACATGTCTTGTTGACATCGTCCATGAATTGACCAAACAATGCCGTGAATTTACATTTTATGTGTATTTTTATATGTACAATTTGGGGCATTTGTTTTAAACGAACATTATGGACTCCTTCGATTGGAAGGATGGTAAAGTGAAATTGCTTCATTAATAGAGCCCATCTGGTTAACTTGGAACTAGTAGACTTTGCTGACTGTAAAAATAATAAGGGTTTATGATCTGTCTGAAGGAAAATAATGTGCCCCTAGCTGGCCCCAAGTATGACGCTACAGTATCTATCTCCGTTTGTGTTCCGGCACTAATCATCTTTGTTTTATTCACTTCTGGTTCTTGTGTTATTGCCCTAGGTTGATTACTATTCATAGGGGTCAATTGCGTCCTATTTGTTTTTACATCACTGACCTATTGATGTCTGTCAAAGGTTTTTCTCCAATGTTTTACTGGCTTTATATGTACTCTTATTCCATCTTCTGTTGTTATCATACATCTTTGTTGGTCACTCGTAACATTATGTATTTCCCATATCGTTCCTTATTTTATTACATTGATAAAATTTCTCACTGCAATGGGACAGTGTCTTTTATTGAGACGGTTCCAGTGTCTGTCTACAGTGGCCACGTGACACGTTTTGTTGCTGTTGTCACCACTCCACTGTCTAGTGTATGGAGTTCAATGGTGTCTCTGCTTATACTTCTGTGACATAATTGTCACCCTACTCCGGTCAGTCTCCGTCATGTCTGTAAGTCTGCCTTTCCCCTGGTATGGCCTCCTGTGACCATAGTCCTGTGCGTGTCTACTAGTGTCGTAGACTATGGGGTGGTACATTCCTCTGGTGTTTTGTATATATGCTCAGGTGTTACCATAGAAGGTATGACCTCTGTTAGCCCAAAATCTAGAACCTGTCTGGTGCGAATAACAGCACTGACCAATTGGTGATCTTGGCCTCTCGTACCTTACCTGTTGCTCACATAATCTTGCTATGTGTCCAACCTTTTGGCACCGGAAACATCTAACGTTAGGTGTGACATGTAATGTTTCTCTTTGTTGTCTTCCACTCCTATACCTACCCTGCTGCTGTCTCCGTCTGTCTATTTGGTCCACTTCCATCGGTTCTTCTGCTTCTTCCTGTATTTCCGCCTGTCCCAATCGAACGTGTAAGCGTTTCCTAACATTTTCTTCTGCCACGGCAGCTGAAACTCGTCTTTCAGCGTCCTGTAATCCTTCCTTAACAATATTAACTTTAGTGTATTATTATTCAACCCATCGATGAATATACCTACTAGCTGACTGTCCATATCTTGGAAGTTGATTTCCTGGCCCATGAACGTTTCATCTGCAAGATTCAGCAGTCTATCACTGAACATCTGTACAGTCTCATTCTTGTGTTGCTTTAGCTTCCTTAACTGATGCCAAGCAATTTGTGGGTCGGACACGAAGGAATACCGTCTAACTAACTCTGCTTTAAGATCGTTCCACGTTTCATTGGGGTATGTGTCCAGTCGCCTTCTCATAAAGTCAGTGACCAGACCAGCAGACGAAAACAAATGCAATTTTCACTTTCTCAAATTCATCTGCGTTTATTGACATCGCATTTTTATCAATGTCTGTAAGCCAGTTGCGGCATGCGTGTGGGTCACCTGTAAATATTTCAATATTACCTTTTATGTTTGCATATCTGGCGCTGTTGTCAACCTTGGCTAATGTGTCACTAATCGATTATACGAGAGCTAAAGTCTGACCCGCTTGCATGTTATGAAGCATCTCTTCGTTCTTCGCCATGCTTCCTAATCAGGTACAATCAAAAGAGCACCAAATATATATATATATCTTCCAACTGTCTTGTGCCTGCAACCAAAAAAAATTTATTATTAGTTGTTGGGGGGGTGGTGGGCGCTGCAAAAGAATGATTCCGTTACACAGATTATAAGCACCTAATGTTATGGTACCTACAGTATCTATACCTTAACTACCCGTGTTGATTCTTCGTTGGAGCGCTCTTGTTTCCTAATGTCCACTTGTAACACGTAGTTGTGCTACACCTTCCTAACCACTGTGCGCCAGGTAACTTTGCACTACACAGCACGTTATACGAGTTCACGTTTATTCCTACTCGACTGATGACGATGTACAGCTGCGATGACCTTTCCGAACAGATGGTTGGAGAGATAAAATATTTCGTTCCTTGCCTTGCTTGTGATTCGATCTGATGATTCTCGATGTGAACACTTCGAGTTGTCCACAATGTTGCCAGTCGAAGTTGTTCTGTTTCTTGCTGCGCTGTTTGTTGTTGACGTTGTTCTGTCTCTTGCTTCTGTGTCTATTGTTGACGTTATTTTGTTTCTTGCCGCGCTGTTTGTTGTTGACGTTGTTCTGTCTCTTGCTTCTGTGTCTATTGTTGACGTTATTTTGTTTCTTGCCGCGCTGTTTGTTGTTGACGTTGTTCTGTCTCTTGCTTCTGTGTCTATTGTTGACGTTATTTTGTTTCTTGCCGCGCTGTTTTTGACGTTATTTTGTTTCTTGCCGCGCTGTTTGTTGTTGACGTTGTTCTGTCTCTTGCTTCTGTGTCTATTGTTGACGTTATTTTGTTTCTTGCCGCGCTGTTTGTTGTTGACGTTGTTCTGTTTCTTGCTTCTGTGTCTATTGTTGACGTTGTTCTGTGTCTTGCTGCGCTGTTTATTGTTGACGTTGTTCTGTTTCTTGCTTCTGTGTCTATTGTTGAATTTGTTCTGTGTCTTGCCGCGCTGTTTGTTGTTGACGTTGTTCTGTTTATTGCTTCTGTGCCTATTGTTGACGTTGTTCTGTGTCTTGCCGCGCTGTTTGTTGTTGACGTTGTTCTGTTTCTTGCTTCTGTGTCTATTGTTGACGTTATTTTGTTTTTTGCTGCCCTGTTTGTTGTTGACGTTGTTCTGTCTCTTGCTTCTTTGTCTCCCTGCGTAGCTGTCAATGTTTTCTGAGGTCAGTCACGGCGCCAATTAATGTGGCGGTTCTTCATTGACATTTCTTCATTGTCCACATCAGGGTACAGTTGACGAACTCTGTAGGTTACCTTAAGTCAAGACATGCGTCGACATCAGGTTTGCACAGCACATCACGCCAAATCATTTAATGTAGACAAAATGTCACTGGAATAGGCTAGTACCGAACTTTCATGTGTGGACAACTGCTGCAACTTGGACCTCTAACAATCTTGGTCCGTAACCCTTCCTTCTTCAACTCTCGTTCAGCATTGAAACTAATATAGTATCTAACCATCAATGGTTGTTCAGGTGCTATCAGTATCTACCTCTTTTCTTCGTTCCTAACAAATCCTTGTCTATTGATATATGTCGCTCTGCGTTCAGGTTATCTATGTGATACCGGACTCCCCCGGGGTTGTTCCTTTCCCTTTTTGATAGATGGCCACTATTTGAGACGAGGAATAGGACTACTGTCTAGATGTAAATAATTTCACTCTACGTACCTTTTTTATATATCGTGGAACCTAACTCGCTCCATCGTTCTTCTGTCCTAGTCAAGAATGTATGGTTTTAATAATGTTGGGTTAATTACCACCCACTCTTGTCTTCTGGTCAGAGAATTTTCACAGCACATTCTACTTGACTATCGTCTTCAACATGGCTACCCTTCTGTATCTCGGGTATGTGCGACCTGCACTGCTTAACTCACGCTTCTGACTGAGTTGCTGAAAAGCGTGTCTAACCGGATTTCTGCTAGCCTCTTTTTCGATCTCCGTCTCATGCACATTCTTTTTTGCGCATCCCTTTTTTCTATTCTATCTAGACTTTCCTATATCTGATTTTCATTATTCGTTCCCTTATCTGTCACAGTACCCATAGACTAACCTAACATATTCCAAATAATTGGAAGAACAGAATGGTTTACATCACCCGTGAAGGACGAACAACAGTGATGATCCAACAATAACCTAAATTCAGGTTATCTACTAGAGGTCTTCAAAGGTATCTACCTTGGCAGAGATGTTAATAGAACAATGATGCTTATACTCTAGGAAACCTCATAGGAAATTAAGAAATCAAGTACCACAGCTGAGATCATATAAGCCGTAGTGGACAGTATCTTCCCAGACCTTCTATGACGAGTAAAGAATTCTGCTCGTGTGGTGAGATCCTAACTGATTTATTCAGCAAAATATTAATTCAATAGCTCTATTTATGTGTATTTTAAATATCTGAGACATACGGGCGCAGTTCACTCAACATGATTAAATCAACTATACATGTGTATAAATATATAACAAATTTAACACTCTGTTATATTTACTTACTTACTTAGTCGTTCCCCTTCTACCGTGAGGTGTAGAGGTCTATTATATTTAACAAGTTTAAATTAATAAAGGTATTGATGGAAAACATGTTAGTCTTGAAGAATTCATCACTGGAGGTGATCTGGTTAATGGTTTTTTTTTTTTTTTTAAAAACAAAATAACAGTAGTTTGTCAGCTCTGAATGGGTATGTAGCTGCCAATAAAATTATCGGTTGGCCTGTGCTCCAGCCGATGTTGGTTCTTTGCAGGTTGTATGCTGATTCTTCTCGTCAGTGGTGACGTCTCGTGGTTGTAAAACTTCCCGTGCAGTATCGTGGGTTAATTACGAAGATGGTCCAGCGTCCTCTAGACCCGTCTGATGTTGGGTGTCTAGCTTTGACTGATAGTCACTTGTATCTGTCACGGGTTGCCTCCCCTTTGTATGCCCCGGTCGGTCCGTTAACACCTCTGTATGATCATCTAGAACCTGTTGCACTCTCTAATTCTGATTTTTCGTTAAATGTGTACTGATTTTCACCTGTGCCGCTGTCTCACAGGGATGTAATGGATATTCAAATGATGAAAGTGGTTCCTTTTTCATCGCCATTGCAATGGACAAGGTCAACAAGTGTGTCTCTTCCTGATTTACTCTTTCCAAATATTTCTTCAGGAGATTCACATGATAGATTTTTTCTTTCCCCTTCTTATCTATCTTATAATTTGTTCTAGACACCTTCTCTAGAACTGTATATGGACCTTGCCATCCAATTTGTAACTTATTCTGACCACCGGGTAGAAGAAGCAGTACCTTCTCTCCCACAGCCAAATCTCTGTCTTTAGCTTTCTTGCCTATTTTTCCATGCACTGGTAGGGTCTCTTCCACTAGAAGCACTGTAGTGATGAATTTTCTTCCCCGAATCATCATGCACAAATCGACCGCTACCAATTGTTCTCTTGGGGCTTTCTCCCCACTTAGAATTCTTGATGAGATATTTCCTCTCTACATCTTCTTCCTCCAGTTTACATAAGTCCGATCGAGGGATTTTCGGCTTATTCTGGGGTAAGACATCTTTTTGCACTCGCCGCATAGTGGCCATTGTAAAACAGTCAATTGAAGATTGTCCGTAAAAAGGGGCTTCCTATTCCACTTGGTCCACTTTATTATTCTTTCCAGTGTCAGGCCTACGTTTGCCCCGTGGCGTGTGGAGGTCCTATACACTGTTCCCACTTGTGGGTGTTCCCTCATGTGCTATGCTACACCTCTCTACAAAATTTTCAATGTCCCACCTTGCCTTGGGCAAATAATAATTCTGAGCTACTTTTTGAATGATGGTACCTATTTTCTCATGGTCCCCATCTTGTTTCACAACCCTATACCATTTTGGAAGTACCAGCTGTCCCTGACCTTTGGATCTAGTTCCAGTCTTCCGGTATATCAGTTTGTTCTTCATATAGAAGTCTCCTTTTCCTGGAGGTGTGTGACCATTGGACAATTTTCTAAAACAAGGCTTGAGGGTCTTATCCCCAGCCTGCGCCTTCCTCATCTCTTCTGGAGTGGTATTTAACATAATATCCTCCTCCTGTCTAGAGGTCGACCTGACCTGAAGGGTGGCCATTACTATATGATTCCTTCTGCAACGGTCAGTGTCATGATTGTTCATCTGACAATTTTTACACCACCTCCTTTTTTGGTTGAAAGATTTTCTTTCATCAAATTTCCTTTCATCGAATTGTGGGTTTTTATTTTTATTGTGGCCTATCAAACTGGTGCTTACCTTTGTTCTGATCTCTAGGATCAAATTTATTAAAGTTCTGTGGTGCCTTAAAATTATCTACCTGTTTCTTTTTATTACTTGTTACCTCTGCGTGAGCTGCCTGATACCTTTCAGCGACATTTAGTAACTCACACAGCCTCTCTGCACCTTGTTCCATGAGAAACTTTCTCAGGTCTGGAGCCATGGACTCTCTTAGTCGTTCTATAAGGATCATTTCCCCAAGATCTTGGGTTTTCCCCAGAGAAGTCCATTTCTCCAAGTATGTCTCTAACCGTGCAGAGAACTGGTGATATGTCTCACCTGACAGTAGTTTAGCATTCCTAATTTTTTTTCTATAAAATTCTCTATTCTTTTCATATCTTAACAAAAGAGCCTGCTTTAGCATGTCATAATTTTCTTGATCATCTCTGCTCATTTTGGCGAAAACATCATAAGCCGTACCACGAAGCCCTTGAGATAACTTTAAGCTCCACCTTTCTCTCTCTAACCCATACGTGGTAGCTAATAGTTCATATCTATTTAGATAGCTCTCGATATCATCTTCTTTCTCAACAAAATGATCTAAATGAAAGTTCATAGCTGAGGTCGAGGCTCCCTGACTAGCAGAGGCATCAGAGGTAAAGGGACTGGCACCATTTTCAGGAGCATGGCTTTGAAACTCAAACTCCCTTAGTCGTAACTCGTGCTCCCTTTGTAATCTCTTATCTTCTGCTTCCCTTTCTGCAGCCAATCTTTTGTCTTCCCTTTCTGCAGCTAATCTTTTGTCTTCCCTTTCGGCAGTCACTCTTTTTTCTTCTGCCTCCAATTGGAACTTCTTAGCCTCAGCCTCTAATGCCCTAGCCTCCTTGTCAGCCTCAATCTGCAACCTCTTAGCCTCAGCCTCTAATTGTAACTTCTTAATTTCCTTTTCAGCCTCTAACTTTCTTTCAGCCTCTTTTTCTAATCTTTCAGATTCTAATTTTCTTTCTGCTTCAAATTTTCTTTCTTCACGTTCAATATATTTGTCACATTCAGTAGTGACATAGGCAATCATAACTTGCCCGTCCATTCCTAACTCTTTAGCAGCCTGCATAGCAGCAGATCGAAATTTTGCCAGGTCGGCCATTTTCTAACAGGCAAATTTATACAATGTCTAACTTAAACAAGTCAATCTATAACTAATTATCTAAGGACAACCACAAGCACTGAGAGCTCAACCTTATTTATTTTCCACCCCAGGATACCTTTTAAATTTTTATTATTCCCTGAAGTGAATTACCCCCAAATATATATAATAGGCTGCCATCAATGGTACCTATACCTTGTAGCGGTATGGCAGCTTGCGTACCCTGACAATCCCCAGAGCTATGCCAGTGGGAGTTTTACTCCTGGTAGGTTCAACCAAGCTGGACTGGTCTGTGTGGGTAGGGGTCAGACAAAAGCTGGTACCCTGGTCCTCCAGGTTGGGGGTTTTAGCATAGGGCTGACACCCCTGTCTATGTAAAAAAAAATGAAGTTACGGAAACAACATCAAATGAACAAACTTTGCTGCGGGATGGACATTCGGAGTCTGTGGCTCGTATGACTGTCAGTGGTGAAAGCCGAAAGGAAGCCACTGACATGAAAACGGATGTCCTGACCGCAAAACAGGATACAAGAATAGGATTTTGGAATGTCAGGACAATGTACGAGACAGGTAAACTAAGACAGGTCACGGCAGAAATGAGAAACTATAGGTTACACATCCTGGGGATAAGCGAGAGCAGATGGACAGGGGCAGGAAAAGTTAAAACAGCAACAGGAGAAACAGTATTTTACTCTGGAAGAGAGGATGGACAGCACAGTGAAGGCGTAGCCATTATTCTACAGAAAGGGATAGAAAGGACATTACTGGAATGGAAACCCATCAACAACAGACTGATACGATTGAGATTGAGAGGGAGATTCACCAACACTACAATAATACAATGCTACGCACCAACGAATGATAGCGATGAGGAGGTCAAGGATGTATTCTATCAACAACTGCAGACAGAAATGGAGGACACACCTAGATATGATCTTGTTATAGTAATGGGAGACCTCAATGCAAAAGTTGGTACACACAATACATATAATGAAAGAACAATGGGGAAATGCGGCAGCGGAATAGCAAACGAAAATTGGGATAAGCTAATACGTTTCTGTAGCATTAACAACCTGGTCATTGGAGGAACACTTTTCCCACATAAGGAAATTCACAAGTTAACATGGGAATCACCAAATGGTCGGGACAGAAACCAGATAGTCCACATCATGGTTAACGGTAGATGGAGACATGCATTACAAGATGTGAAGGTAAGAAGAGGTGCAGATGTGGGAAGCGATCACCATTTAGTAGTAGCAAAACTGAAAGTGAAACTAAGAAGGGCTGGACCAACTGTAACTACACAGAAAAGGTTTGACATCAGCAAATTGAAGGACCCCCTTACCAGAAAAGCTTTTGCGGCCGACATTAAGAAACGATATCAATTTGCCAAAAGCCAGGAAAAGACATTGACTGATGATATAGACCAGAATTTAAACACCATTTCAACAATATATAAGGAAAGTAGCAAATCATGCTTAGGATTCCAGGAAAGGAAGAAGCAAGACTGGATAACACCAGAAACACTAAACACCATAAAGATGAGAAAGGAAATGAAAAGAAAGAAAACAGAAGCGAAGTCCCCCAGGTTAAAGCAACTATATAGCGAACAGTACAGTCAACTGGACAGGGAAGTTAAACGCCAAACCCGAGCCAACAAAAGGAATTTCCAAGACGATCTTGCAAAACAGGCAGAAGAGGCAGCACTGAGAAATGAACAAAGCACAGTATACAAAATAACTAAATTCATCAGCGGAAACAAGGTGCAAACAATATTACATTAGTAAGAGATAAGCAAGGAAATCTCATCAAGACAGCAGAGGGACAGGAAACAATATGGGCAGAGCACTTCAGAGAAACTCTGAACAAGGAAATACCAGAGACACAATTGAATGTTCCTGAGGCTGAAAACGATCTAGATGTAAATACAGACATTCCACGAAAAGAAGAAATCATCACAGCAATCAAAGGGTTAAAGAACGGTAAAGCTCCGGGCCATGATAACTTAAATGCAGAGCTATTTAAGACAGACCCTGAGCTAGCAGCAGAACTATTAGAACCACTATTTGCACAAGTGTGGAAAACGGGGACAACACCATCAGAGTGGAACAAAGGAATAATTGTCAAATTGCCCAAGAAGGGAGAACTTTCAGACTGCAATAATTGGAGAGGAATCACTCTTCTCTCAGTTCCCAGCAAAATACTAGGCAGGATAATTATACAGAGAATTTCAAAGGCAGTAGACTACAAACTGAGGAAAGAACAAGCAGGATTTAGAAAGAACAGAAGATGTTGATGCGTGATGCCATATGATGATGGATGGCATCCGCATGTCTGGTTTTGTGTAGTGTGTAGATGTGGTCAGTCAAAACAATGTTCATGCAACAATAACAGGGCAATCCACATAGGACGTCAGTAAACTCACGACGTATAAAGTCAATGAGTCTTGAAACAGCCGTTGACGTTTTTCTTCATTATTTATTGTGGACGCCACAGTGACAAAATGGTTACGCAAATGTGTAGGCACATCAAACAGTCATTATCACAGCAACATTCAATACAGCAATAAACGGTAGACAGCATTACAATGATGAGTCAGATGCATGTTATATTTCAAAGTGCTGTAAATGTAGTCAGGTGAAAAACTCCATCCCTTTCTATAACAGCCAGGAGATAACCAGATGTATGAGATCAGTTCACTCTCCTTAGTTTGACTTCAGCAAGACAGACACGTCTGCCGAAGTATAAATAATGTCCTCAAGAATATCCTCTAGATAATAAAGGTTTTCTAAACCTAGTTCATTTAACAAAGTAGCAAGTAATGGTCCTTGGTACCTGCATCAACCGATGCAGTACAATGCAGCGACATGTGAGCTGGGAAAAAACATCTCGTGACGACGACTTTCGCAGACAGGCTATGAATCGAAATCGCTCACGACCCAAAATCAATAGAGTTAATGAAAATGTTAATTTACCTTGCTTCCAAGAAATACAGAAATATCATGCCTCCCGGCATGTGCAAATACACTAGAGGTATTATCCCGAATAAACGAAATATCCATAAGAGGACTACACATCCCTGACAGAACAAAAAAAGCGGAGATCCCCTCTTCAACGAGGCATCTCTTTCGCCATTCCAAATCGCTCACTCCCACTAGTGGTGGGCGGAAACCGATCGACCAAACAACAAGACAAGTCATGCGCAGTCCAGCGCAAAAATGACCACAGCTCAAAAGTTAACTGCATTCGATACTAACGCGAGAAGACAAATGCTTACCGAGAAAAGTGACTATAGATTTCAAGCAGTTGTTGCCCTTGCGTTATAAAACAGATATTGAAATAAAACGATGTTGCGAGAATTTATCACGCAACATATCACCACCTCCTCCCGATAAAAAAAAAATGTGGAACATATTTTTTTTTTCAATATCAAAGAGCAAGCGATAAGCGGCTCAAAACGCACGAATTATGCGCTGATAATTAATTAAATTGCCAAACAATAGGCTAATTATAGAGTGTCTGGTGAGGATATACCTCAACAGAAAAATAAATATGTCTCAAAAAATATTTACATCGGGGAGGTGTCACCAACACACATCACGTTAGCATGTAAACACAATATACGTATGCAAGTTACTATAATCATCATTAAACAGCATACTCTAATATTGTCTTTAAAAATGGATGTACAAATCTGATAGGAAAATTTAAATAGTACATTCTTTGACATGTAATGACATAAGTACATAGTAAAGTTAAACTACATGACGATCCAGGACATATGCTCTGGTATTCCGAGGGTAAGTACACAATCTAGAACTCGTAAGGTAAATCCTCAGCTCAACAATGACATTCTGAGAAAGTACAAGCAATATAATGCTAATTAATAACTAATATGCTTCATAAGGTACAATACATTATTAATAATTGTGGCTGTTTAGTAAACTAACGGCCCTTATATTAACTACTCAGTCCTCCTCTATCATCTTAAAAAACGAACAGAAGAAGATGACAACAAAGCACGATAGTGTGTACATATAGAGTAAGTACAGATGTGCTAATCTATTGTAGAAATATAGGTGTGTTATGACTCTGTAATATATAGAAATATAGGACAGAAGTATTAGTTGGAGTCATGTGGGCATCTAGACAAAATGTCAGCCATCACATTATCCGCACCACGGATAGCTCGTACCGTGAAGTGAAAAGGTTGAAGAGCTATAGCATATCGAGTGGATCTCGAACTCTTCAAATTCTTAGTCTGAATAGCTGTAAGAGCTTTCTGATCAGTCTTTAGAATGAGATGTGCGCCCAGGAGGAATCTTTGTAGCTTTAGAATTGACCAAACCATCGCTAACAACTCACGGTCTAAAACCGAGTAGTTCCTCTCTGCCGCATTTAGTTTTCTAGAAATGTACATAACAGGATGCAGAGTATTTGCATATTCTTGCATCAGTGCTGCTCCAATCCCAGTGGATGAAGCATCACTCCGAAGAACAAAAGTCCTATCAAGAGTAGGTAATCTTAAGATGGGAGGAGAAGAAAATATATTCTTGATTTGGTCTAGTGAAGATTGGCATTCTTCAGACCAACGGACCAGATTAGGCGAACCTTTCTTCAACAATGTTGAGAGAGGTGCCATGATCGAAGATAAATTTGGAATAAATCTCCCATAAAATTGAATTAAACCTAAGAGACTCCTAACTTGTTTCTTCGTTTTAGGAACAGAGATGTTCAGTATTTTGGAAGTATTGTGGTCTTCTGTCTTCAAGAGACCATGACCAACACGATGACCCAGGAAAGAGATTTCACCAAAACCAACAAAAGCTTTAGAAGGTTTTGCTGTCAAATTATTCTCACGTAGAGTGGACAGTAAGTCATATAACCCTAAATAGTGATCTTCCCAGGTATCACTGAAGAGACAGATGTCATCTAAGTATGCGATGACATCCGAACGATGTGACAGAATTCGACGCATCATGCGAACGAAAGTGGCAGGGGCGTTCATGAGACCAAAAGGCATAACATTCCATTGAAATAGACCCCTAGGTGTAGAAAAAGCAGTAAGAGGTTTGGCATGCTCTGCTAAAGGCACTTGCCAATAACCTTTAGACAAGTCAAGTTTAGTGAAGAATCTAGAATTAGAAAGTCTAATCAGTAGATCTTCTAACAAAGGCATCGGTTCAGCGTCGAACTTTGTGACCTGATTCAATTTGCGATAATCAACGCAAATTCGTATGTTCTTATCCTTCTTCCGGACAATAACCATGGAAGAAGAATATGGTGAAGTCGATGGTTCAATTATATTTAATTGAATCATTTCATCCAATTCCTTTTCCACTTGCGACTGAAAGTGTATAGGAATAGGATACGGCCTAACCCTAATTGGATTATTGTCGGTAAGAATTATGTCATGTTCTATGACATCTGTGTGTCCAGGAATGTCAGTGAGAACATCCTGAAATGTTTGTAACATCGACGAGACTTGTCGATGTTCGTCACCAGAAAGATTAGGAGAAACAGAAACGTTTTTCCAAGATTCCGTAGAATGTAATGGAACCACTGGAAGGGGAAGGTTGACATCAGAGAAGGTAGCTTCCTCATCCTGAATGACAGACAGGGATGAATAAATGACCGTGAGGTGCAGGAGCATCATCCGTTGCCTGGAAAATAGGCAGCAAATAGTCCGGACGTTCGTGAAATTCCGAAAGCATGTTTATGTGGAAAGTTTTATGCTTTCCATCAATATCGACCACATAGTCAACATCGGAAATCCGAGAGACTATTGCATACGGACCTTTCCATGCAATAAGAAGTCTATTTTCCCTACTGGGGAGTAGGACGAATGCTTTGTCACCTGGACAAAGTTGTCGTAGACATCTATTCTTGTTAGCAAACTGCCTTGCCTTCTCTTTAGCAATTTCTGATGAAGCAGTTGCTAGCTTACATGCCTCAATGATCTTTTGTCTAAGAGCAATGACATACTCATATGAGGATTGAGTTTCATCGCTAATATCATCGGCAGTGATGAGATCGTGTAATAAAGACATAGGGCCGCGTGGACGCGCGCCAAAGACAAGTTCGAAGGGAGAAAATCCTGTGTGTTCATTAGGGACTTCTCTATAGGCAAAGAGAGCCGCGGGTAAAACCCTGTCCCAATCTTGAGGATGATCTTCAGTTATCTTACCAAGCAAAGTCTTGAGCGTTCTATTCAGACGCTCAACTAACCCATTAGACATAGGATGGTAGATACACTACTGAGAGATCGTTCAATATGTAAGGTAGACATTACCTGTGACATAGTGTCAGATATGAGTTGAGTGCCATGGTCTGACAATATTTCTCTGGGGAACCCCAAGCGAGAAAATATCAACCAAAGAGCATCTGCGATATCTGTAGTAGATATGCTCTTAAGAGGAATAGCCTCTGGCCAACGTGTGCACATATCGACACATGTAAGGATAAACTGATGTCCTCTGGCCGTCTTGACCTTAAAAGGGCCAATAATATCTATGGCCATTTTCTGAAACGGCCGAATAGGAATGTCAGCAGCCTGGATAGGCGCAGCATGTCGTGGTCCTCTAGATTTGACCTCCTGACATACCTTGCATGATCGGCAGTAAATACGAATGTCCTTATTGACAAAAGGCCAAAAGAAAGCCGCAAGGACTCTCGACTTCGTACGGGCAAAACCCATATGTCCAGCACATTGCGAGTCATGAGCATGTTGTAATATTTGGACTCTCATGCTCTTGGGAACAAGAATTTGCGAATGTGCCGACGTAGTCGAATCTTGTACCATACGTACAAGTACGCCGTTTCTCATTGCAATCCAAGATTTTCTATTTGTATCCTGATTCGGATCACCTTTCTTCGCAAGAACGAAGAATTTTTTTTAAAGAAGGATCTTCTTCTTGCAATTTTATGAAAGAGTCACGAGTAATTACTAAGTGACTATCTTGGCTATCAACTTCATTATCACTATTCAGTGAAGTTTCGGGTGTTTGTAGAGCTTGTGCTCTTGTAACTACTGCATTTGTAGCTTGCATGTTATTATCTTCCCAAGCAGCAATCTGCTGTGGGGTACACTCCCTAACTCCGTGAATACGACCAATAATAAGGTCCGCAATAGGATTAGGTAAGAGACAAGCATGCACATCTCCAGTAAAGAAAGGAGTGGCAATGCGAATTACAGCAGTAGGATATTTTTCTAGAGTGCCGCCAAATGTGACACATTTAATAACCCTTCCTGTAGCACAAGATGGATCTACAAGCGATTGTCTAACACCAATAGTGGTGCATCCGGAATCGAAAAGTAGTGAGACCGGAGTATCATTAACAAGACCCTTATGTAGAATTAAAGAACCCCTCCCGTCATGCGCAACAGCAGCAGGAAGAGCGGGAAGTGGGTGACCACAACTCAAAGTAGTTATGGTACCCGGTTCGAATAAAGTACTGCATTGGGGGCATTTGTTTGCTCTCTCAAAGTCAAAAGCAGAACTAGTGACAGCGTCAAAGTTTTTACTATCAACAACATGATTACAGGCTCCCTCAGTTTCCTGTTGTACAGCATTAGCCTGCTGATATCTCTTTTTTTGTGTTGAGATCTACCCCGACTATTATTACCTCTGAAGTTATCAGAGTTATTATTATCTCTGCAGTTATTATTGTCTCTATTGTAATTGTTATACTGGTTCGAATTCCAGTTTCCACGATTACTATCATGTTCACATTGATGCGAACATCTATTTGTTTGGTTCTGAGGTCTTCGGCAGGAATAACCTCTATTACCATATCCTCTTTTGAAATGCTTATAATTATTAGGGTGATAGTAACGACCACTATCAGGTTGTCTCCAATTCTTCGAAGAAGAATCACCATGAAATTGGTTTCCATGATTTTGACAGAAATTACCGCTGCCCTTTCTATCAAAATTTTGTTGGGATCTACGAGCAAAGTTTTGACCATACGGAGCTGCCGAAGCAACTGGTAAACCTTCTTTCACCTTAGAGTTACCCATGGTTATGTGTGGGTGCGCAGTTACGTATTGGCAACAGAAATCTTCCATTTCTTTTATTGTTTTAGGTTTACGTTCATGAAGGAAAGCAAGGAAAGACTCATTGACAGACGACATGACTTTGTCTCTAAGTATTAAGTCCATAAGTCCTTCATAAGTTTTTTCCGTCTTAGATAGTTCAACCCATCGTGAGAAAGTAATGCGTATTCTTGCAATAAACTCGGAGAATTCAACTCCATTTTCAGGTAACATGTTTTTAAATTGTAGACGATAGCCGTCTTCGTTAAGCTGATATTTCTTTAACAAAGCGGCCCTGACAACCTCATAATTGCTCTTGTCAGGTTCATCCACCATATTTAATATACTTAGAGCTTTACCTGTCAGTATCCCTGATAACTGATAAACATATTTTGCTTTGTCTATGTTATGAGCTGTACATGCTTGTTCAAATCTGTCCAGATAGAACATTATGTCATCACTGGAAGGACTAAATGTTGGTAACTTAATCTTAAAAGTATCATTATTAGCCTTCCCAGAAGATGAACCCTTGTTTGAATCATTACCATTACTCATGCTCGTCAATTTCAATTTCTCCAACTCTAAAGCTAAGAGTTTTTCTTCATGTTCCATTTTTGCTTTCCTCTCATCAGACTCTCTTTGTAACTTCCTTTCTTCAGCTTGAGCCTGCATTTGAAGTCTTTCATTTTCAGCTTCTTTTTCAAGTCTTTTATTTTCAGCTTCTTTTTCAAGTCTTTTATTTTCAGCCTCTTTTTCAAGTCTTTTATTCTCAGCCTCTTTTTCAAGTCTTTTATTCTCAGCCTCTTTTTGAAGTCTTTTATTCTCAGCTTCTAGCTGTAGCTGGAGTTTTCTCTCCTCAGCTTCTGATTCCCTTTTTTGTTTTTCCATTTCCATTTGGAATCTCTTTTCATCCACCTGCATCTGCAGTTTCTTTTGTTCAGCTTCCATATGCAGTTTCTTTTGTTCAGCTTCCATTGCTTTATCATATCGAGCAGTTGCAAATTCTTCTAACTTATCACCAGTCTTCCCAAGCAATTTACCCTGCTCAATAAAGTGCTCAAATGTAGACATGTTGTCTAACATATGAGTCCAAAACCTGAAATAATTAACTAATTTATTTCAAACCTAAGTGTAACAAGTCTTAATTAAGCACTTGTATATTCACATCACATTATATTATCCCAGTCTCTGTGGGAAACAAGTCTCCAATCAAAGAACTTGTATATGAAATATCAGCACTCAAATCTTGATCATAAGTGCACTTCTCATTCAATAGTGCACGACACTATTCATCATTCATTTATCATCAGTATAGTAGTAACAGTGCATTAGCATAGCCCATTAACTAATTACTATAACTGTAAACAATGACTATGTAAACACATGCAGAATGTAAACATTGAAAATGTAAACAATACAAACAATGTAAACAATAACAATGTAAACAATAACAAAGATCAGCAACAATACAAAAACTTTCGCAGAAATCAACTAAAAATAAAGCAGAAATTAATGAAATATCACAAAAAATGTGACGATATCTGCGATAGAATTAAACAAAATACATGACACCACAGTGTATAAACAAAAATGTTGTATGAAACTAAATTATAGACAAGAGTAGGCTAACAAATACAAACAAATCACAACAAAACTAAAGAATGTGAAATAATAACGAAAACAATATTAAAACATGTCATCACAGCTAACATAAATAGCAACAGAAGTCGCTTAGCAAATTCCAGTATCGGAAATTTGCAAACCCTACAGAAAACGCTCACAATAGACGACCTCTATGACGTGGCATAATCTAACGGAGACACCACCCAACCGAGAACCCGCTGAAATATAAACATATAAATATACAAATAACATATAGACATATAATATATAGAATGAGATGATACACAGAAGACTCAGCAGAAGTATAAGGGCACAGTTTACATACAAACAGGCCACTTAACTTAAAGGCTTCCAATCGTAGAACAGCAGAAAAACGGATGTCAATCAACGTCCTAAAGAGCGAAGCTCCAACGATGATGGCACATCTGAACTGCTTCCACTGCTAACACGATGGTACAAGAGCTTCTGAAATACTGTGTGTTGAGTTGTTTCGGCACTTGACCTTCTAATCCAAAAGTAAGTTGATGGAAATCGGTACTTGGCCTTCTTCAGAAAACAACCCGTTTCAACCGGCACTTGACCTTCTCAAAAAACGACAGCACTGGAACCTTGACAGCAGCAACTTGCTTGACTTGCGTAAAAGATAACAGCAGTCCGAGTTATCCGGCAACATGTAACAACGCCGGGTACTGTCAAATTCTTGTTTCCGTCAAAAGGTTGAAATTTTGACTTTTACCGGGCAACGCCGAGTACTTTGAAAATTTTGAAGATGTTGACTGTATTGAAGAATGTTAATTTCTTGAAGGATGCTGATGAATTCTTGTTGAAAATGAAGTGGGTAAGGGACCCCGTGTTTGCTAGTACCAGAATCAAACCAGCTTATGGCCACCAAATGATGCGTGATGCCATATGATGATGGATGGCATCCGCATGTCTGGTTTTGTGTAGTGTGTAGATGTGTTCAGTCAAAACAATGTTCATGCAACAATAACAGGGCAATCCACATAGGACGTCAGTAAACTCACGACGTATAAAGTCAATGAGTCTTGAAACAGCCGTTGACGTTTTTCTTCATTATTTATTGTGGACGCCACAGTGACAAAATGGTTACGCAAATGTGTAGGCACATCAAACAGTCATTATCACAGCAACATTCAATACAGCAATAAACGGTAGACAGCATTACAATGATGAGTCAGATGCATGTTATATTTCAAAGTGCTGTAAATGTAGTCAGGTGAAAACTCCATCCTTTTCTATAACAGCCAGGAGATAACCAGATGTATGAGATCAGTTCACTCTCCTTAGTTTGACTTCAGCAAGACAGACACGTCTGCCGAAGTATAAATAATGTCCTCAAGAATATCCTCTAGATAATAAAGGTTTTCTAAACCTAGTTCATTTAACAAAGTAGCAAGTAATGGTCCTTGGTACCTGCATCAACCGATGCAGTACAATGCAGCGACATGTGAGCTGGGAAAAAACATCTCGTGACGACGACTTTCGCAGACAGGCTATGAATCGAAATCGCTCACGACCCAAAATCGATAGAGTTAATGAAAAAGTTAATTTACCTTGCTTTCAAGAAATACAGAAATATCACGCCTCCCGACATGTGGGAAACACTAGAGGTATTATCTCGAATAAACGAAATATCCATAAGAGGACTACACATCCCTGACAGAACAAAAAAAGCGGAGATCCCCTCTTCAACGAGGCATCTCTTTCGCCATTCCAAATCGCTCACTCCCACTAGTGGTGGGCGGAAACCGATCGACCAAACAACAAGACAAGTCATGCGCAGTCCAGCGCAAAAATGACCACAGCTCAAAAGTTAACTGCATTCGATTCTAACGCGAGAAGACAAATGCTTACCGAGAAAAGTGACTATAGATTTCAAGCAGTTTGTTGTTTTGAAAAGCCCAGCATACATAGGGACAGTTTATGGAAAATACTGAGGGCTTACGGAATTCTACGCTGCATAGTGTCAATCATAAAAAGCCTCTATGCCAACTTTACGTGTAGTGTTGGGCAGAGCAACCTAACCTTCGAGGTGAAGACAGGAGTACGACAGGGATGCCCCTTATCAACCACTCTATTTTTAACAGTCATAGACTGGGTGATGCGCCAGACAACAGAGGGCAGTCCAAGAGGAATAAGATGGACTACTTTTTCAACATTGGAAGATCTGGAATATGCAGATGACATTGCACTGCTGGCACATTCACATCAACACATCCAGAAAAAAACGGATAGACTTAATAAATTTAGCCAGCAGGTGGGCTTGAACATCAATTTAAAGAAGTCTGAGGTCATGACGCTCAATGTGAGCAACCCTGAGCCCATATCAGTAAGGAATCAGCAACTGGTACAGACAGATACCTTCACATACCTAGGAAGCATAGTAACACCAGACGGTGGGGCAGGCAAAGACATCAACATCAGAATGAATAAGGCAAGAACAGCCTTCTTTAGCCTAAATAACATCTGGAAGATCTCCCAATACAGCACAAGCAAAAAATTAAGATTATACCAGAGTTGCGTGCTTTCTGTGCTTCTCTATGTTGCGGAATGCTGGAGAGTCACAGAGAAGGAAATGTCAAAATTGTCCTCTTTTCACACAACATGCCTAAGAAAAATTCACCGAATCTTTTGGCCGAATACCATCACCAACCACGATCTGCTTACTCGTAGCAAGCAAGAGGACATGCATACCATCATAGCTGGCAGACGCTGGAGCTGGGTTGGTCATGTCCTCAGAAGAGACCCCGATGCCATCACAAGAACAGCTTTCCTTTGGACCCCTGAAGGAAAGCGAAAGAGAGGCCGACCAAAAACAACTTGGCGGAGGACTGTGGAGGCCGAGATGCAAAGAATGAACCAGAGTTGGGGCACTGTACGAAGGATGGCCACTGACCGTGCAAAGTGGAATCAATTTGTTGTTGCCCTACAAGACGCCACTAGGCGTGATGGCCACTGACTGCTTTGACGGTCGGTGGTTAAGGATCGAAGAAGAAGAAGATATATAATAGGAGAAGATTCAAAATCCCGGACAGGACCCCAATATATGTGGTAAAGTGGGATGATATAAATATTTATAGGGGACGTAGTGTACTGACTGAGATCAGCAGTGAAGGTATCTGTATCTAATAAGTGTGGTGTGTTACAGATGACCTTACTTTGCTACCACATTTAGACCTCAGTCAGACTTATTCTGGAATATTGTGATGACTATGTTGAATGTCTAGGGTTATGATAATGATGAAGTGTATGTTCACAACAACCAACAGACAGATAAACAATTTAATTTAATCCACAATACTTTACAACACTGTGACACTCACATACATAGAACACTCTATAAGACTATCTTAATAAGTCAAGTGTAACTTTTAAAAATATGTATTAATTCCTTTCAATAATAGATATCCTGATTCAACTACAAAGTGAACCAGGAATCACAATCAAATGTAATCTCAAGTTGTATGTACACAATTTATAGATAGGATCTTTGTATTGACATATATTATTATTGCAATATGTGTGTAAGTAGTGATGTAATACTATGAGGTAATACTGGCTTTTCAAGCTAGGTTGTTGTTTGTCATCATGACTTCAAGTGTTTGTTTCTGGTGGAAATAATATTGGAAAGGTTCACAGTTTCTTTTTATTTGAAACAAATAAATGTCCCTCTTGATTTAATGTAACATCACTTTTAGAGGGGGTATACACAAGATTGAGCTGCTCTGGCCAACGAAATCTTAACTTCTGTGTGGGCGGCAGGAAACAGTCTCCACTGCTCGCTTGCTTCACCGTGTTCTTGAGAAACAACACTGGTCGATATCTTGACCAAGGAGTATGCTACCAGCCTCTGGATTCAGCAAAACTCAGACCAGATGCTGCTTTAATACGTTAGTACCACGGTCCCTGAAACAAGAAGGTTGTACCTCCTACTTCAGAACTAATTTATAATCTATTTCCACACTGAAGCACAATACATAACAAACACCGAGTTCAGCGCGGTAGGCCAACTGCTAGCTTCTCATGTAACAGTATACACCAGTATTCCTCTCCCTAATGGTTACAACGAATCTGCAATTTCAGCATTATTTCCTTCTATTCAATAAGATAGGTGTCATAGTACTATTTGGCAATCCCATATATGCCTATGCAGTTATACTCCTCTCCGACAAGTTTTGTTCATGGTGGAGCAATATCTAGGCTTTGCCTCATGTTTGTTACTGAACCACACACATACAGACATAAATTATCAATTCACATTCAATTTTCATCTAAAAGAGATCAAATATGTCTAGCTTACCACAATTCAAGGAAATATTAAACAAATACGTTGACTGGCGATGAGTTATGGCACAATTCCGATCTGCCTCTGTCCCAGGCTTTCATTAGAAAAATATGAACTGGTTCTCAACGCACTTGCTTTCTACACAGTTTAATTTCAAAAAGTGGCACTGAACCGACGCTCCTAATTGACTATATTAAATGGTCTAGCCAATGAGACCATGTTTACAAAAGCTTTTGAAAAAAAGTACCCTTCCTACCGTTTCCTTTAACAACCAAAAATAGTATTTGCAGTCGACTAATCATGTTTCGCCTTACATATAATTCTAGCCAATCAAATCCGATTTAACGTGGTGGCCTCATTTCCTCTAAAGCAGTGTCCAAACACGCCATTATGAGCAAATATGATCCTGTGTTGTCAGACAACACCACTATAGTATTTTGGCTATAATTTGTTAATTATTAGACTATTTGCTTAACACCTAACATATTCTTTGTCAGCAAGACCTAAGGCACCCAAATATATAAGTTTAATGGAGCTAAGTGGCTGCGTTCAAAATATGTATTTTCTTCTACCACCCGTTCACTTCGATACGATGGGGTGTCTTCTGTACTGTCAGGCTAATGTCAGAATTTC
>JAMPIV010008320.1:0-377985 GCA_024509875.1 Oreohelix idahoensis | reverse complement strand
TGTTTTGGCTGTGTTTGCTTTTAAGTTCCAGTAGGAACCTACTACGAAGTGTTTACCTTCGGACAGGAGATGGTTTGTACAAGAGCTCGAATACTCTTGAAATAAAATTAATATGTGTGGAGAGAGTTAAGAAATAAGGATTAATTGGGACGAACGAGTATGCATGCTACAAGGAATATCAGTTATTAAAAGATGTCGAATTCGTTTCAAAAGAAGACTGTTTTAGTTCCTCATTGGTCAGTTAAAGAACCTGCATGTGTGTTGTGAAGTATGGAACAAAACTATGAAAAGTGAGAGATTTTACCCGGGATGTAACGGGGTAACGAGCATTATTATGAGCAACCGCCGGGGCAATCAAATATACATTAACAAAATCAACAAATACATTAACTGTGGACAGGGGTAGCAATTTACCGGAAATAATAATAAACAAACACAAAATATATTCGAACAGCGCCCCACCACAGGAGGCAATTAATCTGGACGAAAAGAGTCCGAAACGCACTCCTTAACTTAGTTCAAACACCGTTCTGCCTCAGTACCCAGTGAATGTAATACACTCACCACTTTACCAGCGTTTAGTATTACAAATCAACAATTAACATATATTCCCACAAAATCCACCTGTAACTCAAATGTATATTATTCAAATGCCGTGGAAAAAAACTTATCAGTTTGTGTGGTCAGCACGCCCGAAAACCGATCGTTAGTCTAGGGGATAAATTATTTAAAGATATAACAACTCACAAGACATCAAACTCTTACTCTGTTTCAGAATAAAGAATCTTAAGTTCAAAATCCAGATAGACGAGTCCACATTTGTCGTACTCGTCTTCCTATTCTAAGTTCAAAAATCCTTCGGACGAGACCACATTTGTCGTAGATTTTTGATAGGAGAATTAAGACTTGGGTTGGTCCCTTCTGAATAGGTTTGAATAGGTGATAGACACAGTGAGAGTTAGTAAAAAAGAAATAGAATTTCCACAAGTGAGATGATAGACTGTGATATAGAGGCTGTCTCTGAAAAAAATCGAGGAAATCTTCTCTTTTTCACCTATCCTCTACGACAGCTTTTTAAGGCGTCAGACAGTCTAAACACAGATATATATATATTACATATATTTCTATCTACTTACGGGCACGCACATACACGTGACGACAGTTAAACACACAGACGTGGGAAATCTATAACAATGAGTATATATATATACTAAAACGAGCTGACCAACGCACTGATTTAGTTCATGAGAGATTTTAATTATGATCTAAAAAATCTTCTCACAACACCTAAAAAAATACATCAAGGAAAACATATACAAATAGTCATAAAAATTCAAGAGAATGCTACAAGGATGATAGCCCCGTTATGATCTTAACTCTAGGTTTAGCCCACAGCCCCGTTAGGATAACAGATGATGGCCCAAAGAGTTATAGATGCATATGGTTAGGGTCTAATATTGTCCCCTTTCTTGAAGGTAAGAACTGACTTATGACAGCCGTATCTATTCTAAAGGAACAATTGAATTTAAGCAGCCAATCTTCCGTAAGGAGATTATAAAGTGGGTGAATCAATAGTTATCAAAAAAAAAAAAAACTCACTCAGTCCACTTTCACTCGGTTCTTTCATCAGGGTACCCTGGCACACGTGCTTACCTATCTGTACCGCTGTTCGCCGTCTGGCGCAACCTTAGGACACTTCTCTACAGTGAATCTGTATTCTTTGGATAAAGCGAATTCCAGCTCTGCAATTACAGGTTTCTTCCACTGTTTTCGGGGAGCGTTCACTTCACCAGTTAAATTTTTGGTTACTGTTAATGTCACTTGAATCAGTTTGGATAAGCAAGTTTAAACGGGGCACACAGAGTCAAAAAAAAAAAAAACACGAGGGTTCCCTTAATTTGGAAAGATGACCAGTGGACAACTTCTTTCAACAGATAGTCTTGGTTCACTATTCACTCTTTCGACAAAATGTCGGAAATGTTAATGTTATTGATTGTAATTTATTCTCGCCGCCAGGCAGCATGTATATTTCAATTTGAGAAGAAATATGAACTGGCTCAGAAGCCCAGTATAAACATTAGTCTGTAGCAACCGTTAGTGGGATTGGTATTACTGTTTATCTCTGATGGCACATGCACTGTCAAACCAGTGTTACTTGAAAAAACCCACGTGGTTAAAGATAGGAAATGTCTATGCTTCTCACAGGTATGTCTCTTTACTAAACGCCGGCAAGTTGGGTTCACCCCAGTATTCACTGAATGAACCCCATCGAGGCCAGCTCCTTGACGTGGAGATGGGGCACAAGTACAGCCATCAGCGGCTGAAAAACCAAGACTGGCCAGGCCCTCCTACACTCGAGCAAGACCACAGTCTGCCCTAGCAAGTCAAGGTGCTGAAGACGGAGGCAACCAGCCAAGAGGCGCACCACAGCAATCAGGATGCCACGCACATGCGCTATGGAAGTATGCCTATATCTGCAAAACGTTATGGCACTCGCCCTGTGACGGACACCCATGCAGGCGCAGTGCCGGGCCCTCTGCCTCGGAAGGGCCCAACCCCTACTACTGGGGGTCCTTCTCAATTGCCCCGTGGAGCCAGGCGGCATGAGAATAGAGCTACTGGCCAAGCAAAGAAAAGACCATTTAAAATAATGCACTGGAATGCTGAAGGCGTCAATAGTAAAAAAAACGGATACAGCAAAAAATTAGAGCTCGAAAATATCTTGAATAACTACAAAAGACAGTGAAGTTTATACAAGAAACAACATTGCAGATATAGACAATATAGTTCAAGCGAACGAAAGAAGAAGAAGAAGAACTGAATGAAGAAAAACAACATATAATATACTATACAGAATATGTACTCGTTATAATCTTACATTTTAAACGGCAAGCCTACAGCTTGACTTATATTTAAAGCTTCCCGTGAAATAAGTTATATAAAAAAAATCCCTCATCATGAATTAGGAATATCTGCGTATTTCCGTCACCACTCATGATGCATCTAGCATTTATAAGTTTGTTTAGAAAAATATACTCGACTGAGTAGTTAGCAGTTAAATTAAATTCATTATGGCTACATGTTTGTTAAGCTAGAAATATAATTTATCTTGCTTTCCACTGTAACTCGTCGACTAAAGAAATAACAAACTATTAAAATAATCACTCTGCACACAGAACTAGTTTAAAATGAAATAGGCGATTAAACACTTTATCACTTCACAAAATACTAGAGATCTATGATATATAATATTTACCTCACGCAGAACTACAGACTAAACCATGAACTAGAATACTGCAATCTAATGGTAGTCTAGAACTCGGCAAATGCCCAAGAAACTCAGACTTCGCCAAAACACAGATATTAAATCTAGCATAGCGATCTGTCTACTGCAAATTTAAGAGTGAGAATGAAATTAAAGTTTCAAACTTGGGTTAATATTTTAAACCAGACAAAGGAGGAACTCTTTTATTTCGCCAAACCGAAATAGTCCCCCTTCCCGTCTCTGACCCTACGTTTAACACCTGGGCATGTCGTAACTGCCACGTACTGACCGAGAGTGCGCGTGTCAGTTGCGAATCTCCCAGACAAATGTCTGCTCTGAGCTAATGCGTCTGGCGCGGTTCACGCCTCCGTCTAACTATCGGACCGTGAGCGCTCATGTCAGGTGCGAATGCAGAGGGCGATATTCACACTTTCCGAGAAACCGGCCTGAAAAACGCTGTGACAGGTGAAAATGCTATACGATAGGTCGGCCCTATGTCTGAGATGGACTGAGACATAATCGCACCTCTCGTCAAACTGCGCGAATGACATCTGACGCAATAAGGTTACTCGTCCGTATGAGAAAGAAAAACGATGATGGGAAAGAAATTATATTTTTCGCAACGAACGAATGCGAAAAACACAGGAAGAGAGCGACAATAATTTGAGAACACGGGTGGAAGAAAAGAAGAGGAAAATATAGAAAATTCAATGAATATAACTCTCCGTGACAGCCCTTGAGATGTGGATAGATAGAAGAATGGAGCGCATCTCATGGAAAGAGAAGAAAATACAAATGTACTAGAAAGGCTAGAAATGAAAAGAGAATAAATAAAGGGGATCAGAGTAAGACAGCCACAATATTTTGGTCATATAAAAAGACATAATACCGTACCCGATATCATAAAGGAAGGAAGAATTGAAAGCAAACGCGGTAAAGGAAGACAGTTCTGTAAGTGAGAAGATAATATCAAAAGATGGACAGGAAAGAGTCTTTCAGAGTGCACCATAAAGACAAGAGACAGGAGATGTTAGCGATCCATTGCAAACGACCTGTGGTGTTAAGATGGCAGCTGATGATCTCCGTATTGGAGCAAGCAGTAACATCAAACTCCATAATTCTCTCCGTTTGTACGTCGTTCACATCTAATGGATGCAACTGTGGTTGAAAGTTAGACATTAATTGTATTGTTTCCCTTATATGTACTCTCCCGAAAATAGTAACACTCAACGAAGAAAAGTCGGTGAATTGTGCAACACAAAGTGAGTGACAGTGATATATGAATAAAATGTAAGTTTTTGATTGTAGAACCCAGTTTCATTCCGGATTCGGATTTAACTCTCATCATTTTGTTAAAAGTAACCTTAAAATGTAAGTTTTTGATTGCTTCTTCAAGACACAATTTTAATTTAAAGTATTGCAGACTTATTGTTGGAGCTACTCGCTGGAAATGAAAGGTTTATTGGAGCATAGATACCATGATTTCCAATGATCCCAACGACGCAGTTGATTTCCCAACCGAGTTCCTTAACGAGCAGTGCCCATCAGGAATGCCATAGCATTTGCTGAAATTAAAGGTTGCTGCATGTATCATGCTATTGCGAAATCTGAACGCAAAAAACGGACTATTGAATGGCACGCGTTTGGTCATAAAAGTCTTGCATCGGAATTCCACTGATGCAGAAATTATCACTGGCAGTAATAAGGGAGAACGAGTCTTAATTTCCTCGCATTGACTTAGAACCGACCGAGCGCAGTTTGCCATTTAAGACGCAACGTCGTCAATTCCCAGTGATTTTAGCATTTGCAATGACGATCAATAAGGCGCAAGGACACTCTTTTGATCACGTAGGAGTTTTCCTTCCTGAACCTGTTTTCGGACACGGCCAGTTCTGTGTCGCCCTCACCCGAGGAACATATCATGCAAACTTTTGTTAAAAACACTTTTTATCAGGGAAAATTCTTTGAAGCAAATCCACGCACTTTCACAAAAAATATTGTCATCAAATAACTTTTATATTGAATTTAAAATATTTAAAAAATATATTACAGTTTTTGATTTACTTCCATCATTAGTGACGGGTTATTGCTAGTATATCATAATGAATGAGCTAGCAGTAGATATATTAACGTGAAAGAGTGGCAGATAAAATATCATGTGAATTAGTAGTAGGTATAGCATTGTGCATTGTGTCTTTGGCTAAGGACGGAAGAAGAAGAAGAAGAAGATAGCATTGTGCGAACAGGTAGTAGATATTATAATGTATGAACAATTATGACTAAGTAGTAGAGATAATAATCTTTAACGGAGGCTGAGATTTAAAACGTTGCTTGTACATGTACTTTGAAACAATAAAGGGCATTTATTAAAACAAAACTGAAACAATGAATTAAAATTGTTAAAAAATCTAATGTTAAGAATATAATGAATTGAAGGGCTTCAAGGGGGAAACAATTACGAAACAAATTAGGACTGAGATCTTCAGCGCTGCACAAATCACACGCATTCAACGAACACAAACTGCAGAGAACATTAAGTGCCTGTACACTGCATTCTGGGAAAAAAGTGCCCGAATTTCCAGAAAACCTACCGTACATAAACGGAAACTAAAGGACTGAATGAGTAGTGGAAGGCTGGATGTATTAGCTTCTACAAAGAAACACGGGGGCGGGAGGAATATCAGCTTTTCATATTTCAGAACATACAAGAGTGAATATTTTCTCTGCCGTGTCAAAACTCAAAATACTCTAAAATCATTCAGACGTAAAACATGTCAGATGAATGGCTTGTATCAGTAAATAAAATCAGGCGAAGTATCTGATACAAGCAAACCTGCCCTTTGTAGATGAATGCATTTTACTAGTAAACATGGCACAGTACAAGATAAATGTCTAATGCAAGTAGACATAAAACATATCAGATAAATGTTTAAGACAAGAAACGTGAAACATATCGGATAAATGTCTAAGACACTTATTCATAAAACATATCGGATAAATGTCTAAGACAAGTAAACATAAAACATTGTCACGTAGGGTTTATAGTCATTTAATTTCCTACATCTTCTTCCTATTCTTTCACATAAATTCTCTCTTTTATTATCTCTGTATTTTTTTTTCCTGTGTATTTTTCATCCATTCGTTTTGCGAATATTATTTTCATATAATTCGCAAACTTTACCTGTTTTCCTTTCTCTTAAACTGAGAATCGCGCTAGGACGATATTACATAGATGTCAGGGCTGCAGGGCGTCAGAAGGCGTGATAAGTCGGTTCGCTGAACACAGGACGTAGCAAATCGTCTACATTCTCACCGAGCGCGCGAGTTTCTTCTCGGCATTAGTCCCGGTGAGGTGTGATACTTTACATCTGCACCGGTCAGTATCCAGACATTTGTCTGGAAAATCCCAAACTGACACGGCGCTCACTTGGGCCATGGTCAGCTGTAGTGTGAAAACTGCCCTGAAATGGAGTCAGGCTGTCTGGGATTTGAAACTGACACGCGTACATCGTGGTCAGTAGGTGACAGTTACGACACGCGTTAAGCGGACGTAAATGTTGGGAGTAGAGAGATAATTTCGCTTGGCGAAGTAAGTTTGGGCCCTTTGTCTGATTTTAAGATATTGGCCAAGTTTGAAACTTTAATTTCATTCTCGCTCATAGACTCCACAGTAGATAGGTCGCTCGAAAACAGAATAGCTGTTAGCGAAGATCTCAGTTTGTTTCGGCAATTTGTCGAACTTCTAGACTTCCAGAAATATTTTCAGCATTTTTATTCTTAAGTTGTGCGACTACCTGTAATTCTGTGGTTGAGGTAATTAATATGATAGATATATAGATTTTGTGAGTGTTAAAGTGTTTAATCGCTTAATTCATTTTTAACCTATTTCTTTAGCGCAGAAGAGAGATAAAGTGGTAGGCTATTATATTTTCTAGGGAAGCATTCAGTGGAAAGCAGACTAAAAATTATAATTTCTAGCTTATAACGGCAATTGTAGCTATTTATGAAATGTAATTTAACTGCTAATACTCAGTCGAGTGTATTTTTCTAAACTAACGTATAAACTCTAGAATCCAGCCTCATGAATGGTGACGGAATACGCACGTGTTCTTAATTTATGAGGATTGCTGATTTTTAAATATAACTTACGTCACGGGAAGTTTAAATGATAAGCAAAGCTCTCGGCTTGCAAGTTTAAATGTAAGTTTTAACCAGTACAGATTCTGTTTATTATATTATATGTGTTATTTTTCCTCCACACAGTGAAAGTTTTGGGGTGACCCTAACTTTACCAGCACCTAGTAGTAGTTTCCATACTTGTGAAGAAATAGACAGTCCTTATTTTGAACCACGTGGGTTTTCTCAAGTAACACTGATCTGACGGTGCAAGTTAGACAGAAATACTAATATCCCAATAACGGGTTTTCAAAGACTGTAATGATAAATACTGGACCTTGGAGCCAGCACTTAATTTCTTCTAGAAACTCTATATAATTTGCTGCCTGGTGGCGTGAATATTAACAATCATTTCCCGACTAGATTATATCTTGTGGACAAATCTGTGGTGTGACTAAAGTGAATCCTATACTGAGGGAAGGCACCGACCTGACATTCATCATTTTTTTTGAAACCTACGCTATTGACACTGTGCTCTGCTAACTCCCGCGCCTGGAATAATTGTTAGGTGACTTAATCAGACATTTGAACAAATTTGCATACCCAAGTAGTCGTTCCCGGAGACTCCAAGTTAAATACGTCTTTTGGAACTGGGGATTTCTTGGCAGAAGACTGCATTTTTTGAGTCTGTGTGAAAATCTAAAATCAATGTGTTCCAAGAGGCAGCAAGCAAAGTCGTGAGTACAAGTATGAGAAGCCATGGCGGAATGAATGAGTGTACGCTGGTTTGAGTGATATTTTTCACTATTTTATCTTTGACACCCTGTTGCTGTCCTATTTGTTTTTTTCAATCTGCATAATTTGTTGCTAAGGCTAGAGTTCTTGTGTTTTTGTCTTAGGTTAAATCAGATGTTTTTTCAAACTCTGTGCATATAATTACGAGATAAAACAAAGAAAAACTCTTAGACTCAAACCCTATGTATCTGTGACTCGGGCGCCATCATCTGTTCTCTTAACGGGGCCGGGCTAAACCTAGAGTTAACACTATAACGGGGCTATCATCCTTGCAACATTTCCTTGATTTTTTATGACTATGTGTATATGTATTTTCCTTGATGTACTTTCTTTGATGTTGTGAGCCGATTTTTTCCTGATAATAAAATCGCTCTTGAACTTAATAATCGTGTTTGGTCAGCTCGTTCTAGATAATATATATATCATTGTTATAGTTTTCCCACGTCTGTGTGTTTACCTGTCGTCACGTGTATGTGCGTGCCTGTGAGTGATAGAAATATACGTAATATGTATATTGGGGTAGTCTGTCTGACGCTGTAACAACTGTTGTAGAAGATAGGTGAGAGAGAGAAGAATTCTTTTCGCTTTCAGAGACAGCCACTATATCAAAATCTATCATCTCACGTGTGTGGAAATTCTATTACCTTTCACTAACTCTCACTGAGTCTATCACCTATTCAAACCTATTCAGAAGGGACCAAACCTAGTCTTAATTCTCCTATCGGAAATCTACGACAAACATATCCGATAAATGTCTAATACAAGTAAGATAAAACATATCAGATAAATGTCTAAGACACGTAAGATAAAACATCAGATAAATGTCTAATACATGTAAGATAAAACATATCAGATAAATGTTTAACACAAGTAAACATTAAACCTGTCACAGGAACGTCGTCTAACACAAGTAAACATAAAAAATATCACAAGGATGTCTAATACAGACCCCCCCAAAAAATGTATCTGGTGCAGTAAATATAAACGATGGCAGATAAATATGTAGCACGCGTCCCCCCCCCCCCCAAAATGTCCCTCGAATATCTAGTACAAATAATTATACAAAATTCTAGATGAATATCATCATCACTTTCGCTCCATGTGGAGCACAGATCCACAACTACAGCTTCCAGGAAGCCTTTCACACAGCAATTACGTTATCATACAACAGTGGTTTCTATAGTAATTTGTTTTTCATGGTGAGGTTGCCAGCTGTAACCACAATCTCATATTAGTTGCCTTGTACGACATGCTTCAGTGAGCAGTAATCCTGTCTTTTCTTTGTTTCATTTAAGACCCGACCTCCCCCACTCCCCACCCACCCACCAGGAACTACTCGGGGCTGGATGAATATATGAGGCAAATATAAGACCATCCCTCTTTACCCACCTTATTCCATCCCTCTACAGTTGCCATGCTGCCCATCGTCTGTCTTTACTCTAACCACCCTTTTTTTTTATCAGTCAGTCAGGTCCCTCTTTACTCCAACAACCTTTTTTGATCAGATATGAGGTCACACTTTACTCCAACCACCTTTTTTTTATCAGATATCAGGTCCCTCTTTACTCCAACCACCTTTTTGATCAGATGTCAGATCCCTCTTTATTCCAACCACCTTTTTGATCAGTTATCAGTTATTTCTTTACTCCAACCACCTCTTTGATCGGTTGTCAGGTTCCGCTTTACTCCACACCACCTTGTATTTAATCAGTATCAGTTACCTCCTTACAACAACCATCTTTTTCAACAGTTTTCAGTTCCCTCTTTACTCTAACCACCTTGTGTATCAGTTCTCTCTTTACTCCAACCACCTCGTGGGTCAGTTCCAGCTTTACTCTAACCGCCTTATAGGTCAGTTCCCTCTTTACTCTAACCACCTTGTGTATCAGTTCCCTCTTTACTCCAACCACCTCGTGGGTCAGTTCTCTCTTTACTCTAACCGCCTTATAGGTCAGTTCCCTCTTTACTCTAACCACCTTGTGTATCAGTTCCCTCTTTACTCCAACCACCTCGTGGGTCAGTTCCAGCTTTACTCTAACCGCCTTATAGGTCAGTTCCCTCTTTACTCTAACCACCTTGTGTATCAGTTCCCTCTTTACTCCAATCACCTCGTGGGTCAGTTCCAGCTTTACTCTAACCGCCTTATAGGTCAGTTCCCTCTTTACTCTAACCACCTTTTTGATCAGTTATCAGTTCCCTCTTTACTCTAAATATCTCGTAGGTCAGTTCTCTCTTTACTCTAACCACCTGTTAGGTCAGTTCCCTCTTTACTCTAACCATCTCGTGGGTCAGTTCCCTCTTGACTCTAACCACCTCGTGGGTCATTACCACCTCATGGGCCGATTCCCTTTTTACTCTAACCACATTGTGGGTCAGTTCCCTCTTTACTCTAACCACCTCGTGGGTCATTACCACCTCGTGGGCCAATTCCCTCTTTAATCTAACCACATTGTGGGTCAGTTCCCTCTTTACTCTAACCACCTCGTGGGTCATTACCACCTCATGGGCCAATTCCCTTTTTACTCTAACCACATTGTGGGTCAGTTCCCTCTTTACTCTAACTACCTTTGAAGGTCAGTTCCCTCTTTACTTTCTACCACCTCGTGGGTCAGTTCCCTCTTTACTCTAACCACCTCGTGGGTCAGTTCCCTCTTTACTTTCTACCACCTCGTGGGTCAGTTCCCTCTTTACTTTCTACCACCTCGTGGGTCAGTTCCCTCTTTACTTTCTACCACCTCGTGGGTCAGTTCCCTCTTTACTTTCTACCACCTCGTGGGTCAGTTCCCTTTTTACTTTCTACCACCTCGTGGGTCAGTTCCCTCTTTACTCTAACCACCTCGTGGGTCAGTTCCCTCTTTACTCTAACCACCTTGTGGGTCAGTTCCCTCTTTACTCTAACCACCTTGTGGGTCAGTTCCCTCTTTACTCTAACCACCTTCTGGGTCAGTTCCCTCTTTACTCTAACTACCTTGTGGGTCAGCTCCCTCTTTACTCTAACCACCTTCTGGGTCAGTTCCCTCTTTACTCTAACTACCTTGTGGGTCAGTTCCCTCTTTACTCTAACCATCTTTTTGATTAGTTATCAGTTCCATCTTCACTCCAACCACCTTTTTGATCAGTTATCACTTGCCTCTTAACTCTAACCACCTTCAGTATAAACCTTACGCAAAATATTTAATATTTTTTATTTTCATTTTCATTTTCTCTCTCGAATTTGTTGTCCTCTGCCTTTCGCTCTCCTTTTCTATTTCTCGCTTTTTAGTACACACACGTACACACACACGTACACACACACATACACACACACTACACACACACAACACACACATACACATTTCTCTCATGCTCAATGAGTTCTTCACTGAAGACCACGTAGCACTCGTGATATTACACGTGTCACTCACGCGCTTGCCACTATCAAGCCTGCCGAACAACGTACGTCACAGCTTGTTCAGGTCGTATAAGCCACTGATAGCTGACCACTTGACGAAGCCAATTGTTTTCACACGCATAAAGTGACACTTGTAAAAGTTCCGTCGTTTCAAGTCAGGAAGACTGAAATCTCTGTTATAACTGGTTACAATATTTAAGCGTTCTTGTCTGACTTACTAAGGGGATAAGTGCTTGCGTTTATGTGGGTCATCTGGGAAAGCTACGCGCACCTCATGTCATTAAAGTTAGTTGTGTATACATCGTGTCTAATAGGACAATTATGTGTACTTCGTGTCATTTAGGACAATTATTTATCCCATGTCATGTATGAAATGCCATTGAAGACAACTACGCGTATCTCATGTCATTTCTGATAGATGTGTGTACTGCATGTCACTTATGACAGTTGTGTACCAAATGACATTTAGGACAGTTATAGACCTCATGGCATCGAGACAATGTGCGCGCATATCGTGTCGTTTAGGGCAATTGTGTATCCCTCATGTCATTTATGACAGCTGTGTACCTCATGTCATTTTTGCACAGTTGAATGTATCTCGTGTCATTTTGATTATAACCTATCAGGCTTTTCGAAATCAAGTTGCATCTTTCTCTTCTAGCCAGCTGTACATGGGTACCAGACTCAAAAGTAGAGGTTAGGGAGGGTAAAGACAAAGAAAAAGGGAACCGGCTCCCCTCTGTACCCCTCCTCCCTCTAGTTCAGCTGAAACCAATTATATGATGATTGTAACGCTTCACTTAATTAACTTCGGTAATTTCTGCTATGGAACTATGTTTAATCTCTTTGAACTACTAGTGTGTACCTAGTGACATATATGGAATTTGTATGTCAAGTTGGACATTTATGAAAGCCTGATGTCATCTAGAATATGTATGTTCAATACTAGCATGTAATCCGTCAAAAAATTACTGCAAATACCTTGTAATTATGGTGTGCGATTTCTGTCCCATGTCCTGAGAATGGCACCGTGTCGCCTGTATTCAGTTTTTTTTTCTATCCATTCCTTTTCACAAAGTAAGCCTGTCAACAAACAAACACACACACACGCACGCTTGGAAACTGAAAGGTAAAGGTAGCAGATATTACCATAAGGGGAGTGAAGTGTTAGAGACTTCCCCATCTGTACAGCTTTATGAGGTGGGGCTGAAAATGTCCCTTCCGCACTGCCTTTTCTTTCCCTAACTCAAGAGCAGTGTCATGTACCCATTGACAGCTGGGTAGACTGGAGCATAACCGCCATCAGGTTTCGATCCATGAAGCTAGTAACTTTGCCGTGAGATGAAAACGCTTTATCCGTTTAGCCAATCGCACGCTCACATGGAAACTATCATCATCATCTCAGCCCGTAACCCGTCATGGGTCGTAGGGGTGCCATGGTGGAAGCATCAGCAGACAGGGTCCTCCACTGCTCTCTATCCTCAGCAATGCGTACAAGTGTGGAAAAACCGTGTCCTGCCCATTCTTTGATGTTATCAGCCCAGGATTTTCTCTGCCTTCCTCTTCTCCGTTTACCTTCGACTGTTCCCTGAAGGATCGTTTTCGAAAGGGAGTCATGGAAACTATACCTAACTGGAATAGATGACTAAATTGAAAAATAAGAAGAAAGAAAGGAAGAAGAAGAAAGGCTCTGCCAATCATCGAACCCAGAACGTTTAGGTAACTTGTCAACAACGGAACCACTGACGCACCCTAGTATATGTGATTTTTAAAATGTTAACTAGTGCAATGATCGCCTCCCTCAGTCAGCGTTGTTGTTCGTCACTTTCTGACATAGCTAACAAATTATTAGAGAAGATGGAACAGTTGTGAGCACCTTGTGTCACTGTGGGCATTTAAATACCAAATGGGACAGCTGTGTATACCTCATATACAGCAACAAATGCAACAGAAGATGGAGGTGAAGGTGCCCTTCCGAGCTTAAGCACTAGTACACAAAAACGCTGTCAGTGGCAATTTCAGAGCAGATGCAGAGGCCTTGAAAACTGCAACAGAGGGTCTAATGACAGAGGTAACCACAGACAGACGCACTGTCAGTAATTCCAACGCTGAAGAGCCAAAATAATGCATACCTGGATAACTTAAGAGTAGTGCTCCACAAACTATGTCAGCGATTAAAAAGAGTTGTGATAAAATGGATCACATCTCATTGTAGCATCCCCGGCAAAAAAAAAAAGAATCTGACAGATTAGCATAGTAAGGTGAAAAGCTACCTCAGCCTGGTACAAAGATAGGAACTATCGATGAGTAACTGTGTCACTGATAAAATGACTGCTGAACATCTGCTTCAAAGGTGCCGAACATATGAGCAACAGAAAAAGCACATGTGGCCGCCACCAGGACCATTCCTGGAAAAACTCTATGGAGATGAACAAAGCTTGAAGCTGACGACTACTTTCTTTGACAATATTCAAGTAGCAGTCTGAGAGTGTACGCCGAAGAAGAAGAATATCATACACTACAGTTATGTGTGTTTTACGATGTATAAATCAGTTATGTGTACCTTTGAATTATTAACACTCTCAAATTTTCTGCGGTAGCTGTATTCCGGGAACAGTTGTGACACGGTTAAAAACAACTTAAAAAAAACAAACAAATGACAGTAAATGAAAACACAACCAAAGTAATAATAATAAGAAGAAGAAGAACGTGTGTGATGTGCACTCAGATGACTTGTCATTTGACGCCTAATCTGCCAGATACATTTTTATTCTGATTGGCTGTTCACAACAATTCACTCTATGTTTGCCTGTATATCCAACATGGTGGTTAACAATGTTATGTCTTCTTGTTTTTATCTTTCTGTTTTGCTTTATCTTTTTTCCTTTTTAATTGCTGGTTATTACAATAACTTTTCTGCTCGGGACCTCGACAAAGTTTCCCAAGGAACTCGGTCAAGAACTTCACGACTTAAAAGTGCGGTGTACTCTTACCGTGCCTGGCTATGTGTGCGAGATCGCGTTATTTGAATTAGTTCACTTTCAGATCATTTCGTCCTTCCGCTTGTGTCGGTAAACGTTGTGGAGTACAACAAAAACAACAGCCAAAAACATTAGACTTTCCATACACGGATACTTTCATAGATTAGAAGGATTGAAGTAGTATGTCAAGATCATTAACGTGGAACTGATAACAAGAACCAGACAAGTGCTAGAGAAGAAGAGATGAGAAGAAGAGATGAGAAGAAGAGATGAGAAGAAGACGCTGGAAATGGATAGGACGTATAAATGAGGAACCTCTTGATAACATGATAAGGCAAACATTATTCTGGAATCCCCAGGGTAAGCGAGGTTGAGGGAGACCACAGAACACGTGGAGAAGACAGCTTGAGACAGACCAAAGAACACATGGAGAAGACTGCTTGAGACAGACCAAAGAACACATGGAGAAAACAGCTTGAGACAGACCAAAGAACACATGGAGAAGACAGCTTGAGACAGACCAAAGAACACATGGAGAAGACAGCTTGAGACAGACCAAAGAACACATGGAGAAGACAGCTTGAGACAGACCAAAGAACACATGGAGAAGACAGCTTGAGACAGACATGAAGGGGACGAAGAAGACACGGGAAGACCTTGAGCGGATGGCACAGGACAGGAAGATTTGGCACACGTTAGTTGAAGGCCTATTCTCCTTGAAGAGATGAGGGATGATGATGATGACTCACACCATGTGTGTGTGTGTGTGTGTGTGTGTGTGTGTGTGTGTGTGTGTGTGTGTGTGTGTGTGTGTGTGTGTGTGTGTGTGTGAGATTTCGATGTTTAGATTAGGTTACTTTGACACCGTTCTTTGACTTGTGCCATTAAGCGTTGTGGAGAAATGTCGCTCATGTGTTCCCTTGGCTAATGTCAGACCACATCTTGCATGTACTCTTATCCAGGAGCAACATCTTCTGTTGAAGACTTATGAGGGTTGTGTTACCAACAGATTACTGGTGGCAATGTATGTAGTTATTATAATAGTTATTTGTCTGAGGGAAAGTATTTGTTTTTAGAATCAAAATGCTTTCCTGGTCAAAGATATATCACCCATGATTGATTGATACTTTTGTTATATGGGTTATCTCCCCTGGATATCGAATTTGGCGTATGAATCTAGATTTTGTTGGTCTGTTCCTTGTTGGGCAAGAAACAGATTGTTCTTGCTTAGGTTTATGCAGGAATGTTTATGGTTCGAGTCTATGTTTACTCTGTGTCTATTCCAGACGATTCGGTCTTATATCGTGATATCTTTGTATGTCTAAGTGGGACTATTTTTCCTTGTACTGAACTATGGGGTCAGGCAGTTTCTGCGCATGCGAAGAGGAAAAGGGGTCTTCCGTGATGATGGAATGCCTGGTGAATGCCATGTCGGAGACCAGTCCGAAGTTTGTTGATCGCTGTGATCTATTATGGGGAAGAAGATAGTTTCTGATATGATTATTAAGTCTATGAGTTCCCCAGTGTTTGTTCTGTAACGCCAGGAGAGGGCGTATGTGTTCTGCTAGTGTATTTCCCATGCCCAGGTAAAAGAACTTTTTACTGAACTTTTCCTTGCTAGGCTTAGATGGGCAGACGTCTACATGATGATTATCTATATCAATATGTCGGGATGACATGTTACCTAGCAGCACTGAATATGATTTTATGCAGCAGTTATGATGAAAGAATATGCTGATTCTTGTAGAAACATTTGTGTTCATGAACAAAGCTTTTATTGAAGCTTTACTAGGCATCTGTATAGTGAGTAATGCTCACTGGAACCAGAAGCCATTTTGGACCCTATATTTTTTGTCGATCATCGATCAGAGAACAGGGATACCCCTTATTATCAGGTGATGATTAAGAGATCACAGTTATAAAGAAAACCCAATACTGGTGGGTTAACATTGTCTTCAGAAATATTTGCTGAACTTTACCTAAAGGAATCTTCGCTAGAAAAGAGGTTCTGTCTAGGAGTCATGCTTGAACATTATTTATTAACTGACATGATCGGTCAGTAAGGCCTGATGATTATTTACTGAAGCACATTAAAAACGCACCACCTGTATAATCCAGGAACAGAGTGTGAAATGTAAATATAAGTGTTTACAAGTTTACATATTTGGAATCTTTATTCATTTTCCTATGAATCCATGCTGGTCATTAATTTGTACATTTGATTGTTATGAAATTAATTGCATTCTGTGCAGGCAAGGGAGAAAAGCAAAAATACAAAAAAAAATGCACGTGCGTTATCCTGCTGGAGAAGCTGCAAGTCTGGATAAATTGTGAACGCAGGAGCAACCAGTGCATCCAGAACCTCATCTCGATATGTCACAGCATTAACATTTCCACGGAAGACGTGAAGAGGCAAGCGATGGTGAAAACTGAATCATCCCCAAATGTGAATACTGCCACCTCCAAATCGGTTGACACAGCAATCTGCAAAGCGCTCTCCACACCGTCGCCAAATCCGCATACGTCCATCAGCAAAGGATATGTTGAATCTGCTCTCGTCTGTGAATAGGACAGCATTCCACTGCAGTCTAGTCCATCTGACATGTTGCTCTGCCCATTGCAGGCGCTGCTGACGATGTCTATGAGTCAAGTTTGGCCCAACATAAGGTCGTCTTGCAGTAAGGCCTGTATCTCTGAGTCGTCGTATGACTGTCATTCAAGAGACTTGCCCATGTCTACCCACTATTGCTCTTGCTGTTTGACTTGCCGGGAGAGTACGATTCCTTAGGTAACTCAGCACAATATGACGATCTTGCGCAGGGGTAGTAACTCGTGGTTGGCCACTCCGAAGTCTATCCCGGGCACTGCCAGTGGTTCCGTAACGTTCATTGAGACGTACAATAGTGCTGTGGTGGCACTTCATCCTTCTGGCAATGGCCCGCGAGCTCATTCCGGTCTCCAACATACCAATGGCTCGTTGGCGGTCGTTTTCAGATAGTCGTGGCATTTCAAGCACATGTACTGGTTGTTTTGTCTCAACGGCCTTTTTATACCGAGTATACTGCCACAACGTGTACACATTTTCAGGGTCATAGCTGTTGGGAATCGTGTTGCACGTGTAACTTTCATCGTTTTCATGTAGTCTGTACACAAACCCGTGTGTTGAATCATGCACTTTCCATTCCAGCAGCCATTCGCTCTCTACCTCTTGGCAAACACGGGGAAAATCCATTCCCACACTTTTTTTTCCAGCTTCTCGGCATCATTATATATAATAGTGGTGCGTTTTTAATGTGCTTCAGTATATTTATAAACAGTGGAAATCTAAGTGCTTGTCTACGGATGTTCCATTGTAATGTTCTTCAACATGAATGCCAACTTAGGATTGTAGACCATTGATCAACTGTATGATGATACATGTCGACCTGTTTTCCTGTAACTATACCCGTACTGTCCAAGTGTGTGCGTCCAATTAAACAGTATGAAACGACCACAGTAGTCTGCATCATTAACTTCTAACTACGTGTGAGTGAGTGTTTGATCTTCTAGTCAACTCTTCAGAACAATCCATGCATTCGCGTACTGACACTCACATTAACACTCATAGTCAACATTACATCCTTGTCGGGGCCTCATTACGTTTTGGGACAAGGTGACCTGTATGCCCTACACTGTGCCGGTTTTGAGTTGACCATCTACACCAATACCAGCTTTATTAACATTGTGACTGGACGAGCAATATCACAAAATAGCACTTATCAACGTGGTGACCGAAAATCAGACCTCATCAGGTTGCTGATTGATTCGGCTACATTTGATCGAAGTGTCATTAGCATTTCATTACCTGTCTCAAGATAAGCTGATTGCTTACCTCTCGCGACACAGTTACCGATTTCTCGTTCCAAACCTGGTAGCGTCCCGCTTTAGTCTATTCAGCTGTAAATGGGCACCTGACTCAGCTCTTGAGTTTAGGGAAGGCAAAGGCAGCGAGAAAGACAATTTGTCACCCCCACCTCATAAAGCTGGACCTAGTACTGTATAGTGAGGGTTCTAGCACTTCACTCCCCTACTGCAGTATCAGCTATGGGACTACCTTTACCTTTATGTAGCTGATACATATAATTCATCATCATCATCATCATTCAGTTGCCTAAGGAACATGAGCCGTTAATAAAGTCATGCAAATTCTTCCTGACTTGTGCCTTTTGGTTCCATTCTGTCAATATCTTTTTTAATCCCTTTCATATCAGTCCCCTTGGTGTTGCGCCTCTTTTTGCGCACCGCAATGTGTTCATCATTTTTAACCATCGCGGTGCTCAACAAGAACGTCGCTAGATTGAAATGACGTCAAATAAAATTAATTACGTAGACGAGCGCGCAGAGAAACGACAGTTGACTTTTGGAAGTGTATCCAGCCGGAATGGCTGCGTTTCATGTGTGTCCCTGCTTACGTTCTTATGTCCGCAAATGTGTCTGCAAATGTGTCTGCATACTAGGGATGTGTTTACGCATATGTATGTGTCGTAAAACGTGTGTGTAAACCCACTTCTTTGTTAACAAGTATGCCCAGCCAATCCACGTTCAACAGACTCTGAGCCAGAATAAATTACACGACGTATACGCCATCTTGTTCCCCCAAGATGGCGGCAGACAGAATAAAATTAGACATAAGCCCTGTATTTCGGGACTCGGTCACGGAATGTACGAAACCGCCGAGAACCAATCAAAAGAGTTCCTTACGCATTGGCAGATTTCTTGCGTCTACCTATATAAACGGGCGCATTTTATTTAAAAAAAACAAAAACACAAACACGAAGGCCAGCTAGACCGACTGGGGAAAGAGAAGCTGTCAAGATTGATTTATTGCTTACCTGCGTGACCGGGCACTCTTGCTTCACTAAAGTCGAGTCCAAATCTGGCTTGTATTAATATTAGAGGGTTTATTCGTGTCATCCAACCTGAGGTCGTATGTTCGAGTCAATCCAGCTGCCTGGAACTTCGCAGGAGCACAGTGATTGTACCGGAGCTACATCCTTAGTCCCCCTCAGTCTTGGGTGGTGTCACGAAGTGTATTCGCCTTCTTTTCTCTCTGTCAATCTTTTCTCATACCAAAACATTCCTTCTCTCTAAATTCTCTACCACTCATAAATACACCTCAGGAGATCTCCCATTTGCTTCGGAAAATAAATTCCTTTTTTTTAAATCGAGGTTACCAGCAAACCACTGTGACCTTTTACCGCTGTGAACTTTTACTTCCGCGCCCTGAATAATTACAGTTTAGCCAATGGATAGGGAGCGCGGATTATTGTCTTTTGACCTTTGACCTCAGCAACCAAACTGAAACCTGGAGAAATTAGGCGCGATTTTCAAGGCATAGTCTGGTAAGCCCATTCTCTCGCTAGGCAGCGACCGGCCTGGACAAGATAGTCTGGTTAAGAAATACCGGTCATTTTAAACAGCAGTGGTTGTGAGCGCAGCGAGTAAGTGATCTATATTGTTATATGAATAACATGAATTAATCATATGTTTATCTACAACATATCATGTCAGTATCTTTTGTTTTTCACTGTGACAGAAATTAATATCCTTGATTTTGTACAGGAGACAACAACATTATGTATACTGAAAGTTTCATGTATGAACTACCCTTGTCCTGTTTTATACTGAATGATTTCTACTAATTCTACTGTATGATTTCAGCCATGATTATCCTTGTCATATTTTAATCCAGAACTGATTTCTGCAAATATCCTTATTATATTTTAATGTATTGATGTGCATGTATCCTGTGTTATGATGGTATTATCAAGGTATATGAATGCCTATCACATAAACACAGAAGTATGTAATGAATGGACAACAGCACTGTAGCCAATTTTATAAATGAATATGTTGACTGACTTGTAATTCAGTGGTTCTCAAACCTTAGCAGCAATGACACCCCACCATGTTACAGATGAATAGAAAACTATTACCCAGTGGTTCTCAAACCATTGTTGACAGTGACCCCAAATTGATTTTATTGCTCTGTGGGCACAAGGTAGACCAGTGGTTCTCAAACTTTTGATGACCACTGCCCCAAACTTCACAGTTGGTGAAGCTAACAGCCCATATGTTGAAAATCACTGCGGTAAACAAGCTGGAAACCGGATATAGGTTGAGACCCATCTGTATGCTTATAATGTCAGTTATGCTATAATAGATAATAAATAGTACTTTGTTATTGATGTTAGCTATGAATGTTTGTTAGATTTCTGATGGACGATTAGCGCCCAGCAGATATGGGAAATGACTTCTCTGGCAAGATTACTAATGGCGCTTCAATTGTTTGTCAATCCAGTCCTACCAGGTTGTCATATCAGGTTGTCATACCAGAAGACTAAACCATAAGCAGTGTTCTCAAGGGCAGACTTAATCCATCCCAGCTGGTGATGCGCCCTGAGTGAAGACGGAGAAAGCAACTTGCCATCCTCCGAAACCCTAAAAAGACCTTGCTGGACCTGGAGTGCTTTGACATATTGAACTCCTGGCAACAAGACTACATCAGCATTTGAGATGAGTATCTGAACATGCCAGCAGAACCACTAAAGAATATTCCCTTGGTCCTATGATTACAAATTAATTCTAACATGGTTCAGAACCATTCATAGATTAGGGAACATTTAGTTGTATATTTGAATATATTGTGAGATTCTATTTTCTTTACATAACCGAGTCTGTTGTTATTTTCTTTGTAATCTTTAATTGGGTTGTATAGTTTTAGTAACATAAATCTACACCCTGGGGGCAGAGCCATAATTAATAAACACTATTGGGTCGGGATATTTTTAATGTGGCTGGGCACCAAATCTCTTATCCATCTATATGTACTATACATAGTCCTTTGTAGGATATCGGATAAAAAATTTATCGCCTAGAGAATATCCTGTTTAGTTTCTCCAGAATTCTCTTAGAAAGTTTTTTTGAGTGGACTAATTCCCGAGGAGAGACTGTGCATTCAACTTGCAGTCTGGAAGAGTTTCCTCTAGAGATTATCTTTTATTCTTCCATCAAGTCTGTCATACGTACACTTTCTCCTTCTAAACAAAAAAACATTTCGCTACAGGTGGGCTAAAGGAACGATCATCAGCGGGTGTTGTGTGCAACAAATTAGGAAGGACAGAACTGTTCTAAGAGATGAGTACACATTAGTACCATTTCCGTCGGCAATTGTGAGCATTTAAATGTCAATTACGAAAAAGTGATTTAGCGTAGTGATGTCGCGAGAGGTTTCTTAATTTATGAAGAATAAGACAACCAGGTGTATCAGGTGATACTAGGATAGTTGCCAGAGAAGAGTCTGGTCTTAAAAGAAATACCCCATTCTCAGAAAAGAGCAATGGTGTATAGAGTTCATAGGTATAAAGTCAGGCTGTAAAGAATTTCTGGCCGAGATAGTAATATTCAGTACCAGAATTCTATGGTGCCCCTCTCAGAATTATACCTATGGGCTGTTATAGTATCTAGGGGATTTAATTAAATTCAAAGTAATTCAAGCTGACATAAAGTAATAAAAACAGTGCACTACAATTTATTAATTTTATTTATGTACAATCATCTGTTTAGTTTGTTTGTGTAAACACAAACCCTAAAAATAAAAACACACTGATAATGTTGCATGTATCTACACCAAATAAAAGTCAATCACTAAAAATAAAGTCTTTTCCTAGTTGTTAAGGCTCCCTTGTTATGAAAAGTCTTAGTGCAACTAATCCTCTGGAACCAATGTTAATGATGGTACTTGAATTTATCTTCAGTATTAGGGGAAGGGATATTGACAACTGTCATAATGACTTCACTGTTCTGATATCACTTGACTTCACAATATGTCTATGTTATGTAGCTTTTGAAAATGTCACACTGACTACAATGTTATTGAGATCACTTGAGTTCAAACTATTTCTATGTTATGTAGCTTCCAAACTAATTTACTCATCACTGTTTTCATCACTACTTATATAACCGGGTGTGGTACGCCAATGCTCTGCGAGTCAGTCTTGTCTAATAGGACTTAACTTCTTCGCTTCCGCCTTTTCCTTGAAGCCAGAATATAAGATGGAGAAGCCCAACACTGAGGGTCCCCACTCTTCCAACTGATGTAGGTACAGGGTGCTTGTTCAAATCATACACCGCTAGGTACAACACCAATGTTCTTCTCTGCTACAAGATGAGTGACAGGATACCTCTGACCTGAAATGTAATAGGTCTTACATAGCATCTAGCTCTAAAATCCTCCTACCCAGATTGTAGATTAGTGAGGCAGTTCAGAATAAGTGATGATAACACAGGAAAGGTAGACTCAGTCAGTGACAAATAGGTTTATGCAATAATATAACAACATTACAACACATACTTTCCTAATATGTCCATGACCGACATCCCCAAAACTGCATAGGCCTTATGGTGAGTGTTGAGTGTCTAAATAAGTTTTATGCAATAATATAACACAGCATTACAACACACACACACTTTCCCAATATGTCCAGGATTGACATCATTAACTGCATAGGCCTTACGGCGAGTGTTGAGTGTATAGGTCTACTCAAACAATACATTAAATTTACAATCTTTCCTGTTTTACTGGTTCCTGATAGTATTGTCTAGTCCAGCAATCAGAAAAGGCTTTAAAGGCTTCTAAAACTAACAACCTTCATTCCATCCGGCCTTAGTTTAAATGTCGAACATAATTTATACAGCACAAAGCAGCTTTCCTTCTATGAATCACACAATGAGATTTTACACACACAATCACTTCCCTTAAACACTAGTAATTAATATTATACATATTATGACTTAATTCTCTTACCCACAATCTCAGATTCAACAGGCTTTTCATAAACCCATGCAGTCTGCTTCACTGGCAAATGGCGAAGGAGCTGGGGTAGAATCTGATTCTGTCCTCTGACGAATTTGGTTCTGGCGGTACAAGAGAAATATTCCAGATTTGTTTCCCTTTTTATTACAGGTCGCGGGCGAACGGAAGACAAGCGATTCCATTGGCTGGCTGGGTCAGTTTATGTTTACCAAAATTTCAGTAAAACCACCACTTTTTGCCCGATCTGTCGATCTGACAAAACTCCGATAATTTATTCTTCCCGTGTTTCCCAACCGATTCCTTCCATCCAGGTCTTGTTTAAACCGGCCAATTGGGCGCTACCATTTAAACACACTAACCTTTTTCTGCCTCCCTTGTAGCCTTTGCAATCACAGTTGAAACCGGGGAAACCAGCCTGCGCTCTAAGTTATTACTGCATGTAATCACTCATAACTCCTGTGTCCATGCTTCTACAACTTAAATCCATGTATCTAATGAAAGTTTAAGATTCCTGGTATTTCACTGTGCTCACTGTTCCGAGGGACATACCTTATCTTTTGACCTGAAGTCACAAATACATATTCACGTTAACATAGATTCCATCCAGCTATCCTGCAGCCTACGGTTCCCGAGACCGGTTTTATTCGTGCAGCGATTGGTCATAGATTTTTCCATCCGCTAATCCTGCAGCCTACGGTTCAGCTGAGACAGCACAGGTTTACAGCTCGTGCAGCGATTATAAATATATATAAAATCGAAAACATTTGTTGACATATTTCGACCCTTCAAGCACAAGGTATAGGTATTTGAACGTAAGGTTAGGCTCTCGAAGTATTGGTTCAGGACTACGCTACAAGTGAGAGACAAGATTAACAGCACAGCTGATAAACTTTCTATAATTAATTAACAGCACAGCTGATATCTATAATTTTGTTCCTATATTAGAAGACTTGGTGTAATATATATAAATATATATAAATATATATAAATACATATATGTAAATCATATGTAAACTTACAAATCCATTGCATTCCATCTTCCAACATCCACCCTTCAGCACAAGAGTAGATAGTGTATATTCTTAATAAATAAGGAAATTGTATTTGAACGACTTGTCAAGTTTATAATTGTTAAGTGAAATCTGTTTCCTTGTTTTAATATCACAGTTAGTTACACAGCGGGGTGGCATTTTATGATTGTCTCCTCTCTACTAATTTTTCGAGATCAGATCATTCACAGCCGTAACTAATTTGTGATACCCGTAGTTCTCTTATACACTGGGACTTCACCATTTTCCTGCAGAAATTCTATTTCTGTATTGTCAGTACTATACTGATCCTAGAGCCAATAAAAACCTCACGCTACAGTATGACAGAGATTCATTTACTGACCAGGGAAGTATCGTGTCGATAATGTACGCTTGAGTACCATATAATTATATCGCGGACTTGTACCAGACAGACGGAATGATAGGTGACGAAAGCACCGTTACTGCCATAGTTTTTGGCATGAACTTTGATGGCCCATTGTAGTTGGCCTGTTTGAACAAGTGTATCTATGAATCATTTTATCACGTGGAGCTACGTGTTGTAGAAGATGTAAATAAATTGTCAAAAATCGTCAACAAGAGTGAGCTACAATTATTTGACGTGTTACTGTGTTCGTTCTCATTTGGCAGTTGAACTATTATTACCCAAGACGTTACTTGACCCATATTATCCAAATACCAAGATAAAAAGGGAACGTTACACCTGGTCTCCTTCTACTCCCCTTACCATGGGTTTTCTAGAACATGGACTGCCTAATAATGCTATCATTGGGTTTCATAAGTGAGTTATGTTCCACAGTAGCATAGCTACTATACTGTCAACATATTCTCCTTCCCTACGCAGCAACGCACAGCTGTGACCGATTCACATCCACTCTGGCGTCTACTTTTCTACTCTTTAAAACGCTTTATCTTCAACGTGCAGAAAATGTGATTCCATACTCACTGTCATCCTATAACTCCCTCCGCTCCTCTTTACTTTAACCACCCATTTTGCTCAGATGTCAATCTTTACTCTATCCACCTTTTTTGCTCATCACTCCTCTTTAGTCTAACCATCTATTTTGCTCATCACTTCTTTAATCTATCCACCCTTTTTGTTCATCATCCATCTTTATCCACATTTTTAGCTCATCCTTCCTTACACTGTCCACTTTTTTCTTCATTTGCCATCTCTACTCTAACGGTCTAACCTCCTTTTTTCCTATCGTACCTCCTTCACTCCAACCCCCTCTTTGTACACAACTGTTATAGGCCCTCCCTGGACTGGTTACAGTATGCGATAAGAGCTGGGCAGATCAGCGTGACCCCATCGATCCTGGCTATAGTTAAATCGTATGACATGTTTCTGATAGAGGAATATCTAGATTAAAGAAATATTCCCAGAGGCTGTAGTGGTTGTTTTGTCGACGAGCAGAAGATACACGATTTTTGTTTCAGTGCGAATAAGCAGAATATGCTGAAACCGGTGACTGTAGACGAGAGGAAATTAGGTCAAGAAATTTAAAGTACATGTATTGCTGAATAGAATTACTGGAATTTGTTTTACACTGTTTTCAATAAATGAAAATAACGAGTAGATGTGTAATTAAATCAGTGTATGGTTGTGTGTAATACTGCAGGTAACATCGCATAATATATTATCATCATGATCCTTATCGTCGTCATCATCGTCATCATCATCACCACCATCATTACCATCATCATCATCTTCACTAACATCATCATCATCATCATCACATCAACATCATTATCAACACCATCACCACCAACATCATCATCATCACCATCAACATCATCATGAATATCATCATCATATCATCATCACCATCAACATCATCACCATCAACATCATCATCACCATCAACATCATCATCGACATCATCATCATCACCATCAACATCATCATCATCACTAACACCATCATCATCACTACCATCATCACCACCATCAACGTCATCATCACCATCGACATCACCATCACAATTACCTCCATCATCATCACCATAATCATCATCACTCTCAACATCACCATCATAATTACCACCATCACCATCATCATCACCATAATCATCATCACCATTAACATCATCATCATCATCATCATCATCATCACTACCATCATCTCCACCATCAACATCATCATCACCATCAACACCACCATCATAATTACCACCATCATCATCATCACCACCATCAACATCATCATCACCATTATAATTACCCCCATCATCATCATCAACATAATCATCGTCATAACCATTATTATCATCGTCGTCGTCATCATTATCATCAGTATTATCATCATCATCAGCATGATCGTTATTCCTTATCGTACCGTAAAGAACGCAGTACTCTAACGATTATTCTCCTCCGGTTTCTACTGTTTTTACTTTATTTAGACTTACCGTTGTACTCCACAGATATGAATGTCAAACGTTTCCATTCAGCATATGAGAAGAATTACATAATACTTTCAGATAACAGAAGACATTGATGAAATTATATAACATTTGTAATGATCTTACAATTATGTAACAGTACTTTCAAGATTATAATGACACTGGCCATGAAAGTGTGGGACATTTGAGTTTTACCACACTTTGATTCGTCTCGATGATCTTCGAGGAGATACAGGAATAATAATGTGTTACTGATAACTCAAGCAATTCGTAAGAGGGGATTAAGATAAGGTGGTGCTTAGGACTGGCAATCTCATCAATGTCAAAGATATAGCTACAGAAACCTCCTCTTTAAGAGCACGTGTATGATTTAGTGCAGGCTTTTTGCAAGGGGACACCCGCAGTGATGGGTGCATGCTCCGTAAGGAGCGTAAAGGAAAATTATTACGATTATGACGACGGTAAATATGATAAATAAGTTCCTCTAATTTATATATTATTTTTGTACCAAACAGCTATCATTACATTATGGCTGCATCTTAGACCCTCGTGAGTCTCATATTGCGGGAGTATATATATATCTATATATATATAACAAAGCTATGAAACCAAAACAAGAATACAAAAGGCAAGGGGATCTTTCATTGCATTGGGAAACATGTGGAGCTCAAGAGAAATCAAGTCCAACACAAAAGTAAGAGTCTTCAACTCAAATGTCAAGTCAGTCCAATAGTATAGCTCTGAAACATGGAGAACAATAAACACAACAACAACAACATGTTAGACAGTCATAAACGTATTGCTTGCGTAGAGTAGAAGGATTGAAGTCGTATGACAAAGTCACAAATGTGGAATTGATGTCAAGAACCAGACTAGTACCTCTGGAACAAGAGATGTCAAGAACCAGACTAGTGCCAGTGGAACAAGAGATGAGAAGAAAGCGCTGGAGATGGATAGGACACACACTGAGGAAACCTGTTGATAGCATTACAAGGCAGTCCTTGTTCTGGAATCCCCAGGGGAAAGAGAGGCAGAGTAATACCAACAAGACGCATGCAGAAGAGAACTGAAGACATAAATGAAAATGATGAGAAAGACGTCGAAGGAACTTGAGCTGATGGCACGTGACAGGAGGACTTGAAATGTGTTTGTTGAAGGCCTATGCTCCTCCAGGAGCTAAAGGGTTTTGATTGATGATTGTTTGATTGTTATAACGAAACTGAAACAATACTCAGTAATTCAAGTAATTCGGAGATTCTATAACATGCAAATTGTGTTTTACATTTCATAATCTTCACAACCCCCCAAAAAAAGAAAAAATTGTTTCATTTTCGTACCACGTAGCTTCCAATACTAAACAGTGTTTAGCAAGACATGTCACGTGATTCGACTTTCTACTGATGCCTACACGTAACAGTGCGCAAACTTTGTTCGGGGTAAAATGCTACCTTCGTATCTTACAATCTTCCAATAATTAAGAATATCTGGCACACGTCACGTGATTCCGCTATGTACTTCTGTCTAAACGCTACGTTGCACAAAAATTGTCAGCCTATCATTTATTTAAATTTATTTTTTATATATTGTGTTGTTAATCTTATTCAGGCCTGATCTAATTTATTTCACTTGCCTAAGGGTTGTCGAGTGTGAGAAAGTGTAAGTCGTTGGTGTGGAGAAATGCTTCTTTGTGTGTTTGCATGCTTGTTTTGGATACGAGAAGACAGAGCTGCTCACACCCTGAAATCAACGCGGGACGCATCTTCTGGTGACGCAGACAAAAAAATGCACACTCACACAGCAAAAGAACAATCCAAAATCAAGTGCAGACTTTAAAAATAGAAAATCGTAACAGACATTTCAGAAAACAAAACAAACGCATGAAGGAAAAACTCTGCGTTAATAGAGCAAGCGCGAACGTCTTCAACAGGCAATCCAAAAATAATAACAATAATAATAATAATAATCATAAAAATTGCACCAATAGTTTGATCGTGAGCTACACAGAATCTACTCCCTTCTTGATTACTTCTTTACTGCGTCACATTCTCAGATATGCTCTGTAGCGAACAAGTGGAGTGCCGGCAAATTGTTCCGTTTATGGTTAAACAACGATTAACTTTTGTAGAAATCAATGAGGTGGTTGGAGAAAATTATACCTGGAAAATTATATCGAAATTAAAACGACTTGGGTAAACATTTGTTTTACCTGTTTTCATCGACCCCGAACAAGCGGTTTGTTTTCTCTCCGCCTGACTTGCGCTTAAGTATATAATTGTTTCTTAACCGCTGAACCTGAGGTAGAGGATTGAGTCAGTGTTACACACCTTTCTGTATTGTGTTTATTATTATTATTACTATTATTATTGTCGTTCTTGTTGCCTTTTTTATGAGAAGATAGTTTTTTGTATAGTTTATTTGCAATATATATATACGACCTTAGAGTAGTAGTCTGTCATTGATTAATGTTGTTCCTTGCTTAGTTTTTTCTTCTTCTCCTGGGTACAGTTAAAACTTATTATCTGAGTGTTGCGTGCATATTTTGACGCACTGTTACGCACGGATCATTATTATTTTTCGTTTGTATAAACATTTTTTCATATGTATGATCATTTTTTTGACTGAAGTGTGTATTATGTTTTCTATGGTCAAAGGGACATAATCCGAGTTATCGAAACTACAATTTTTTAGGAGTTGCCTTCTCTTGGATAGAGACACGTTCGGTCTATAATTTCTTGAACGAAGCGTGTCCACATCTCCTTATTTGGTAGTATCAGTCAACTATGGTAGATGTCTGAAACCTTTCTTAACGCTTCTTTTCATGACCATAAAAGGCGCGACTGTGTAAGACTTTTATCTCGAATGTTCTTCGAATCGTCTTATTGTGAACGGCAACTCAGAGATTGTCGTTCTGCGCATGTCAAAAAACCGGGAGTTCGTTCTGTGTGTTCCGCCCAGTTGGGGCAGTTTAGAAATGGTTTAAGAAGCGAGCAGACGCAACTGCGTCTTGTGATTCTCTGAGGGAAATACAGTGTCTTAGTGAGTTAGTTAGCTAACTAGACTATTTCCCAGTATTATGCAGCCTGCCTGGAGGCATATGTTCATGGTTGATTTTCCGAAATAAGGTAATTCCTCTTGTATCGAACTTTATGCTATCGTCTAGAGGTTCGTCATTTTGTCGCCTATTTGCTCGCCTGTGTGATGCAAAATGGAGAGGTACTTTGACTAGGATTAAGTCACCGGTATCTGTATACCTGAACTAGTTAAATATATATGGGTCGCTCTAGACCAACAAGACTGTTGTCTGTGTTCCAGGATTCGTTATATCAGAGATCACGTCCAAGTCAGATGGTTAGACTTAGGAACATTATAAAGGTCGAGCTGACCTGTAGCCCATGTATGCTATTCACGTGCAGACAGTGAACGGACTTATTGTATACAACTGATCTGCTAGCATCAGAATGGGAGCATTTATTATTGTTTATGAACATTGAAGATCTGTAGCTGACACTGTTGCAGAAGTTATAGAAATTATTATTATTTATACAGCTTCACGAACTAGCACTCGATGATTGATGAATTTCTGAATCTATTGAACTGTGATGTCTTATGACGCAGGCGCACCAAACACAGAGAAGGACACCATATCATTTTTGGTGGCCATAGGTTGGTTCACTCTGATTCCAGCTATCAAGGGGGTCAGCAAACCCAGACATCATCATCATACTAGATACAACTACAGCATCAACTACCACCTTACAAGAAATTTTATTGAAGGTATCCGGATTTTCTGACAGTTGCTGATTTTGAAACTACCCGGCGCTGCTCGGCAATATTGAAGTTTATGTAAAATTAGAAGGACAAGTACCGAGCGAATGGATTTCCTGATCTGGTGAAAAGAAGGACAAGTGCCGTAACAACTGTTCCGGTCTCAGGGGTACTGTTGCGGGTTCAGAAGGTCAAGTGCCGGTTAAATCAATTTAGAAGATTCAGAAGGTCAAGTGCCGTAACAACTGTTGCAGTATTAGAAGCTCATTTCCTTCGTCATGGCTGTTTATGGGAGCAGAAGTTAATCAACGTTGGATCATTATCCTCAGAATGCTGATTACATCCTGTTCTGCACCGTGCTGACGCTGGATTTATAGAAGTTAAGTGGCCTGTTTTGTTTGTGAACTGTGCCCTTATGTTCTAACTGAGCCTTCTGTACTTTCACACACTTTCTCCTATTGTTTTCATGATACATGTTTATATGTTATATGTTATTTGTTATTTGTATATTTATATGTTTATATTTCAGCGGGTTTTCTCGGTTGGGCGGAGTCTTACAGTAGAAGATACCACGTCACAGAGGTTCTACTGTTAGCGTTTTCGTTAGGGACTGTGCGAATTTCCTACAGTGAAATTTGCTAGCGACAATCGTTGCTATATCTGTTTAGTTGTGACGAGTTGTGCTTTATTTTTGTTTCTTGTATATATATATTTTTTTCTTTTTTCTTTTCTCTCTTTCTTTGTGTTTTTAGTTTCGATTTCGATTGTTTGTATTTGTAGGTCTCCCCTTTGCTATTATTCAGTTCTTTACGTATATTTTTGTGTATACACTGTAGCGTCATTTGTTAGTCATATCTTCGCATATTTCTTTTTAGTTTTGCTGTTTGTGTATTTGACTTATGCGAATGTTTTCGTATTGTTTGATCTTTGTTGATTGTTTACATTGACTCTGATCTTTGTTATTGTTTACATTGACTCTGATCTTTGTTATTGTTTACATTGACTCTGATCTTTGTTGTTGTTTACATTGACTTTGATCTTTGTTATTGTTTACATTGTTGGTGACCTTTGTTATTGTTTACATTGTCTTTTTATTGTTTACATAGTTCTTGCATAGTTAGCTTTCACTATTGTTGATATATGCTCATGCACTATTGGTCTATAGTGCACTTATCATAACAAACTGGTGTTTTTTTGCTTATGCACTATTGTAGTGCAGTTATGATAAATAACTGATGATTATGCACTGATTTGGGTAGTGCACTGTTAATTAAGAGGTGACTTGTGATATTATTATACATTTGATAATACAAGTTGGTGTCAACTCCTGTTTCCCACAGAGATTGGGTTCAACATAGAGATTATACAAGCACTTTATTAAGTCTTGTTGCTATTTAACATTGAAATAAGATAATTAATTATTTCAGGTTCTGTACTCACATTTTGGGACATCATGTCTACATTTGAGTACTTTATTGAGCAGGGTAAAGCCCTTGGGAAGACAGGTGATAAATTAGAAGAATTTGCGACTGTTCAATATGCCAAGGCATTGAAGTCGGAAGAAAAGAAAATGAAAGAACAAACTGAACAAAAGAGAATAGAGGCTGAAATAGAACAAAAGAAACTGCAGATGCAGGTGGAGGAAAAAAGATTTCAAATGGAAATGGAAAAACAAAAAAGAGAAGCAGAATCTCAGGAGAAGAGGCTTCAGGCTGAAGCTGAAAATAAGAGACTTGAAAAAGAAGCTGAAGAAAAAAAGTTACAGGCCCAGGCTGAAGCTGAAAATAAGAGACTTGAAAAAGAAGCTGAAAATAAGAGACTTGAAAAAGAAGCTGAAAATAAGAGACTTGAAATAGAGGCTGAAGGAAAAAAGTTACAGGCCCAGGCTGAAGAAAGAAAGTTACAGGCCCAGGCTGAAGAAAGAAAGTTACAGGCTGAGGCTGAAGAAAGAAGGTTACAAAGAGAGGCTGATGAGAGAAAAGCAAAAATGGAACATGATGAAAAAGTCTTAGCTTTAGAGTTAGAGAAGTTAAAGTTATTGAACACTGGTAATGCTAATGAGGCAAATAAGGTGTCAAATAAGACTAATGCTAAGGATTTCAAGCTTAATCTACCAGCATTTAATCCCTCAATCGATGATATAACATTTTATCTAGATAGATTTGAAAGTGCATGTAATGTGCATAATATAGATAAAACATTATATGTGTATCATCTGTCCAAGATACTTAGAGGTGATGCTTTGACTTTGTTGAGTATGGTAGATGTGCCTGACAAAAACAACTATGAGGTTGTCAGGGCGGCATTGTTAAAGAAGTACCAACTTAACGAGGACGGATATCGTCTTTAAATTTAAAAACCATGTTACCAGAAACTGGAGTTGAATTCTCTGAATTCATCTCAGGCATCCGTCTTACTTTTTTACGATGGGTTGAGTTGTCTAAGACAGAAAATACATTTGAAGCTCTTATGGATTTACTACTTAGAGATAAGGTTATGTCTTCTGTTAATGAAGCTTTTCTATCTTTTCTTCATGAGCGTAAGCCTAAAAAACATAAAAGAAATGGAAGAATACTGTAGCCAGTATGTTACTGCGCATCCGCACATAACCATTAGTAACTCTAAGGTGAAAGAAGGTCTGCCAGTTGCTTCGGCAGCACCTTATGGCCCAAATTTTATGCGTAAATTTCAGGGTAGCCAGAAAAATTTCAATAAAAAGAGTAATCGTAATTATGCCCAGAACCATAGTGATCAATTCCAGGGTGATTCTTCTTCCCAGAACTGGAGACAACCTAATACTACACGTTATTCTACTCCGGTTAACTTTAGAAATTTTCACAAAGGTAATCGGTATAGAGGAAAATATTTTATGCAGAGACCTCAATACCAAGATAATAGAGGTTCTCAACAGCATAGAGATAGTAATGACAGTTATGGAAACTGGAACTCAAACCAGGATAAAAATTACAGTAGGGACTTTAATGATAATTGCAGAGGCAATAATGGTCGCGGTAGATCGCAACATAAGAGAAAAAGATATCAACAGACAAACTCTGTTCAACAAGAATCTCAGGGAGCAGATAAACAGGTTAATAATGATAAAGACCATAATGCTATCGGATGCTCATCTTTTGATTTTGGTAGGGCAAATAAATGTATCCAATGCAGTACTTTATTTGATCCGAAAACCGTTAGTACTTTAAGCTGTGGTCATCCTTTGCCCGCTCTTCCTGCTAATGTTGCTCATGATGGGAGAGGTTCTCTTATATTACATAAGGGGCTAGTAAATAGTAATCCAGTCTCAGTGTTGTTTGATTCTGGATGTACTACTGTCGGCGTTAGGCAATCTCTTGTAGATCCATTCTGTGCTACAGGAAAAGTCATCAAATGTGTCACATTTGGTGGCACGTTAGAAAAGTATCCTACTGCTATAATACACATTGCTACTCCTTTCTTCACGGGAGAGGTCCACGCGTGTCTACTTCCAAACCCTATTGCGGACCTTATTATTGGTCGTATTCACGGAGTTAGGGAATGTACCCCACAGCAGATTGCTGTTTGGGAAGAGCAAAACATTGAAGCTACCAATGCGGTGGTCACAAGAGCACATGCTCTGGATCCACCTCAAACTTCATTAACTAATAATGATGAAGTAAATGACCAAGATAGTCACTTGACTATTACACGTGACTCATTTATCAAATTGCAAGAAGAAGATCCTTCTTTACAAAAATTCTTCATTCTAGCAAAAAAAGGTGATCCTAATCAGAACACTAATAGGAAATCTTGGATTTCTATGAAGAACGGCGTACTTGTACGTATGGTACAAGACTCGACTACGTCCACTCATTCACAAATTCTTGTGCCTAAGAGCATGAGATTGCAAATATTGCAACATGCTCATGACTCGCAATGTGCTGGACATATGGGTTTTTCCCGTACAAAGTCGAGGGTTCTTGCGGCTTTCTTTTGGCCATTTGTGAGCAAGGACATACGAATGTACTGTCGCTCTTGCAAAGTATGTCAGGAGGTCAAATCTAAAGGACCACGACATGCTGCGCCTATCCAGGCTGCTGACATTCCTATTCGCCCTTTTCAAAAAATGGCAATAGATATTATCGGTCCTTTTAGAATTAAGTCGGCTAGAGGACATCAATTTATCCTTACATGTGTCGATATGTGCACACGTTGGCCAGAGGCAATACCTCTCAAGAGCATCTCAACTGCTGATATCGCAGACGCTCTTTGGCTGATATTTTCTCGCTTGGGTTTTCCCGGAGAAATATTGTCAGACCATGGCACTCAACTTATATCAGACACTATGTCACAGGTAATGTCTATGCTACACATTAAAAGGTCTCTCAGCAGTATCTATCACCCAATGTCTAATGGGTTGGTCGAACGTTTAAATAGGACTCTGAAAACTTTACTTGGTAAAATAACTGAGGATCATCCTCAGGATTGGGACAGGGTCTTACCCGCGGCTCTCTTTGCGTATAGAGAGGTCCCCAATGAACATACGGGGTTTTCCCCTTTTGAACTTGTCTTTGGCGCGCAACCGCGCGGCCCTATGTCTTTACTTCACGATCTAATCACTGCCGATAATATTAGCGATGAGACTCAATCTTCTTATGAGTACGTCATTGCTCTTAGGCAAAAGATCATCGAGGCATGCAAACTAGCAACTTCGTCTTCAGAATTTGCTAAAGAAAAGGCAAGGCAGTTTGCAAATAAGAATAGATGTCTACGACAACTTTGTCCAGGTGACAAAGCTCTCGTTCTACTTCCTTCAAGGGAGAACAGACTTCTAATTGCATGGAAAGGTCCATATGCAATAGTCTCCAAAATTTCTGATGTCGACTATGTTGTCGATATTGATGGAAAGCATAAAACTTTCCACATAAATATGCTCACAGAATTTTATGAAAGACCTGACTATTTGCAGCCTATTTTCCAGGCTACGGACAATTCACAAGCAACTCGTGGTCAGTACTCATCTCTGTCAGTTATACAGGATGAGGAAACTACTTTTTCTGATGTCAATCTTCCTCTTTCTATGGTCCCACTTTATTCTACGGAATCTTGGAAAAACGTGACCGTTTCTCCAAATCTTTCCGCTGAGGAACATCGACAAGTTTCTTCGATGTTGCAAACATTTCAGGATGTTCTTACAGACATCCCGGGACACACACATGTCATAGAACATGACATTGTGCTAACTGATCACAATCCTATCAGAGTCAGACCATATCCAATACCTATTCATTTCCAGTCTCAAGTCGAAAAAGAGTTGGATGAAATGATACGTTTGGAAATCATTGAACCATCCACTTCAGCATACTCTTCGTCTATGGTTATTGTTCGAAAGAAGGATAATAACATTCGCATTTGCGTAGATTATCGCAAATTGAACCAAGTTACGAAGTTCGATGCTGAACCTATGCCTTCATTAGAAGAGCTACTCAATAAACTTTCTAATTCTAGATTCTTTACCAAACTAGATTTGTCTAAAGGTTATTGGCAAGTCCCGCTAACTGAACGTGCCAAACCTTTTACAGCTTTTTCTACACCTAGGGGTTTATTCCAATGGAATTTCATGCCTTTTGGTCTTATGAACGCCCCTGCTACATTCGTACGCATGATGCGGCGAATTCTCGCATATCGTACAGATGTCATAGCATACCTAGATGATATCTGTCTATTCAGTGATTCTTGGGAAGATCACTATTTGGGTTTATACGAATTACTGTCTACTCTTCGCGAGTATAACTTGACTGCAAAACCCTCTAAAGCCTTTATAGGATTTAGCGAGATTTCTTTCCTAGGTCATCGGGTTGGTCATGGTCTTTTAAAGACAGAGGACCACAATGTTTCAAAAATACTTAACATTTCGGTCCCTAAGACGAAGAAACAAGTAAGGAGTCTATTAGGTTTGATTCAATTCTACGGACGATTCATTCCGAATCTGTCCTCCATTATGGCACCGCTTTCTACTTTATTGAAGAAAGGGTCGCCTAATCTGATCCGCTGGTCTAAAGAATGTCAATCCTCATTGGACCAGGTTAAAGCCCTATTTTCATCTCCACCTATTCTTAAGTTACCTACTATTGAGAAGACTTTTGTTCTTCGAAGTGACGCCTCGTCAACAGGGATTGGGGCAGCACTAATGCAGGAGTATTCTGATACTTTGCATCCGGTGATGTATATCTCTAGGAAATTAAACGCTGCAGAAAAGAATTACTCGGTTTTTAGACCGTGAGTTATTGGCTATGGTATGGTCTATTCTGAAGTTACAAAGATTTCTTCTAGGCGCACATTTCATTGTGGAAACCGACCAGAAAGCGCTTACTGCTATTCAGAGCAAAAACTTGAAGAGCTCGAGGTCCACTCGTTATGCCATAGCTCTTCAACCATTTCATTTCTCGGTTCGAGCTATCCGTGGTTCGGATAATGTAATGGCAGACATTCTGTCCAGATGTCCACACGATTCCACATGATTCTTCTGTCATATATATATATTTCCTGATATACAGTCCAATGTTATAATGACATGTTAGTAGATTTTGTCTCACTTTTTTTTTTTTTGAGGGAAATTTATAACATTGTACCATGTAATTATCTAAGAAGGCTTAGTTAGTGATATACGGGCCAAAAGATCACTCGGCCACATTTAAATAAATTATTTTCAGGATTGTATTAAGAAATTTACCAGTTGTCTTTAAGATTTGTGTTATTGATATTTTCGCAGCACATCATTGAAGTCTGCGAGTTTATGTCCATTGTGGAACTTTGAGGATATCAAGTCCTGTCCTACATTGGGAGCGGATGATGTCCACATCTTCTTCTATTGAATGTTTTATGTCACCGAAGAGCAACACATGTATTACTTATTAATTACTGTTACTTTATATAATGTAATAATATAGTGCGGTATATTAGTAAATTACACCGCTATTTGCAACACATTGTATGATAACACATAATATATTTAATTTCATATATTGGTATGAGTATAATTTGATTGTCATTATGTGGTTGCCATCATTGTGGCGTGTGTTGGTGGCACCTTCCTGGAATATATCAGCGTATACTTAGATAAATTTTTTCTCTAAGGATCTGAGATATGATCTCAGTGTCGCTCCATGCGTTGAGCTAATTTGTTAGGTATATATCCACGCATCATACGTGCGTTAGGAGCCTAGATTTTTTCCGGCTCCAGGATTTAAAAAAAAAAAAAATGTTTCATTTTTTTTTTTTTTTCCAGGGAGGGTGCGGTAATGTTACGCACGGATCATTATTATTTTTCGTTTGTATAAACATTTTTTCATATGTATGATCATTTTTTTGACTGAAGTGTGTATTATGTTTTCTATGGTCAAAGGGACATAATCCGAGTTATCGAAACTACAATTTTTTAGGAGTTGCCTTCTCTTGGATAGAGACACGTTCGGTCTATAATTTCTTGAACGAAGCGTGTCCACATCTCCTTATTTGGTAGTATCAGTCAACTATGGTAGATGTCTGAAACCTTTCTTAACGCTTCTTTTCATGACCATAAAAGGCGCGACTGTGTAAGACTTTTATCTCGAATGTTCTTCGAATCGTCTTATTGTGAACGGCAACTCAGAGATTGTCGTTCTGCGCATGTCAAAAAACCGGGAGTTCGTTCTGTGTGTTCCGCCCAGTTGGGCAGTTTAGAAATGGTTTAAGAAGCGAGCAGACGCAACTGCGTCTTGTGATTCTCTGAGGGAAATACAGTGTCTTAGTGAGTTAGTTAGCTAACTAGACTATTTCCCAGTATTATGCAGCCTGCCTGGAGGCATATGTTCATGGTTGATTTTCCGAAATAAGGTAATTCCTCTTGTATCGAACTTTATGCTATCATCTAGAGGTTCGTCATTTTGTCGCCTATTTGCTCGCCTGTGTGATGCAAAATGGAGAGGTACTTTGACTAGGATTAAGTCACCGGTATCTGTATACCTGAACTAGTTAAATATATATGGGTCGCTCTAGACCAACAAGACTGTTGTCTGTGTTCCAGGATTCGTTATATCAGAGATCACGTCCAAGTCAGATGGTTAGACTTAGGAACATTATAAAGGTCGAGCTGACCTGTAGCCCATGTATGCTATTCACGTGCAGACAGTGAACGGACTTATTGTATACAACTGATCTGCTAGCATCAGAATGGGAGCATTTATTATTGTTTATGAACATTGAAGATCTGTAGCTGACACTGTTGCAGAAGTTATAGAAATTATTATTATTTATACAGCTTCACGAACTAGCACTCGATGATTGATGAATTCCTGAATCTATTGAACTGTGATGTCTTATGACGCATATATACAACAGCTATCATTGCTGACTACAGAAATTGTTTTCAATGTGCCATATCATCTTGCTGAACTCGTTAACCATGTTGATGTCATAAGTATCATGACTGTTTTGTGGCGTGCAATAAATGAAAGAAACTTATACAACGAAGTTACCCTTTCTATGACTCTACACGTCATGTTGCCTGTGTGATAACCCTGTGAACTGTTCCACTACCACATACACAGCAACATCCTAAATCAGAGAAGACACCTACATCTTACACTTTAACACCAGGTGTCGATAAGGGTGGCAAGTTACCACTTCAGCACAAATCCACCCTTATCACGCACATATTACAAAAATCGATATGGCTATTTAATATGGAAAAGATATAGACATTCATTCATTTGTGTATGAAAATGCTGTCTATGGTAAAGCTAGATAATTCATGATTGATTTTCACTTTTGATTATAGGAGTAATCGTTCTTGATATTAATTCGGCGCATGGATATGGCACTCATGTCCGTACTTATTTGTTAGGGCCAGAAAATAGATTAATTTGCTTATTATGTTTATGGCCTGAATTCATATGTATTACATATTATTAGTACAAGTAGAATCAGTCCTATATTGTATATTTTGGATGGGTAGGCAGGACTATATTCTTGTTATGCCGCTCTAGCGGAAGTATGAGTTGTCTTGACAAGTCGTGATGAGTTCCGAGGTACCGTTTACAATGGCGGGTTACGCATTTTTCAAGGGCTGGTACATTCTTCAGTAAAAATGATTTATGAAGTGGTTTTTCTTCTGTCGGAGATTGTGTCTCTACTAGAGTTTGTGTTAGAGACTCTCCTAATGTACGGTACCATGTATGATTCGGACTCCAGGTAATGCCAGACCCTATTTTTGATGATCTCATGTCGGTTAGACCTAGCTGGAATTTTGGTGCTTCGCAACGCTAGCGTCATGTTTGTATCGACGAAGATGACGGGCTTCCATACAGTAGTTATGTCTACGTGAAGTAACTGGATTACTGTAGGACTGTATGGAGGAACTTTAGGAAATCATTCATATGCATTTCAAATTAACTTGGGCTTATATATACCCTCCTGTGAGTGAGTGAGCGACAACTCAGGAAGGTGGCCATGTTACATTCCTGTCATCATATTTTTGAATCACTGTCCAAAGAACGGGGCATGTATCTTATTATTCGGACAGTGGCAAGGAGATCTCAATTTTGATAGAAACCCCTTATCGTGGTTTCATAATATGATATAAACTATGAACATAAAGCAACTTTAGTTACTTACCGATCCGCCTTCACTGACGCGCTTAGTCAGATAGGGGATGCGGCCATTATGTATCATGACATTGGAAGCTATTGATGTACTACCTATTATTTATGAATGTGTCATGACATGGGATCTACTATGTATGCCTGCAAATTGATGTGTCAACCTTTACCCATGATTTACTCGTTATGTCCCAGTGTGTGCGTCTAAATAAACTGTGTAAACAAAGATTCCAGCAGTCTGCATTGGTGCCTTGTAGACACAAGTGAATGAGTGTTTAGATTGGTCAGAACACGAACAGTACACCATTCGCGTTAATCACACTCTACACTTCTACTCCATATATACACCATCCTGCGTCGGTTGAAGTGACCCTGGAGCCTTATCTATCTATCTATCTGTCTGCTTATCTTCCTGACTGTCTGTCTGTCTGCCTCCGTCTTCCTTTCTATCTATAGATGTGTCTTTCGGTCTTACGTATACATACATATTATTCGTGGTTCAACGCTTATTCATTTGTCTCTTTTAGTCGATGTTTGTTAACTTATGAACTATTGCGTAATACCTGGCGGCTCTTACATGCCTTCTTCTCCTAGCCATTATCACCCAAACAATGAATTTTCCTGCACGTTAAAAATCGTTTACTACAACGCTTTAGATCAGTGGTTCTCAACCTTTTAACGATCACGACGCAAATTTCACAATTGGTGAACCATTACAGAACCGTTTGGGATAAGAACTGGAGTGTGACAGGGATGCCTCTTCTCTCAATTTTGTGTGTGTGTGTGTGTGTGTTTGCTAGCAGTTGTTATGGTTATGAAAACATCGACGACACACAACGGAAATGGAATCCACGGGGATCTGACTAAACAGTTTGATGATCTAGATTTTGCCGATGACTTGGCTCTTCTGTCCCATAAACATAATCAGATGCAAGACAAAATGAAAATACTCGATGAGAGGTCACAGCAAGTGGGTATGAAAATACAGAGTGAAAAGATATAGAATGAGGTAATGAGAATAAATGCAGAAATGAACTTGAAGAAACACCACAACAAGCTATGGAATCATACACAAAGTTGGAGGGACAGAGAATGATATCAAAATAAGAATACATAAAGCAAGAAGAGCTTTCATTGCAGTGGAAAATAAATGGAGATCAAGAGAAATCAAATTCAACACTAAAATAAGAATCTTCAACTCACATGTGAAGTCAGTCCTATTTTATGGTTCTGAAACATGGAGAACAGCAACACAAAAAGGAACGAAAAGCTACAGACTTTCATAAATGGGTGCTTAAAAATAACAAAAGAATTTAAATGGTATGCCAAGGTCACCAATGTGAAACTGGTGACAAGAACCAGACAAGTGCCAGTGGAACAAGAAATGAGAAGAAGACGCTAGCGATGGATAGGACACATACTAGGTTATCTATTCATAGCATTACAAAGCAGTTCGTATTCTGTAATCTCTGGGGTAAGAGAGGCAGAAGTAGACCAAGAAACACATGGAGAAGAGAACTGGAGACGTAAGTGAAAATGATGAGGAAAACATGGAAAGAATTTGAGCTGATGGCACGTGACAGGAGTACATGGCATGTATTTGTTGAAGGCCTATGCTCTTTGGGGAGCTAAAGGGTATTGATTGATTAATTGATTGATTGAAGATGCTGCTTTAAACTCCGTGTAAGGGAACAGAAACTCGACCCATCGCAATGTTTTCAGCGATCTAATTTTGGGTCACGATTAATAGTTTGAGAATCACTTCGTTAGATGATCCACCTTCTTGATTGCAACTATTTTTTTAACTTCATATCTTTTGTTTCTACCAACTTGATTAATAGATTCCTACTCTTGTTACTAATGTGTATCTGTCGTGGAATACAGGTTGAACGTAAGCCGCGCATAAACTTTCTCACACCTGTACAGGTGTGTTCAGGTACTTTACTGTACACATCAGGTGTAATTTTTTTTTTGTCTGTCACCTTTTATATGCTTATGTTCGAGGTTGTGAACACGTCATGTCACTCAGATTGTTGACTCCAGGTGAAAGTCATACTTCTCGTGGTGCACTGACAGTAACAGATATAGTTACAGTGGGGCACTAACACAAAGAGATGCGCGCGAAGAGACAGCACAAGAGCGCACTAGACAGAACGAAGGAACGAGCTGTTCAGAAGGTTGAGAACTCTAAAATAGAAATAAAATGTACAAGTAGACAGTACCACGGCAGGTACAACCGTAGGGGAGTGAAGTGTTAGAGATTTCACGATACTAGGTCCAGTTTTATGAGGAGGTGATGGCCAGCTCCCTTCCACGCTACATTTGCCTGTCCTTATTAAAGAACCAGGTTGGTATCCATTAACACTAAGTAGACTTGAGCATGACGCCACCGGGTATCAAACCTGTACCCGCTAACTTTGCCGCGAGAAGCAAATGTTTCAACCACTTTGCCAGTCGAACGCTGTAACACAGAGATAGAGCCAGAGAAATTGTAGGCACTCGGGGGTTTCAACACTGCCTGTCCAAACCGGTGAAAACGTCACTTAAATTTTGTACAGGAAGAACACAATTATAGTCACATTTTGTAAAGGAAAGACACAATTATAGTCACATTTTGTAGAGGAAGGACACAGTTATAGTCACATTTTGTAGAGAAAGGACACAGTTATAGTCACATTTTGTAGAGGAAAGACACAGTTATAGTCACATTATGTAGATGAATGACACAGTTATAGTCACGTGTTGTAAAGGAAGGAAACAACTATAGTATTGTCCAGAGAAAGGAAGAATTATAGCATTGTCTAGAGAAAGGAAGAATTATAGCATTGTTTGGTAGAAGACAGAAAATAATACAGTAATGTTAAGTGGAAGAAAGAAGCCACTACCGGAATGTTTAGTGAAAGAACAATCTGTTACAGGATCTAAAAAAGTTAAGTCACAATTGATAAGCACTAACAATTTAAAAAATGCATTAAGAATGCTTTCATAGTGTACTTCTACATAGAATCATTAAAAAAACCACATTATAAAAGCATAATTTATGCATTTTTTTAATGTTAGGGGTATCGATTATGAGTTATTTGTTTTTAGATCCTGTACCTGATTGAAAATGGCGAAAGTAAGATAAAATGTTAACTGTGTGATATGCCACGACTTATGACAGTTATTTTGAAGCCTAACAATTTTAATTGTATTGTGTTAAAACTTGATACACTGTCTTGTTATGTTCTGTTTACTATGTGCTTCTATCACGTGTACATCCTAAGTTGTTAAAGTTTAAAGTAGCACAAGAAGGTACTTTAAGGACATCCTGTATAATCTTCGTAGCTGTCCAATGTATTGTCCACATCTTGTTGACGTCTCATGTGTTTGTAGTTCTGTTATCTAATATCAGCTTTTTCGCTTCGACACGTTTTACATGTAGTATTTGCCAATCTGAAAGCAGCGAGGAAGCAAAGTGAGCCTCGAGTAATAACGATCTGGCGGAGTGTCGGAGAAGATAACTGATAGTTTCAGCCATGATGGATGAGTGTTAATGACCTGCACGTATTGTGTGATTTATAGCGGACTGTATATGCTATAGACTGCAGAAGACAAGCGAAAGAGAGGTCGGCCAAATGCAACCTGGAGGAGAACTGTGGAAGCAGAGATGCAAAGCATTAACCAGAGCTGGGGTACCACACAAAGGTTGGCTGCCGACTGAGCAAAGTGGAGACAGTTTGTTTGCTGCCCTACAAGACGCCGCCAGGCGTGATGGTCACTGATTTCTGTCAGTCCGCGGCCAAGGACCAAAGAAGAAGAAGAAGTATATGGAGACATGTTGGGAACAGCGGTTAATAGATGTATTTATGGACATAATTGATGAATCATGAATCAGAAGATTAATTAGCAGAACTGATTAATGAATACATCTTTATTTAGATAGGAATTAATAAGAACAGATGACTACTTTGTATTACCTTCCGCAACTTGCCCCAAGCCAGGGGAAACACATATGAAAAAGGAGATGGGTTTGAAAGTAAAGTGGGGGAGGGATTGGTGCTAAAGAACTGAAAATAAAGCACAAGGAAAACAAAGAAACACAAATAGCAATATATAGTTGATATGCCTTTGTGAACACAAGCGTTCTGTCCATTGGTTCTATTAAATAACACTTTGGATCATTAGTGAGTCATTGCATTTATTCCTTGCTTGGAGACCCACCGACGGAAGTCAAGGGGAAATCACCGTCATATTCTTCCTTCTGCAATGATTAATCGAAACAACTATTGGTAACCAGTACTGGAGACAGGAAGCTGTGGATAGACATGATCACCAAGCCATGGGGGCATGGTACTCGAAGAAGGACGAGAAGAAGAAGACGTTTTGTAGCGCTAGTAGTGTTCATATCTTGTAAGGTCAAGGTAGTCACATATCAGATACTGCCGTAGGGGAGAGAAGTGTTAGAGACTTCACCTTACTAGGTCCAGCATCGAGAGGTGTGGTGACCAGTCCCCTTCCTCCTGCCTTTTCCTGCCATAACTCAAAGAGAAGTGTCAGGTACCCATTTACAACTAGGTAGACTGGAGCGTGTCGGTACCGTGAGTCGAACCTGGTACCTTTGCCGCTAGAGACCAGCGATTTAACTACTCTGTCAATCGGACGCTTTCATATCTTGTAAACTTCTCAAATGCTTGTAGCCGTGGTATACAATGTTCACATCTGCTTGACTTCTGCTATGTTTATAGTTGTATTAGTTTTGTAGCCGTGGTATATAATGTTCACATCTCTTTGATTTCTCATATGTTTGTAATTGTAGTCACTGTTAAGCTGTAGTGTACAGTGTTCACATCTTGTAGATTTTCTCATCAGTTTGTAACTGTAGTATACAGCGTTCACATCTTGTAGACTTCTAAAATAATTGTAGTTGTAGTATACAGCGTTCACATCTTGTAAACTTCTAAAATAGTTGTAACTGTAGTTTACAGCGTTCACATCTTGTAAACTTTTAGAATAGTTGTAGCTGTAGTATACAGCGTTCCCATCTCGTAGACTTCTAAATTAGTTGTAGCGGTAGCATACAGAGTTCACATCTTGTAAACGTCTAAAATAGTTGTAGCTGTAGTATACAGAGTTCACATCTTGTAAACTTCTAAAATAGTTGTAGCTGTAGTATACAGCGTTCACATCTTGTAAACTTCTAAAACAGTTGTAGCTGTAGTATACAGAGTTCACATCTTGTAAACTTCTAAAATAATTGTAGCTGTAGTATACAGAGTTCACATCGTGTAAACTTCTAAAATAATTGTAGCTGTAGTATACAGAGTTCACATCTTGTAAACTTCTAAAATAGTTGTAGCTGTAGTAAACAGTGTTCACATCTTGTAAACTTCTAAAATAGTTGTAGCTGTAGTATACAGAGTTCACATCTTGTAAACTTCTAAAATAGTTGTAGCTGTAGTATACAGAGTTCACATCTTGTAAACTTCTAAAATGTTTGTAGATGTAGTATACAGTGTTCACATCTTGTAAACTCAAATTTTTGTAGCTGTGTATAGAGTGTTCACATCTTGTAAACTTCTCAAATGTTTGTAGCTTTAGTATACAGTGTTCACATCTTGTAAACTCAAATGTTTGTAGATGTAGTATACAGTGTTCACATATTGTAAACTCAAATGTTTGTAGATGTAGTATACAGTGCTCACATCTTGTAAACTTCTAAAATGTTTGTAGCTGTAGTATACAGTGTTCACATCTTGTAGACTTCTCAGATGATTGTAGCTGTAGTATACAGTGTTCACATCTCGTTGAATTCTCACACGTTTGTAATTATATTATCCAATGTCAACATTTTCGCTTCAACACTAAAATGAAAGATCGTGCAGGCCTCACAATATTTTTCCTGGTAATGTGTCAGAAATATTCACACCCGTAGTTTTAGCTAAATTTGGGGGTTTTTTTTTCGTCTCTGTTATGAATAAGTACCACTATGAGCTGTAGTATTTAGTACTTACCAATGTGACAGCAGCGAGGAAGAAGTATTAGCCTCAAGTAATAATGACGTGGCAGACTGCAGCAGACGATAACCGCTAGTTTCAGCCATGTTACATGAGTGTTAATGACCTACATGGCGTCCGACTGACTTAGTGGTTAAAGGGTATTCCTCTCTGGGCGAAGTTACCATGTTCTACGTTCGAAACCTGGCTGCGCCACGCTCCAGTCACCCCAGCTGTAAGTGGGTATCTTATTATGTTCTTGTGTTAGGAATGGCAATAGGCAGCCATGAAGAAAACTGGTCACTTCACCTCATGAAAAAAATAGCTGGACATAGTGTGGTGAAGTCTCTAACACTTCACTCCCCTACGGTAGTATCTGCAATGGGACTACCTTTTTTTTACACATATGATAAGGAAATGGTTTTGAAAGTAAAGTGGGGGAGGGATTGGTGCTAAAGAACTGAGAATAAAGCACAAGAAAAACAAGGAAACACAAATAGCAACATATAGTTGATATGCCTTTGTGAACACAAGCGTTCTGTCCGTTGGCTGTATTAAATAACACTTTGGATCATTAGTGAGTCATTGCATTTACTCCAAATTGGAGACCGAATGATGCGATAAAAGCAAGATAGAAAAAAAAACTCCGTTTTACGAGAGTTGTATACACAAGACGAAATTAGATAGAAATTGCCAGGACAAAAACCTCTTCTTGTTTAAGTGTTGGCTTAAAAATCTGCTTGTCTGTTTTCGTGTGGCTTTCTTGTTTTGCGAATCTAGACGAGGCATCACTAGCGGAGTCGAGTTGGAATAGTGAAGAAAAGTTTGACGAAATAGAAATAAGAAAAGGAAACGTTAAGAGAATAATAATGTGAGACGCTTTAAAAAAATGTTATTGAAAGTGTTTTCATTTACATTTGTCAAATCCCTGATCTAGATGCAATTAAATATTTTTATCAATACATGTATTAGTGCTTCTATTTTCCTCTCTTTCTTTTTCTTCTTCTTTTATTACTTCTTCTTCGTCTTCTTCTTCTTCGTTTTCTTCTTCTTCTTCGTTTTCTTCTTCTTCTTCTTCTTGTTTTGCTTTCAAATAATGACAGCTTTCACTTTTATAACGTTGGAAGTCTGTCTCAGGCTTGTCTCGTTACCATGGAGTTTCTCTCTCAACTGTATTGGAGGAGGCCATACTGCCTCCCTACTCTTCTCTTTGTGCCAAAAATCTTGGAGGACATGCTCTACCGTTTGTTTGTCCTCACCACATGGACACATTTATGACTGTCTGGTTTTCAGTTCGTTGAACAAATGGTATTTGAGTCTGCAGTTGGCAGTTCTCAGTCTGAAAATGATCACTTGAATGCATACAGAACCATGAATAATGGTTTTAACAAAAGTTCAGTGGCAGGAATAATACAAGACCTTGTTGGAAAACTTCAAAAGTAAAAAAGATATAAACACAAAAACACAACTTAACCAATTCTCAGTCTGAATGATCACTTGAATGCATACAGAATCATGAATTATGATATTTTAAAAAAGCACTGGCAGGAATAATACAATACCTTGTTGGCAAACTTCAAAGGAAAAAAAAAAAGAAATCAAAACCAAAAACATAACGTAACCAGTTCTTCTTTAAAAAAAACAAAAAACTGTGTAATATATGTCATAAGACTAGCAGACACGTTTATTGTGCTTAGTAGGTGAAGCGGTGCGATTAAATACGAATTAATTCTACCTGGTTAGGTACTATCGTGTTTTGTAATACACCTGGAAGATTTTTATACCAACAGAGACCAGGTTAAATGGAAAGAGGAGTAGGATAATGCCTTAGAAGAAAACAAAAATAAGGAATAGGAGGACACGTAGACGAATGTTGAGTAGAAAGACAAGATTAGCAGATACCTGGAGCTTAAGAAGGAAGTATAAAGAAAACAGCAGTTGAGAAATCTTTTGTGATATCAATATTATATAGCACACATAATTATCACAGGAATGTGTTTTTATTTCCTTCTATTGTAGCCTTTTTTTTAAATAAAGTTTTGGCGAGGCGCGTCCCGTTCAACCTTGTCGGTTATATTAGGGCGCATGTCCAAATATAAAATGCCTTTAGGTCTGGTGTTTTAATTTTTCTTTTGTTGTAGCCTTTCTCGTGACTTCATTTAACCCGATTGAGGGAGAAACTGTATGACGATTAAAGCCTGAGACGGACTGGCAGCTATCTCTTTCTCTCTCTCGACAATACAGTTCGTTCTTGCACTCTTCTCTCTCTCTCTCTCTGGATTTTATTACAACATCAAACAGTCACAAGGTAATAAAAATACCATTAGCTCCTCTCCCGCACTCATAAATACAAATAATTTCTTACTACTCTCTACCACACCACTCAGAAGTCCATTAACTCTAGGCCAACCTCACCACCATTGGCACACATCTAGAAAGGTACATAACTACCTTAAGCAAAGGTAAACAATCGATGGTTACTGCATGACGCATATAGGAATGTACAGTGAAATAATTTTGTTTTCTTTCTCTCTATACTGCATCTAAGACCTGTGACCTTTTCCTCGCAGTCACTGTTCTTATCCTTACGTTCTGCTTTAGAACTACGCACGCAATTTTATACACCTGAGATTTAAACGTGCGGATTACACCTGGAAACTAACATGTAGAGGTAGAGACTGGTATTGCTTACACTGACAACTTTATGTAAGACGAGGTAGTAACCCGTCAAAACAAGACGGGTTTAAATTATAGTGTTGGATTGATAGAGTGGTTAGAGCGCTGGTCTCTAGCGGCAGAGGTGCCAGGTTCGATTCACGGTATCGACTCGCTGTAAATGGGTACCGGACATTTTTTTCTTTAGTTAAGGAAGTAAGCGTCAGCGAGAAAGGGAATTGGTCCCCCCCCCCCCCCCCTCTTCTGGATGCTGGACTTAGCATAGTGAATCTCCAACACTTCACTCCACAACGGCAGTATCTGCTTTGAGGCTACCTTTACCTTTCTTTTGCATGTCCTAATGATATCAGTATTTATCTCCTGCGGTAATATCATTCTTTAACGTTCCATTTCACCTTCAGTGAATCTTTGTAGTCAACCTTACCTGGATGCATTGGATTGAAAGACACGCAGCAACCCGTCAAAAATGACGTGGTGAAAAGTGAAAGAAAACACCAACAGAATGAATTTGGCTAATTAATTAACAGCTTTGTTATGACAATTTTTTTTTGTAAGTGTACGTATATGTTTTAAAATCTTGTCTTGGTACGTAAACCTCACACGCAAATAAAATTCAAAAATAAATCTTTTATTACGCCGTCACTTAATCATTATTTTAGGTGGTATCGACTTGGGCTACCAAATCGGCCAACGTATCAATAATTATTTCAGTGAAATGGTACATATGTCACCTTCCAATTCTTTTTCTTCGTACACTTTAAGACTTCGTGCACTTTAAGACTTCGTACACTTTAAGACTTCGTACACTTTAAGACTTCGTACACTTTAAGACTTCGTACACTTTAAGACTTCGTACACTTTAAGACTTCGTACACTTTAAGACGTCTTACTTGAATATGTTAAAAGAAAGCAGTGTTCAGCTTCAGGCTACTTGTTTCTCCTAGAGTGTTTTTCCGAAAATGGTACTTTGTGATGGCTATATGTGCTTTCTATGTTCCTCATATGTTGGGCATCTTTGAAGCAGATGCCATTTGTTTCTGTATCTCGTTCTGATAAAACTCTCAATTCTTTTTAAACCTCCTTAATTTAATAATTGTGATCGTTTATTAAATATAGCAGTGTTTATTGTATATTGCACTGTGTATTGATTGTACAGATCAGTTTGACTGCAGATTTTAATGAACCTTGTTCTATATATATTCTTCTTCTTCCATCCTTAGCCACCAACCGGCAAAGCAGCATGTGGCCAGTACGCCTAGTGGCGTCTTAGGGCAACAGCAAATTGATCAATCTATCGCTGTTTCCACCACGCCTAGTGGCGTTCTATATATATACTGCTGTTTATACATCTAAGGTAGTGGTACTTATTCACAACAGCGACGAAAAAACCCCAAATTTAGCTAAAACTACTGGTGTGAATATTTCTGACACATTACCAGGAAAAAAATTGTGACGTCTGCACGATCTTTCATTTTAGTTTTCACGGTAGAAAATGCGCTCCTTTTTCCGAAAAAGGTTTCATTTAGATAATTAGTAGATATGGGAACGACTGTGTCTGTTGACATACATATGTTAATCTGTGTTTGTCTGCATCTAATGATCTGTGTCTATCTGTGCTTTACGTTGTTTCTCTTGATGCCTTTCTGCATGACCACGCTGGTCTTCTCCGTCATTTTTTTCTGTCTATTTTGTCAATCTTTCTTCCATTCTCTTTCTGTTCATTAATCGTTATGCTTGATTTTCATTTCTCTTAATTTTGAAGTTTTGTTATATTCCTGGTCTTTCGCCAATGTTCTCGCCACTATCCTCTTAAACGGGCTAAACAAATATAACAATTAACATCTATATTTAATACTTTTGAGGAACATAACAACTGCACAAGTTCCTCGAAATATTAAGCCAGCAACAAAGGGGTTACAAGTTACCTGTGAAAAAACCAAATAAGGAAGAAATAAATTAAGTGGCGTCCAAAAATGAGAAAACTGCTGTTCCAGATGGCATTCAAACAGAGGCTACCAAAACAGACGTAGGCACCTCTATCAAAATGCTACTCGCACTAATAGGTCAAGTCTCAAAGAGAAAAGAAATGCCAGCAGACTGGAAGGTTTGATATCTGGTCAGTTTTTTTTGGTCATTCTAGATTGTATTTTGTTTCTGGGAATACAAACAAAATAAATAAAACGTATTTGTCAAATGGCAGTTTGTCGTACCGATAGGTTTGGAAGTTATGTATGGTCCCGTCTAAGTAGAGTGGATGGTGATAAGTACGTGAGAAATATTGGTGTGAGAAATAGATTTCACAAGTGAATAGTTTAAAGAGAAGATCTGTCTCTGGAATGAGTAAGTGTCTCTAGTCCAGCCTATCTATACGACTATAATTTAGTACAAGACAATCTTTCCCTCCTCATATACGTAAATATAAGTTTAACTACACCCACACACACAACTATGTGACAACAAGACACACACACGTGAAAAACTATGGTTAATGGGGTATGGGTCTGACCAACACACAAAGTTAAGTTTATTTTTGTTGTTTATTATCATTTAAACTTGACAACATCAAACATCGAAAGAAAGATCAAATAAAATCAGATTTACATACATAGGAAATAACTGAATAAATATGCCCTCCCCCCTCTTGAGAAAGAGCCCAAAAAAGTTAACAACCCAAAGGTCAAAGGTTAGCACTATTTTACAGAATAGACAGTAAAGAAACACGTTCCTACTAAATGTTTCCCAGTAAAGTAAACAATTTTTTAAGCAAAATCCAGTGTTGGTATAATTTCCTGTAACAAAGAAAATATTCACTCTCTCTGTCATACGTGGCCACTCAATCACTCCTTACCTACTCTTGGTGATATCTCTTGGGAATACAATTATCCTGAATATAAAATTGCCAGTTTTTTTATCTTCCAAACTGGCCCCAGTCCATCCTCGACAAAATAAAATTTTTAAGGTGGACGCCTAATTTGGTGGTTTATTCCTGGACGGACAAATGTCACGTCGAATAGTTAGTGTAGAAAAAACCCGAGATCTTGGGTTCACAGTAATCAGAGGAAAATATTTCCAGTATTGGGAAAATCTGGTTGCTAAAACTATTACAATTTATAAATGATGGTAATCCTATCGGCTGGCTCTAGGGTGAATGCCGATCCTGAAACAGCGTAAATTCTGGATGACACACTTGAATACGACTGTCAGTCGTCAGAGAATGTTATTGGTTTCACACCCCAGTAGGCTGATACAATTGAAAAAAATATTGCTGAGTTTTGTAAGTCCAGTTTAACTTATATAGTTAAAACGTTTCTTTGTCTCTTTGGCCAATCCTGTTCATAAATGAACTTGGGGATGCACAAGCCAGGAAAAAGACAACATTAACCATTCAGTAAATGATGAAAAAAAGGACCGCTGGCCGCTCTTGTGATCAGGTCTGCGTGGAATAAACAAACATTTATGAAAAAATTTTACTATTCTATATACACACGGACGGGGACAAGACGATCTCTTATCCGCTCCGTCAGTCCTGATTAAAGTTAAAAGGCACACGGTGACTTTAGCCTATCTTATCGCGCGTCGCTTAGCGAGTGCAGGTTTTGCTGAGTTATGCAGCTCTATCCCTCCTGCTACCGTCAACGATCAGCGTGCAATGTCAATTGTTATTTAATTAACCATACGCGCACTTACATAAATATAGCATGTCGTTAATAGCTATTAAATTGTCGGCGTCTGTTGGTCATCGTATGTTATTAAACAATAGTCACTTACTATAACTATACAAAAAGAAATATAACGTGAATTCTATTCGCCACTATCAGTCGCGCCTAGCATATATTCAGTCAACTAAAAGCAGGTGGTAAAATTAACATTTTACTGAACAACTGGTATAAAATAGCTACGCGTTATTTATTTTGCTAGTTCTAACACTAGAAAATCACAGTGAATTATAATGGTAAAATCTTAACACTGTTAACCACGTAAACACTAATTTCTATTACCAGAACATCAGAATGACAATCCCCACGAATGCTATTAACACATCTTCCACAATGGTTCTAGACTACCTGTTTAGACTATCCGAAAAATTCTGAGTGACAACTGATAGCTGGTTTAGGAAGACACAGTTTATATATCGTCGTGTTATCTTATCTTTATAGGATGCTAATTTTCACACTATTGTGCATAGCAAAGAATCAGAAGCATGAGTTCCCCAGATGAAAGTTTTACGGTCGCTCTGTCTCAGCGTTAGACCGCCATCAAAGACTTAAATCCGGAGATTTTGCCCGCTTCTGAAGATCAAAGAGTTAACTCCCCTCTGTTGTACGAGCTTCAAAGGGTACTCGGGGAAATATTTTTGCTCGAGCGACTACTTCAAAAAGGTCCGGTGTTTTTCACGTGCGGTCTGTCAGTTATCCGATGATTGACAGATCATCTCGCGTGAGAAACTTGATAAGCAAACCTGATTCGCTCCCTGTTATGACTGGCAGGTCGCGAAAGTTGGTAAACAACTTCGTTTGATTATGTCCAAGGAAAAGAGGCGTGGATGAAGAATAAGCTTGTGTGAGTAAGACAGGCAGAAAATGCGTGATTTTGCTAGCAAATCATAGAACGCTACGAGGCCACGAAAGACTGTCAGATACTGTAGGCTATATTTCCATTATACGTCACACAGTTAAGGAGCTGGAATTGCAAGAGATAGTGAAGCAAGTAAACAGCGTAAGTCACGAATATGGATTGGCCTTTACCATTGAGAAAACAAAAACTATGATAATTAGCAAAGCAGACGATAAGCTAACGTTAAAGATAATAGGAAAATCCTGGAACAAGTCAAAAGTTCCTCACGTGTTGGTCATAAAATAACAGAAGATGGCAGATGAAAAACAGAAATCAAGCTGAGAATAAGAATGGCCAAAACTACATTCAACAACATGAGAAAATACTAACATCTAAACAACTAACTCGCAGCCTCAAAATTAGAATCATCAAATGTTATATATTTTCTTTATTATTGTATGGTGTAGAAACATGGATAATGAACAAGTAATTAGAGGAAAGAATTGAGGCCTTTGAGATGTGGATATATAGAAGAATGGGGCGCGTCTCGTGGAAAGAGAAGAAAACAAATAAAGAGATCTTAGATTACCTAGGAATTAAAACAGAATTAATGAAGGAGATCAAAATTAGATGACTAAAATATGTTGCCCAATCAAGTAGACATAATACCTTCTGAAGACCATAATAGAAGGAAGAGTTGCAGGCAAACGTGCAAGAGTAAGACAGAGCTATTAGTGGGAAGATAACATCAAGAGATGGACAGGAAAGAGTCTATCAGAGTGCACCATCAAGACAAGAGTGTCTATCAGAGTGCACCATCAAGATAAGAGACAGAAAACGTTTGAAATCCATTTTAGCCGACCTTCCTATGGAGATGGCCCCTGATGATGAGTTATTGCTCATTGTTGAGACATCTGTTTCATGCATACCCAATGCATTCAAGTGAGAGTATACACATTTAAAAATAGGAAACGACTTTTCAATTACTTTTCAATAGCAGTTAACAAAGTAAAGCCAAGCTATCATGAACAAATTCTTGAAATTATTACATTTTCCTCCCTCAAACTTTCCACATCTCTGTTCGCTATTATCAGAAAATCAACATCACTACCATCATGTGTCCCCAACTCTCCAGATCTTCATCTTCATCCGTTGCACTTTTCATGACTTAATCACACGCGTTCAGTTATCTCGTCAAAGAATTATCTTCTCCTTGTTGTCCAACATCGTTTCTGTCCTTGACCTGAATCAACCTGAATCTCTGGAATCACCCACGTCAGTTAAGATGTCCACAATAAGCTGTCTTCTTGATCCCAGAAATCCAGCTGTCATATCCAGGTGACCACTGCATGCGTTTCGATCAGCTGCTGGGGTCTGAACACATATCTATGAGGGATGAGTGTCAGGCCATAAATCCAAACAGTCTTAGATTTATACATGTATAAAATAAATTCCATATCTCTATCTATCATTTATTGAAAATTATGCTAAACAAGAAAGATAACATCGGACACGTTGAGCAGCTTTGATTCCCGTATTTTCATACATATTTATTAATATTCGCCGACCGATTTATTTATTTGTTTGCTAGTGACGTTTATGAGGATAGAAAGAAAGAAATAGATATAATTTTGTTTACTCATTCCTTGAGTGTCATCCAGAAAAATAAAATGAAAATGTGTGGGAAATCAGCATGCGATCAAACCGGAAACTAGAATTTTCGATCAATGAATCCAGAGCAGAGAAAAAATTAACTCTTTTTATATTTAATTCTTGGCCAGCGTCCGATTGGCAGAGTTGTTAGAGCGTTTGCCTCTAACGGCAAAGTTACCAGGTTCCAGGTTTGAAACCGAGTATCGTCTCGCTCCATTCTACCCAGATGTTAATGGGTACCTTGACTGTTCGGATTAGGAAAAGTAAATGTAGTGAGGAAAGGAACTGGACACTCATTCTCATGGGGATCTGTCCTGGTATAGGCGAAGTCTCTAACACTTTTCCAACGTACGGCAGTATTTGTGGTGAGACCTACATGTACCGTGCTTTCGTCGTTCGCTGTCATATAACCACATCTGTTTCTCTCATGAAACTTGGCTGTTTGAGGCTTCGCTCATCGCCATACAATTTCTCTTTCAATGCAGTTGGCGACGGTCATGCTGCCAATCTGCTACTCTTGTAGAGCAGCAATTCTTGGAGAACATGTTCTTCTGTTTTGTTGAACGATTTCTGTCAGTATGTTTTTTTAATCCCGGTTTGTTTTCCTTACAAATGACATCCTGATTATTATCTTTTTTTTCATTAAGGCCATAACGGGATATTGGGATAATATTTTTACTAAATACTTTTTTACCTTATTACTACTGGCGACATTACCCTGTAAAATAGGGCAGTGGGTCCCAAAGTGGGAGGACCCAAGGGAAAATTGAGCGGCAAGGGGGCGTTCAGTGGTAAGGGGATGGTTGAGGGTTTCAATTTAACAATATTACTTCATGTAACACTTACACGTAACAGCGGTTTGATTATACAGAGCCATAGTGTGAGCACTGAAAAGGAGAACGTAGCATGAACAAACTTGAACCCACCGCGCCTCTCTTACTTGGCTCGTCCCAGGTTTTCTTACACCTTATAGCAGAGGTTCTCAACATCAATAAAGGCGACGATGAGATAGGAGATAGATTGCAGGATAGTTATATTACTAGGATCACTAAGCAAATCGTAGTTTCATCTATATTTGCCATCCTGAGACAGTTAACTATCGCTGATCATACATTCTAACCGGAATCATCTGCTAAATGGCAGGCGTAAGGATAGATAACGAAGTCCCTGCTGTCCACTCGCTCAACACCGAAGAACGAGAAACTAACAACAAGACGGATGTAATCAGGTCACTAAGATTTAATCAGCATCTTTTGGACGGTGACAACCAGCGCTAAGTACTTTTTAGCACTGGCAAGGTGTGCCGGAATGCACTTTTCACCGGAAGCTGACGAAATTAGTTGTCTGCAAGTGTTTAAAAAGGACTAACTTTGCTTGTTGCAGATTTGATTGTCTCAGTATTTAGAGGAGGGGGGGGGGGGGGGGCCTCGTGATAACGTGGTATCCTTGATACATTAATAAACAAGAGGAAAGTTTCAATAGAGCTAAATGGGTAATCTTCAAAAGAACATTGCAATTCGTTCCGCACAGAATATGAGTCTCTTATAAATAACTCTAACAGAATATGAGTCTCTTAGAAATAACTCTAAGAGACTCATATTTGCGCGGAACAAATTGCAACGTTCTTTTGGAGATTACTGCTAAATGTGTAACCAACGGTGCTATTTATAGTTTTTTGTTTAAAATATATTATGCAGGGAAATTGAGGGGGCCTAGGAATGTGCTCTGGCACAAGGGGGTGGTGACTCGAAAATGTTTGGGAAACACTGGTGTATGGTCTATACCAGAGGTGGCCAAACTACGGCCCGCGGGCCAGATCCGGCCCGCCAACGACTTTTGACTGGCCCGCCAACCTGTTTTGGCCGGCCTCTTATTGTTGATTGAAAATTACTGTATTACTGCGCTAAAAAAATATTACAAAATAGCACGCACAGGCACCAGAAACAAAACCAAAAAGACCCAAAATGTACGATTAACATCTCCCCACCTCCCACAACACCACCAACTCTCTCTCTCTCTCCTCTCTCTCTCTCTCTCTCTCTCATACCAATTGAGCTCTACTAGATAGTGCCGACAAAACGGAAATGACAACGTCAAATCTTTGATCGTGCACGTAGACAGGCGAAGACAGTGTCGGTACCTACTTTGATAATGAGAAACTGAAAGCAATGACAGATCTTTTCTGCGGTCCGAAGTCTCTGAGATCCAATGATGTTGCTTTGTCTTTAGCATCGGTATGGGGAAGTGATCGTGGGAGTGGGGGTGGATGGTAGGTACATTTCTGTAGGGAGAAGTTGAGGTGCACAGTTGATCTTGTAAAGTGTGTTAAGTATAAAACAGCCAATGACACTTCTGGGCTTGTAGCTGTTGTGCACGTTTTCATGTATAAGAGTTTGCATTTGTAAAAACGTTTTCTAAGTATAGAAAAGTGTACAGTGAAAATCGCGCATTTAAACCAGAATGGGAGTTCGATTATTTGTTCATTCTCAATAAGGATAATAAACCTCAGTGCTTAGTTTGCGCCCAAGTGTTAGCCGTAGTAAAGGAAAATAACTTGAAACGTCACTACATCACAAATCACCAGAAAAACAACGACGAGCATAGCAGCGAGTCGAGAAAGCTTGTGACTGAACAACTCAAGAAAAAAACGGAGTCAGCAAAAGAGTATATTTAGTCATGTAAACAAGATTCAGGAATCATCGCTCATGGCGTCCTATGTGATTAGTTATGAGCTTGCAAAAGCAAAAAAGCCGTTTACTGATGGAGAGTTTGTGAAAAAGTGTGCAGTTCAAATGGCAGAAGCGTTCAATGAAGAAAAAGTAGTAACAGAATTTCAAAATGTACCTCTTTCAAAACAAACCGTAGCTAGGAGAACAGAAGATATTAGTTTGCATTTGTCCCAGAACTTGAAATCTTTAATTGAAAATTGTCCATACTTTTCACTGGCGATTGATGAAAGTACAGACATCACAGACACTAGCCAGCTTCTTATTTTTGTTAAAGTGATTCAGGAAGACTTTACTGTTTCTGAAGAATTACTGAAAGTTTGCTCTTTGCATGGTACAAGTAAAGGGGATGACATATTTTCTGCAGTTCAAAATGCCATGGAAGAATATGGTGGGTTTGAAAAATGGTCTGCTGTGTGTACCGATGGTTGCAAGGCTATGGTTGGGAAAAATACTGGTTTTGTTGGACTTTTGAAGCAAAATAAAATTGACGTGCCTACATTACATTGCATAGTTCACCAAGAGGCCCTTTGTGAAAAATCCATAAACCTAAATGACACTATGGCTACTGTAGTGAAAATAACGAATTTGGTCAGAGGAGGACACAGCTCTCTAAGTCACAGGAAGTTCCTTGCATTTTTAGAAGAAGTGGATTCTGTTTACGGTGATCTCCTGCTTCATGCTGAGGTGAGATGACTTAGTCAAGGACAATGTTTAATAAGATTGTGTGACTTCCTGCGAGACAACTTACCATGTTCAATTGATCTTCAAAATAAACTCAAAGATATTCATTTCATTCAGCACTTGGCATTTCTCACAGATATAACACAACATTTGAATGCACTGAATTTGCAGTTACAAGGAAAAAGGCAAACAATTTTTCAAATGATGGGCTATGTTGATGGCTTCAAAAAGAAACTGAGCCTATTTAATCTGTCTTTGCAAAAGAATGACCTGTTTCATTTTCCTTGTTGTAAACAGCTGTCTGAGAAAGAGAGTGTTAACTTCAGGAGGTACACAGATGACATTGAACAGCTGATTTCTGAGTTTGATCGTCGATTTCAAGATTTTGAGATGTTTCGTCCACAAATGGAACTTTTTAACAACCCATTCAAGTTCACAGTGGAGTCTCAGCCAGCAGAACTACAATTACAGTTATGTGAACTCCAATGTGACCCATTCATAAATACAACAGAAGCAACTGGAGCTGATTTGTTGAAATTACTACCAAATGAACGTTACCCACTTGTGAGAAAATGGGCCCCAAAAGTGTGCTCTATATTTGGTAGCACATATCTTTGTGAGACAACATTTTCTGCCACGAAGCTTAACAAATCCAAGACCAGAAACAGATTAACTGACTCTGTATTATCCCATGTTCTCAGAATTGCTACGTCACAAATGGAAGTACACTTCAAATCACTGGTGAAAAGTTTTGATAAGCCACACTCTTCACAATGAAATAACACACACATGTATGTTTGAAATAAATAATTACATGTCATATTACAAATTACAAAACAAATTAAAACAACAGATTCATTATATTTTTTTAACAGTAATGTCAGTCTGAAGATTGGTATACATGTCTTGGCAGATGTGCAGTACAGTAGTTTGCCGTTGCTTTCTGTACGTGGTTCATTATACAAGTATATGTAAAACTAAATCTCAGAACGTTATTTTTTAAGGATTTTATAGGTCTGGCCCTCTGGTGTTACCCTTTACCATAATCTGGCCCTCGGCCAACCTTAGCTTGGCCACCACTGGTCTATACTATGGGTCGGCAACCAGTCGATTGCGGTCTACCGGTAAATCCCAGAAGTTTATTTAGTCAACCTTTAGGCGGCGAAGTGGAAGGAAAGATATCTTTTACGCTGGGGAAATTTTGAACTAGTCCAGTCCTGCTGGCAGTAAAAAAAAAAAAAGCGGGATACCCAGGATAAAAGACAATTTCTCAGCGTTCACAACGAAAACCCACGAGTTATCTTATTAAAATTAACTTTAGTCGTAAACTGCTTAACATAGGAAAGCGATCTTCTCTTGAAGGTGAAGTTCAGGTTCTATGAAGTATTATTTCATTCGAATTTTTTCACCGCTCTGTTGATGGAATAGCAAAAAAGTGAATGTTCAGGCAGACATAGAAGTGTCGTTCAGGCTAGGCTTATTTGAAACGCCAAATACTCTGACACTTGAAAACATACATGATTTGACTAACGTAGATATTTAGAGAGCTCAGTGATTCTAAAGTAGATTCCTACAGTTCCGGGATTGGATACTGTTGGTCAATACCACTGTAAGTACTGGTTACAAATATATATAAAGTATTAATAATAGCCCCTTCAGTCATAACTGACTATGGGAATGCGCCCGTGAGGTGACAGCCCTCAGCTGCTTATTTTCTTGCTGTTCCTTTCGACGTTTTCTCCTCTCTTCTGCTTGCTGTGAGAGCTTCTTTTCGCCCAGTCTGAGGTGGCGCCGTAAAGAGCATCGCCACTTGATTCGATCGTGAGCTTCATCCTCCCAATTTCCTGAATTCATATCCAGTGCCGTCATGTCTCTCTTGCACACATCTTTGAACCTCAGCGGCGGTCGCCCAATTTTTGTTTTGCCATCTGCCAGTTGTCCGTAGAAGATATTTATCGTGATGCAGCCATCTTCCATGCGGCGGACATGGCCAAGCCAGGGTAGTCTAAGCTGTCTAAGCAGTGTATACATGCTTTGAAGGCCAGCGCGTGACAACACCTCGACATTTGTCGCTTTGTCCTTCCACGAAATACCGAGAGTGTGGCGTAGACACCATAGATGGAAGGTATTGAGCCTTCTTTCTTGCTTAGCATAGGTTGTCTATGTCCATATATCACTCTGAAAAATATAGGTGTATAGAGAACCGACATCTAATAGGAAATGACGATAGATCTTTGTAGTGGTGTTTGATGGTATTGTATGATGGTGATATTACTAAATGTAATTGTATGAGGCCAGCTGTGAAGGCTCCTGAGATAAGATGTAGTTGTGAATTGTCAGAAGGCCTTTCTTGCTACCACTACGACCTCACACTATTTTTTTTTTTTTTTTTAATGAATGTAGCTACGTAAAGTGTCTAGGGTTATGATATGTAGTGTGGTGTAATAGGTTATAGATATACCCACAGATATTTAACAAGACTAATAATATTAATAAATGTTAAAATACACTGAACTAACTCACGTGTGTAAAATTTTTTGATAGAATTATATTACATTTATTTTGTTCTGGATCAATTTTTTAGATTGACCAGAACTTAAAAGGATTTAGAGATTATGAAAGAAATGCATGGAATATTATATCATAAATGCAATAGTGTACATATATATGTACTATACTAGTTAGTTTTATTAAAATGTTCTAGTAGTCATCTACTTGGGAGGATAGTTAATGTTTGTGCTGTTGGGGTGGCCTCATCACACCTGTCTATATTGACTACACAGTGTCCAGAAAATGGTGGGAATTTTTATGGGGGTATTAGTAACTACAAAGCGTTGGTGAATGTCCAGCAGACCAGAGGCTCACTCATCTTGTAGTTGTAGCTCTGGTGCTGAAATCTGGTGGTCCCACCTCTCCGTGCTGGCGGGCAATAATGGTGGTCTCTGTCACAAGTACTGCACAGATACACTCGAGTAAAGTCACCACCTGAATAGACACTGCTTTGTTGACAACAGAAACTCACAGCTCTGCAATCAAAGTATGGGCCATGTGTCAAAATCTATTCTCTACCCACGTCTGGACACAACACTGACACAACAACCACATCATACAGACAGGTCAGATCTCTCTGACCAAACAGCACATTTACCATGGTGGTTTTACATCAGATAGATCCTCCCAGACTATAGATTCTGAAAAATATTTATTAGTTTTCTGCCCTAAAAGAGGATAGGTAATATGTTTCATTATTCTCAACACTTGATCTGTCTTGCCTAACCCTTGCTGGAGTTTATGTACATTGTTGGTCCCTAGACCCTGACTAGGGCGGGGGGTCTAGAGCAAATCCCTACTTGTTTGTAAGGCTAGATTTTGATATGGCAGTATCAAATCACTCGAACATTAAACAATATTCAAAACATATAAAGAAATAATTTCAATCTTACCAGATTATGAATAAATAACACAGAATTGCTAGCAAAACTCAGCTGAGCTGCTGGCTATAGTATGGCGTCCCTAAACTTCTTTCACTTTCTTTCATATGGAAATCACCACACTTTAAAATCTGTGTCTATCACTGAACAACTATTGAAGAATGGCCCCACTTTCGCGTCTGAGCGCTAATAATATGATTGTCTGTGGCCAATCACTGCCTAGGTTTATTTTAAATTCAAATTTCCTACCCTAAAGTCATTTCAGTCATGCTTCAGTCAAGTATGGATGGTTATCTGTTAGTCTGTCCGTCTCTACTTGTGTTTCTACAAAAATGTACTTGATTTTTGAACCAACCTTTCTCTCCCCTCCAAAATTTTGTCGTTAAAAGTTATTTTTAGACACAGCCACCACAAAATCCCTTCTCTTCCATACTAAGTAGATTTGAACACCTGCGTCTCGAGGTCGTGTTTTTTTGTGCAAATAGCGACACTTTTAGATTCAATACAGTCTGTCGATGATGTGAACAACACTGTCTTTTGTCATTATCTTCAATATTATCTATCCGTTTGTAAAATTAAGAACATATTAGTTCACTGCTCAGAATGGGCCATCCGGCCAGCTAATTTTTATATTCCTAACATTAATATTAAGAAAAAATTACTTTTTAATTTTTGTAATATTCCAAACATCTGCGTTCTGCCGCTGAATTCAAATCAAAGGCTTGGTATCGCGCAAAAGCGTCCAATAAATGACTGTGGCGTAACATATCTATGGTCCCTTCTGTCGAGTTGCTTACTTTTTATGTCAACTTGGGAAACGTGACTTTTCTCCGTTCCCCCCCCCCCCCCCCAATTGCGTCTCCTTAGCCTTTCCAGTCTCACGCAATCTTTCCAGTCATATTTTTTTCCTTTTTGATCCGCCGTTCCCCTCCTGTCTAGCAAGTCAATTATTATGGAGGATGATGACCCGCGGTCTAGGCGATCATGTACTATTCGCAGCCTACGCATTATGTTTTTATCCTTAAATGTTATCTTTGGAGGTATTTTACCGTTGTATCTCTGTCAATTTCACTACACATCTCCCCACTTGAAAACATGCCTATGGCAAGTTCCAAAACCAGCGATACACATAGGTAAAATTACTCCTCACGTCTGCCACTACTCTAATTTTGATCACAGGGGTGCCGACTGAGGAAATCTGCACCGACATTCAATTTGCCTGGGATATATTGGATACTAAACTGATAAGGTTGAAGCAATAAAGACCACCTCAGCAATCTTGCGTTTTCATGCTTAGCCTGAGATAAGAATACGAGAGGCTGATGGTCCGTCTCCACCACAAAAGTCCTACCATACAGATAGATTTGAAACTTCTTTATTGCCCAGATTAATGCTAAACATTCTTTTTCGCTTGTGGAGTATCCTTGTTCCGCCTTATTCAATTTGCGGCTTGCATAAGCGACTGGTTTAAGTTCCCCATCAGGTGAAGATGATCTTTGCAACAAAGCCCCTCCGAGTCCTACATTACTTGCATCGGTTCTTAAGACAAAGTCCTGTGTCAAATCAGGCAGTTTGAGAATAGGCTTGCTAGTGAGTTTTTCCTTTAACTCTTGGAACGCTAGTTCACATTGTGCAGTCCAAATAATTTTATCTGGAAGTCCCTTGCGAGTCAGATCAGTCAGAGGAGCACAAATAGCGTTAAAATTTTTGATGTATTTCTGATAAAATCCGCATAACGACACGAATGATCGCACGTCCTTTTTTGTTTGTGGCCTAGGTGCTCTCTGCAGTTTTTCCAAGTTCTTAGGATCAGGGGTCATATTACCCTGATATACAGTGTGTCCCAAGAATTCCAACTCTTTGCATCCAATACAACATTTTGTTGGCCTAGCAGTTAAGTTCGCCTCCCGAAGTCTATCAAACAACATCTCCAGAGCTTCAATGTGTTCTTCAAATGTCTCTGTGGCGACGAGAATATCATCCATGAAATTCGTGATACATGGGTTATTCAGGGGATCCAACAATTTTCGCATCATCCTTGAAAACACACTCGGAGCATTTTTCAGTCCGAATGGTAGCATATTGAATTCATAATGTCCATCCGAAGTGCTAAAAGCCAAATAAGGTCTCACTTCAGGCTTCACTGGATCTGGTAATAGCCTTTACTAAGATCCACCTTTGAAAAGTATTTTGCCTTGTTCAGTCTGGCAAATAACTGTTTTGTGTCTGGTAATGGATCCACTTGTCCTTCTGTGACAGCATTCAGTTGCCGGTAATCTATGCACAGTCTGTGTTCCCCAGACGGTTTCCTCAACAAAACGACACTAGAACTAAAAGATGATTTATTGTGCGAAATAATCCCCTCCTTCAACAAATACTCTATTTCTTCCTTCAATGCCTTCTCCTTCGCGAACGGAATAGAATAGGCTCTCATACAGATTGGGTTTGAGTCTACCAGTTTCATGTCATACTGTAACAAATTTGTATGGCCTGGTTTATCTGTTAATACATCTGTATGTTCCTCCAGAACCTGTTGAACTCTCTCCCTCTGGTTTTTAGTCAGGTGCTTACTGACTTTTACCTGTGCTGCTGTTTCACAAGGATGTAATGGGTATTCATGTGAGGTGAGTGGTTCTTTTTGCATCTGGGTTGCAATAGCCAAGGTCAATAAGGGGGTGCTTTCCTGGAGTGGTCTGTCCAGATACTTCTTTAACAGGTTTACATGATAAACTTTCTCCTTCCCCTTTTTGTCAATTTTATAGTTTGTTCTAGACACCTTCTCTAGAACCGTATATGGACCTTGCCAACCAATTTGTAATTTATTCTGGCTTCCGGGTAGTAGAAGCAGCACCTTCTCTCCGACTGCCAGTTCCCTGTCCTTTGCCTTCCTATTAAAATATGCTGCATGTTTCTTCCTGGCTTGTTTCAAATTATCATTTGCCAGTTTCCATCCAGCTTTCAAACGAGTGGTCAGTTCGTTCACATATTGATACGATGAGGTAACAGTCTCTTCCGCCTTCTCATCTGTCCAGGTCCTTAATAAAGCTTCTAAAGGACCTTTTATTGGCCTCCCAAATAGCAGAGTTGCGGGAGCCATCCCGGTTGAACTATGTGGTACCTCCCGGTACGCAAACAATGCGGCGGGCAGGAATTGATCCCACAGATCCGGTTTTTCGTGTGCCAGCTTTCTCAGGATAGAAATGAGAGTCCCATTGAACCTCTCTACCTGGCCGTTCCCTTGTGGATGGTACGGACTACAATGAAAGTGCCTGGCTTGAAATAGCTTAAAAACTTCTTCCGTTAGTTTCCCCTTGAACTGAGAACCATTATCCGTCAAGATTTGATGCGGGAATCCTAATCGGGTAAATATTGTAAGTAGTGCCTCTGCTACATGTTTTGAATCAATTGATGGCAGGGCTACCGCCTCTCCCCACATAGAGCAAGTGTCCACCAGAGTAAGGATGTAACTGTTCCTCCTCTTGGTCCGAGTGAGAGGTCCTACAATATCCACTGCAACCCTCTCAAAAGGTGTTCCCACTATGGGCATTTCCCCTAGAGTTGCAGGAGCAGTCCAGTGCTTTGGAGCTACCCTTTGACATTCTGGGCAGGATTTGACATATCTTTTTATATCCTCCGTTATCCCTGGCCAGAAGTAATGACAAGCTATACGCTGTCCTGTGGCGCTGATCCCCATGTGACCACTGAAGGGAATCGCATGCCCGAGTTCCATCACTTTATCTCTATATGAAATGGGAAGAACCAGCTGGTTGTGACCATTTGTTCCAGTTCCGGCCTTCCTGTATAAGAGTTTGTTCTTCATGAAATATTCCCCCTTGCTCGGAGGTGTGTGGCATTTGGGCAATTTTTTAAAACAGGGCTTGAGTGTCCTATCCTCAGCCTGCGCCTTCCTCATCTCCTCTGGATGAGCATTTATAGGTTCACCTTCTTCCTCCTTCTTCTGTGACCTGGTCTGCACTGTCGCCATGATCACCGGTTTCTCGGGATTCCCCAAGAAGACGTATCTACACCCCAATATCAGAGGGTAGATTGGTTCATCTATCACTGCTGCTCTGATTTCTCCTTCCACATAGCGAGTTTTCACCGTTATCCTTGCGATGGGAAGTGTCATGAGTGGTATGTCCTTAGTCGCCCCTTGTATTTCCACTGTTTCTGTGGTATACTGACTTGGGTCCACTAGGCTAGACTTCACAACTGAATCATAATCCAAACCTGTATCATAAAGGCACCTTATGGTGACCCCATTACAAATAACATCCTCACAAACTGGGGGGTGATAAGGTTCCTGTTGTCCATTAGGATTAACCTTTAATCTTTGCGTCCCCGACTTCATTGCAGCAATGTTTGAAGGTTTCCTTCTACAAAATTCGGTGTTATGGTTATCCTTCTTGCACCATTTACACCATCTTTTTCCTTGGTTCAACGGTTTTCTTTCATTGAACTTTTGGTCATTGAACTGTGAGTTTCTGTCGCGATAGTCATTTCTTGGCCGCTCAAAGTTTGTCCTACCTTTATTTCCCTGCTCTCTATTATCAAATTTATTAAATTGCTGTGGAGCTTTAAAATTGTCTATGTGCTTCTTCTTAGCACCACTTACCTCTGCCTGGGCTGCCTGATACCTCTCAGCAACATTTAAAACTTCCCCCAACTTCTCTGCACCTTGTTCCATGAGAAATTTTCTCATGTCTGGAGCCATGGACTCTCTCAATTGCTCAATCATGATCATTTCTTTAAGATCTTGGGTCTTCCCCAGAGCCGTCCATTTCTCCAAATAGGTTTCTAGTCTGGCAGAGAATTGGTGGTATGTCTCCCCAGACAACAGTTTGGCATTTCTAAATTTCTTACGATAAAATTCACCATTCTTCTCGTACCTTAATAACAAAGCCTGCTTTAACATGTCATAATTGTCTTGGTCTTCCCTGTTCATTTTGGCAAATACTTCATAAGAAGTACCTCTCAATCCCTGTGATAGCTTTAAACTCCACCTCTCTCTCTCTAACCCATATGTAGTAGCTAATAACTCAAAACGTCCTAGGTACCCCTCTATGTCATCGTCTTTTTCAACAAAATGGTCTAAATGAAACCCCATAGCTGAGTTTGAGGCTCCCAGACTGGGCGTAGCATCTGAGGCAAAAGGGCTGGCACCATTTTCAGGGGCCGGGCCTTGTAATTCCAGCTCCCTTAGTCGTAATTCGTGCTCCCTTTGCAACCTTCTATCTTCTGCTTCCCTTTCGGCCTTTTTTTTCTTCTGCCTCCCTTTCGGCAGTCAACCTTTTTTCTTCTGCCTCCCTTTCGGCAGTCAACCTTTTTTCTTCTGCCTCCCTTTGCTGTCGTTTTTCTTCTTCTTCTGCCTCAATCTGCAGCCTCTTAATTTCTCTATCAGCCTCAATTTGTAACCTCTTCTCTTCAGCTAACCTTTCAGCCTCTAATTTTCTTTCAGCCTCTTTTTCTAATCTCCTTTCTTCCCGTTCAATATATATTTATCACATTCAGCCGTTACATATTGAATTAAAATTTGACCATCCATTCCCATCTCCTTCGCGGTGAGCACAGCAGCTGATCTAAATTTTGCCAACTCCGCCATACTTTTTAGACAATATAATAATATACAAGCTAAATCTCTAACCAGTAAATACACTAAGTACTTCTAATTACTATATGACTATAGTCTAACTAATTCTAACTAACCAGTTAACTAATTAATTATTACTGGCTGTGAAGATTCACCAACTTTTATCTGTAGGGACACTTTTAATGTTAAAGGGAATTTTACAATTTATTTCCCTACTTTTATTTCTCCCACCAGGAGATCCTAATATTACTGTTGGGCTAATTATCCCTGGACAAGACCCCAATATATGTAGTGGTGTTTGATGGTATTGTATGATGGTGATATTACTAAATGTAATTGTATGAGGCCAGCTGTGAAGGCTCCTGAGATAAATGTAGTTGTGAATTGTCAGAAGGCCTTTCTTGCTACCACTACGACCTCACACTTAATTTTTTTTAATGAATGTAGCTACGTAAAGTGTCTAGGGTTATGATATGTAGTGTGGTGTAATAGGTTATAGATATACCCACAGATATTTAACAAGACTAATAATATTAATAAATGTTAAAATACACTGAACTAACTCACGTGTGTAAAATTTTTTGATAGAATTATATTACATTTATTTTGTTCTGGATCAATTTTTTAGATTGACCAGAACTTAAAAGGATTTAGAGATTATGAAAGAAATGCATGGAATATTATATCATAAATGCAATAGTGTACATATATATGTACTATACTAGTTAGTTTTATTAAAATGTTCTAGTAGTCATCTACTTGGGAGGATAGTTAATGTTTGTGCTGTTGGGGTGGCCTCATCACACCTGTCTATATTGACTACACAGTGTCCAGAAAATGGTGGGAATTTTTATGGGGGTATTAGTAACTACAAAGCGTTGGTGAATGTCCAGCAGACCAGAGGCTCACTCATCTTGTAGTTGTAGCTCTGGTGCTGAAATCTGGTGGTCCCACCTCTCCGTGCTGGCGGGCAATAATGGTGGTCTCTGTCACAAGTACTGCACAGATACACTCGAGTAAAGTCACCAACTGAATAGACACTGCTTTGTTGACAACAGAAACTCACAGCTCTGCAATCAAAGTATGGGCCATGTGTCAAAATCTATTCTCTACCCACGTCTGGACACAACACTGACACAACAACCACATCATACAGACAGGTCAGATCTCTCTGACCAAACAGCACATTTACCATGGTGGTTTTACATCAGATAGATCCTCCCAGACTATAGATTCTGAAAAATATTTATTAGTTTTCTGCCCTAAAAGAGGATAGGTAATATGTTTCATTATTCTCAACACTTGATCTGTCTTGCCTAACCCTTGCTGGAGTTTATGTACATTGTTGGTCCCTAGACCCTGACTAGGGCGGGGGGTCTAGAGCAAATCCCTACTTGTTTGTAAGGCTAGATTTTGATATGGCAGTATCAAATCACTCGAACATTAAACAATATTCAAAACATATAAAGAAATAATTTCAATCTTACCAGATTATGAATAAATAACACAGAATTGCTAGCAAAACTCAGCTGAGCTGCTGGCTATAGTATGGCGTCCCTAAACTTCTTTCACTTTCTTTCATATGGAAATCACCACACTTTAAAATCTGTGTCTATCACTGAACAACTATTGAAGAATGGCCCCACTTTCGCGTCTGAGCGCTAATAATATGATTGTCTGTGGCCAATCACTGCCTAGGTTTATTTTAAATTCAAATTTCCTACCCTAAAGTCATTTCAGTCATGCTTCAGTCAAGTATGGATGGTTATCTGTTAGTCTGTCCGTCTCTACTTGTGTTTCTACAAAAATGTACTTGATTTTTGAACCAACCTTTCTCTCCCCTCCAAAATTTTGTCGTTAAAAGTTATTTTTAGACACAGCCACCACAAAATCCCTTCTCTTCCATACTAAGTAGATTTGAACACCTGCGTCTCGAGGTCGTGTTTTTTTGTGCAAATAGCGACACTTTTAGATTCAATACAGTCTGTCGATGATGTGAACAACACTGTCTTTTGTCATTATCTTCAATATTATCTATCCGTTTGTAAAATTAAGAACATATTAGTTCACTGCTCAGAATGGGCCATCCGGCCAGCTAATTTTTATATTCCTAACATTAATATTAAGAAAAAAATTACTTTTTAATTTTTGTAATATTCCAAACATCTGCGTTTAGCCGCTGAATTCAAATCAAAGGCTTGGTATCGCGCAAAAGCGTCCAATAAATGACTGTGGCGTAACATATCTATGGTCCCTTCTGTCGAGTTGCTTACTTTTTATGTTAACTTGGGAAACGTGACTTTTCTCCGTTTCCCCCCCCCCCCCAATTGCGTCTCCTTAGCCTTTCCAGTCTCACGCAATCTTTCCAGTCATATTTTTTTCCTTTTTGATCCGCCGTTCCCCTCCTGTCTAGCAAGTCAATTATTATGGAGGATGATGACCCGCGGTCTAGGCGATCATGTACTATTCGCAGCCTACGCATTATGTTTTTATCCTTAAATGTTATCTTTGGAGGTATTTTACCGTTGTATCTCTGTCAATTTCACTACAATCTTACAAAACGAAGATCAGGTTCTCAGCAATTTAAAATTTACTTTCCGACATTTAGTAGTGTACAGTTTCAGCCGAAGTTTACATCTAATCTGCAGTATATGCCCTTGTAGGAATAGGCCCTGCAAATTCGACTGCAGCTACCACTTCTGTGCACTTTGCTTTTCTTAGCCTTTGGCTGTTGCTAGTGTTCCTGCACCTTTTTTTTTATTAGGATCGTCTATATTTATTTACAACAATGCAGTATAGAATGCATCTTCAACGATTGTCCCTGTGGTGGAAGTCACGTGGATAAGGCATAAACAAGGGTAGAATTATCTCGAAAGAGCTAAATCTTGTAGCTACTTTAGTTTTGTTGCAAAGTTTGAAGCAATAAATATCTATTTGTATCTCACATATTGTACATACATACTGTTGGAGGGTAGTGCCAAACAAAAAGTAAGCACAATTCATTTCAAAATGTTTTCAAGAATAGCCATTAAGCTAAGTTTGGATCTGATTCCACGAACACTTCAGATTACACTTTGAAATTATAGAAAGTCATTATAATAGGGCAGTTTTTATGACGAAAGAGTGTTTCATTTCAAAATGTTTTCAAGAATAGCCATTAAGCTAAGTTTGGATCTGATTCCAAACTTAGGAAATGTAAAAATCAATATAAAGGCCTAATATTTTAATATTCGAGTGAAAATGAATTTCGTTTAAGTTAATGACTACTGCTTTAAGTGACTACCCTCGTGCCTTGTTTACAATTACTGTAAATTGCTTTTTTAGTAACTGTTTAGGAAACTTATGAAATGTCAAAATCAAGCTATAATATTTTGATATTCGAGTGAAAATAAATTTTTTTTTTTTTTTTTTTTCCCCCGTTCGCCCGCTAATACTCAAGGCGAAATCTCAGGTTATTATTTTATGTCTAACCTGACATTGATTTTACGTGAGTATCCCTTTATTTCTTGTACAGAGACAGGTGTCCCTCGCCATTCAGGCAAATACTCGCCGATTTCGGAGGTACCCATTGCAGCTGGGTCGGCTCAGGAGCCGCCAGTCCCTGGTCGACGACACTCCTTCAGATGTGCTCGCCAGGTCTCGAGTTAATCCAGTCCAAATCCCGGTCGACGAAAAATCCTCAAATGCCGTCGCCCGGGTTTGATCCTGTATCACCCGGTCGCCAGAGCGGTGTTGTAACCACTACGCTAGCGCGGCTCCCCAATTTTCGTTTAAGTTAAGGACTACTGCTTTAAGTGACTAACCTCGTGCCTTGTTTACAGTAATTACAAATGCAAGCCCCACAAAATACTTTTATTCCTTGTGGTTCCACTGGAAGAGTGATTTTACTTTGCTTTTCACTTTGCTTCCGAGTTTTACCAAAATACTCTTATTTCTTATGATGGAATTGCAAAGGCAATTTTATTCTACTCCCGAGTTTTAGCAAAAAGCAAATTAATAAGACACATTTTCCATTTCCGACCTGGCGCACCAAGAAAGAATAGTCCAACTCATCCTTTTTAAACGTTCTTACTACTGTTTTTCGTAGCACGTTCTTTTCAAACATATATACATTATTGCTTGTAAAAAAAACATGATTATTATTTTCTGTCATACATACTTCAAATATAAAAGACATAGTGATTGTGTTGAGCTGTATTTTTTAAATAGAAGTTTCTCTTTTCGGTGAGACACGACCCATTCAACCGGGACATACGGATAACGCCTGTTATATTAGGACACGTGTCTAAATAAAGATCTTTCGTTTTGGTGTATTGTTTACATTTGAGCTAGTTTCTTTTTTTAAGGATAAAAAATAAAAACTTAAATGTTGCCTTATTTTGGCGAGGCGCACCCTGTTTAAGAGTGGTACATGTCCAATTATAGAAGACACTTCTGTCCAGCAATGTGAGAAAGACTGTTTTACAAAAGATGTTGCAGTCTGTTTCAGGTATGGAGTCCTTAATCTTCAAAAAAAACTATTTAATATTTGCTAAATAAACAGAAACAGCTTGGTAAAATGTAATTAAATTTGATATAAACAGTAATAATAACTTAAATACTACACTAGTAGTAAAAGTACATAAAAGTAAAAATATTTTTAATTTTCACATAAAGCATTAGTGTCTGTTTAATAATTTAAATTGCTATGTAAAATAAAGAAATGTGGAGTTGCAAATTACGACCTTTTAATAATACTTTTATCATTTTGATTGTTTCCCTTGATTCAGCTAGACACTTGTTAAATTTTATATTGATTACGGCCCTGTTTTACTCATAGAAAAATAATGCAAGCCACGTGGAGAGTGCTTACTTTTATTTGGATATGGATCCACATTGTATAGTCACTGTTTTTTTTTTTAAATTTTCCTTTAAATTAAAAGTGTATGGTTAATAGTTTTGAACTATGTTGTAAAATATCGAAAAGTATGGCAGTTGTTACAAAAACAAAATAACAGATTTTTACATTTATATTACTTCCCTTGATTACTCTTGAATTTTTATTTAACTTGATTATAGCCCCTGATTTGTTTACATTTCTCTACGGAAAACTTTAATTACTCATAATGTCATAATTACAATATTAAATTATGAAAAAAACTACATGGCGTTACATGGCAGTAACTAAAGAGACTCTCTGCCGAAATTCATTAAGAAATAATAAGGCATGCGTATTTGTTTTAAGAACATAGAAAGAAGCTAACAACTGTATTTTTCATTTTATTTATATAGATTAAAACGCAGAACTGCATGCCGGAAATCTGGCTGAAGACATTTACTATATATGGAGCTGGTAGGTAAAGAATGAACGAAGAAACACCGAATGTTCCAGTTAGTCAAATAAACAATCGCGAGAAGTACCCAAAAAGACCAGATGGAATTAATGAAACAGAAACAGATATATTTGAAACTGTTGTAACTGACCTCACTTAGAATCAGGCGATGGAAATATTTTGCTGTATGATTTCAGCTCAACCAGATTAACCAGTGCCAGGAACCTTCTGAACTAGGACAGGAATCTTATCCGTACACTCAGACGTCTACTTGAATATTTTCAACGAAAGCAGTCGTCAGCTTCAGGCTACTTGCACCTCCATAGAGTTTATTTTTCCTAAAATGGTACTTGTGACGGACATATGTGCTTTCTATGTTCCTCATATGCTGGGCATCTTTGAAGCAGATTGTTCAGCAGTCATTTTATCAGTGTCACATTTACAGTTATCTGTAGTTCCTATCTTTAGCTTGTTGAACAGATGATATCCCAATCTGTTGTGGCCCGTGCGGAGTCTGAAGATTACCACTTGTTCTCTTGTGTTGAGCTGGTAATTTGCATCATTTTGTATGTGTCCTGGATGCTGTGCATCCAATTAGTTTCTGTATCTGGTTCTGATAAAACTCTTTGCCTCTTCGAAAGTTATGCATGTATCAGGTTGAGATAGCTGTCCACCTTACTTTGCCAATGTATTGCTTGTTAAGATGGCTTTGCATGCCTTATTAAATCATGCAAGAAACCAACTTCAGATCTGCTTGACTTGTTTATTGATGACGTTTGATTTTTGTGTGCTACGAAACTTAGCAGATAGTTTCACGTCAGGACTGAATAATTCACGAAATCCCTGTTGTGTAAACAATAATTATGCATCCACCATTTTGATATCTTCTTTTTCAAGAACTATACCCGGTAGCGTACTGATCATTTCTCACCATAACTTCCTGTATCCCGCGCTATTAATGAAATAAGTTCCGGGCTTCTTTCATGCCGTGATGTCACATTGCCCATTATTTTCTCTCCTTGTTGTCCGCTATCTCTTTTTTCCTTCAATCTTTTCTGTGGCCACAGTATATCCCAGCTTTCTTCCTCTCGTAACGTGCCCGAAGAAAGTGGGTTACTTCTATCTAGTATAAATAATACACTTCCTTTGCGCTCTGGCTTCGTTCAGAACATCCTCATGACTATTTTAGCTGGCCTTGCTATTTATGACAGATATCGTTGAGGCCTCCAAGGAAGACTTTCAACAAATTCCTGCCAAGCCTTCTTGTCCTGTGCCATCCTGTTCAATGTCTTTCTATGTCTTGTTTATTCGTGTCATGTCTAATCCAGCTCACCTTTTTATTGTTGTTATATGTACCTCTATTTATTTTACCCTGGGTATACCGGGGTTGTCGCACGGAAGGTCCATGGTTCGAATCCTGGGTAAGCCACTAATGTCTGTGGTTTTTCTATTGTCTAGTGTTCTACTTCTTTATTTCCTACGAGTGTCTGATAACATACCTTTATGTTTGTCTCATATTAATACCTGGGTCGGAGTGGTTAAGAGGTATGGCGTCCGCCTCTAGTTCTAAAGGTACCGGGTTCGCTCCTAGTCGAGGGAATATAATTGACGGAAATTTTTTTTCAGAACCAGTGGTTCCTAGGGATGCCATTCTCTCCCCCACCCCAATCCCCCCGAATCTCCTTGGTAGTGAGATCGGATGCCTACCCTTCTCGGATAAAAAAAAAAAATAGGAGGACTCTTGTGAAAGTTGCGCACCTTAAAAATCTCTCAGCAGTTGGAAATCGTAAAGAGCAAGCCATACGGCCGCCGCCCTGGCAAAATAAAAATTAAAATTAAAAATAAGGAAACTTACCCACCACAAAAAATGTTTATAGCGATTCCTGTATACACACACTGGGATCCTCATCGGTGCTACGCAGTTCGGTCAATGTGCTGAAATCCTCATTTTGTGATCTGTGGAGGAGATCGGAGCACTGAAGTAGTTGTCATGTGTGTAATGAAAAAGGTAAAGGAACCCGTTACACGCCCATTGAGGCATATTGGGAATATGGTGTTATGCCCATATTTTCTTGACCATCGTCACACTAGGGGTGATGTGGCCGCCTTAATCTTTCCCAGAGTTGCTCTGGTACCCAATTCATGAGGCTGGGTCGACCCCAGAGCCGTTTGCGGTCTAAAACATCCCAGCTCAACTGGGGATCGAACGAAACCTGTACCAGAACAAGGAATGTTCTCTAAACTGGTTTCCTTAATGTTTGTTCTATCCAGTTCCTGCGGCTTCTTCTCTCCTCATGCACCGCTGTTGTTTGTCTGAATCTTTCAATTAATTCTACATTAGTTATTTTGTTATACTATTTAGCATCCGACTAACAATGTGGTTGGTCAGAGTGCTGGTCTCTCGTGTCAAAAGTACCGGGTTCGATTCACGCTAGCTACACGCTCCAGTCTACCCAGCTGTAAATGGGTATGTGACTTTGCTGTTGAGTTAGAGAAGGAAGAGGCAGTGAGGAAGAAAACTGGTCACCTCGCCTCTCGATGCTGGACTTAGTTTAGTGAAGACTCTATAACTCCACTCCCAATACGGCAGTATCTGAGTTTAGCGAAGACTTTAAAACGTCACTCCCAATACGGCAGTATATGCTATAACAGTGCTGTCACAAAGAAGGTACTCGAAATTCCCCCTTGTTTTCTACTTCGTCGGCAAATTGTAACGCTTTCACGTTGATATTAAAGGCCTTCTGCAACATACACGCGTTTCCCAAACACACAATAAAATGTGCTGCCTTTCTAAGAAAAACCTTGAAATATGCAAGTTGACCTAAATTTTAAATTCCATTCATGTCTTTTTCTACACTATGTTACCAAGATCAAAAGACAGATGGACTAAAGGATAGCGAGAAGAGAGAGGGGCGAATAAAGCCGAACGCATGCAAAATTAAACACGCGTCTCGCTATTAATGCCACCCCCAACCCGCGTCGCGCGATACACAAATGCTGCCATCACGCGTGTAAGACTACATGCACTAACTTTTTTTCAGACGGACAGTGATAAAATACATTACCCATCCCAGAGTTAGGTTTATAAATCATAAAAAACGCTTATTAGGAAAGATAACAATAGATGGGTTTACGGTTGAAAACATAACAGTACCCCGACAGCACATCTTCGAAACAGGAGGTAGAAAATACATATTTTGAACGCAGCCACGTAGCTCTTTTAAATTTGGATATTTGGGTTCCTTAGGGCTTGCTGACAAAGAATATGTAAAACGTTACGCAAATAGTCCAGGAATTAATAAATTATACCCAAAATAAAATAGTGGGGATGCCTGACAGCATGGAATCATTTCTGCTCATAAAATTTTTTTATAACGTGTTTGAAAAAAATCTTACGTTACAGAATTAGCCTACCATGTAAACTCCAAATTGATTGGAGCGCAACAAATGAAAGACTAACCACGATTGGTCGGGCTATAAATACTATCTTTCGTTGTTAGGGGAGACGTGAAAAGGTAACATTTTTTCAAACACTTGTCGAAACGTGGCCTCATTGGCTAGACTCGCTGTTATACTCACTTAGGAGCGTTAGTTCGAGACCACTAGTGCAAATAATCTTGATAAAGCAACAGTGCGTTGAAGCCAGCTCATATTTGTGTTAAATAAAAGCCTGGAACATAAGCAGATGGGAATTTGTGCCAGTAATTGTGCCAGAATTCATTGCTAATCAACGTATCTGTGTTTATTTCCATGAAATTGTGGTAAGCTTGAACCATTCAGTATCTTTTAATGAAAATTGAATGTAAATTGTTAATTTATGCCTGTATATATATGTGTAGTTCAGTGGCAAACAGGAGATAAAGCCTATAATGCTCCAGCCTGAACAGAGGGTGTCGGAGGGAAGTAAAACGGCATGGAATGGCCAAATAGTACACTGACACCTGGATGATTGATTAGACAGAAATAATGCTGGAAGTGCAGAGGCGTAGTGACCATTAAGGAGGGTAATGCTGGTATAAAGTATTTCAGATGAAGCTGACAGTTGGCCTAACGCTCTGAACTCAATGTTTGTGTTGTATTGTGCTCAGTGTAGAACTAGAGTATCAATTAGTTATGAAGTAGAAGGTACATCCTTCTTGTTTTCAGGGACCGTGGTCTTGATGGTACTGAGCAGCCCCTGGTCAGAGCTTTGCTGAATCCAGAGTCGGACAGCATACTCCTTGGTTCATTTAGCTATCAGTGAGGTGTCTCCAGAGCCCAGAGGAGAATTCGAGCAGAGGAGTCCTTTCCTGCCGCCATCACGCAAGATAAGCTGATTTGGCCAGCTGAGCTCAACATTATATCCCCTCATCTTGAAATAACTTTGTAAAAATAACATTCAGAGGGGAATTTAATTGTCTTAATATCAGGAACTGAGAACATCTCCAATACTAGTCCCAAAAGACAAACTATTGAAGTCATGATGACAAATACCAACAGAGCTTGAACAAAACAAAACCAGTATTACCTCATATTACCACTACACAACTGACACACATAGGATATTTTTAATAATATATGTCACTACATTATTCATATTGATAAAGTCTGTACATATACTTGTAATTAAAATTGATTGTGATTCCTGGTTCCTTTGTAATTGAATCAGGACACATATTCATTCATAACCATGAATACATATTGTTATTTGAAAAGTTATCAGTGACTCCTTAAGATATTCTCATAGAGTGTTATATGTATGTGAGTGTCACAGTGTTGTCAAGAGTAGTGGATTAAATTAAATTGTTTATATGTCTGTTGTTGTGACTTACACTTCATCATACCCATACCCTAGACACATAACGTAGTCATCACACTATCCCAGAATAATTCTGACTGAGATATATAGATATGTGGTAGCAAGTAAGGTTATCTATAATACACTACTCTTAATAGATATAGATACCTTCACAGCTGATCTCAGTCAGTACACTAAGTCCCCTATAAATATTTATAACATCCCACTTCACCACATATATTGGGGGCTCGTCCGGGATTTTGAATCTTTCCCTATTAAAAATATTGGGGGTAATTCACTTCAGGGAATATAAGAATTAAAAGGTATCCTTGGGTGGAATTAAATAAGGTTGAGCTCACGGTGCCTGTGTTGTCCATTAGATATATTTAGAGATTAAATTGTTGGTTAGACATTGTAGAAATTTACCTGATAGACAATGGCGGACCTGGCCAAGTTTCGATCTGCTGCTGTTCAGACTGCAAAAGAGTTAGGATTAGATGGGCAAGTTATGGTTGCCTATGTCACCACGGAATGTGACAAATTTATTGAACGCGAAGAAAGAAGGTTTGAAGCCGAAAGAAGGTTAGAGGCTGAAAGGGAAATTAAGAGGTTGCAGATTGAGGCTGAGGCTAAGAAATTGGAAGCAGAAAGAGAAGACAAAAGATTAGCTGCAGAAAGAGAAGAGAAGAAATTAGCTGCAGAAAGAGAAGAGAAGAAATTAGCTGCAGAAAGGGAAGAGAGGAAATTAGCTGCAGAAAGGGAAGCAGAAGATAAAAGATTACAAAGGGAACATGAGTTACGACTAAGGGAGTTTGAGTTTCAAGGCCATGCTCCTGAAAATGGTGCCAGTCCCTTTGCCTCTGATGCTACGGTTACTCAAGGAGCCTCAACCTCAGCTATGAATTTTCATTTAGATCATTTTGTTGAGAAAGACGATGATATTGAGAGCTACCTAAATAGGTATGAACTATTAGCTACCACGTATGGGTTAGAGAGAGAAAGGTGGAGCTTAAAGTTATCTCAGGGACTTCGTGGGGCAGCTTATGAAGTTTTTGCAAAAATGAGCAGAGGTGATCAGGAAAATTATGACATGCTAAAGCAGGCTCTTTTGTTAAGATATGAAAAGAATGCAGAATTTTATAGGAAAAAAAATTTAGGAATGCTAAACTACTGTCAGGTGAAACATATCACCAGTTCTCTGCACGAATAGAGACATACTTGGAGAAATGGACTTCTCTGGGGAAAACCCAAGATCTTAAGGAAATGGTCCTTATAGAGCAACTAAGAGAGTCCATGGCTCCAGACCTGAGAAAGTTTCTCATGGAACAAGGTGCAGAGAGGCTGGGTGAGTTGCTAAATGTTGCTGAAAGGTATCAAGCAGCTCAAGCAGAGGTAACAGGTAATAAAAAGAAACAAGTGGATAACTTTAGGGCACCACAGAACTTTAATAAATTTGATCCTAGGGATCAACACAAAGGTAAGCACCAGTTTGATAGGCCACGGTATGAAAATAAAAAATAAATTCCCACAATTCGATGAAAGGAAATATGATGAAAGAAAATCTTTCAACCAAAGAAAAAGGTGGTGTAAGAATTGTCAGATGGACAATCATGACACTGACCGTTGCAGAAGGAAACCTGTGTATATGGCAACCCTTCAGGTCAGGTCGACCTCAAGACAGGAGGAGGATATTATGTTAGATACCACTCCAGAAGAGATGAGGAAGGCACAGGCTGGGGATAAAACACTCAAGCCTTGTTTCAGAAAATTGTCAACTTGTCATACAACTCCAGGCAAGGGAGATTTTTACATGAAAAACAAGTTGATGTATAGGAAGACTGGAGCTAGATCCAAAGGTCACGGACAGCTGGTACTTCCTAAAAGATATAGGGCAGACTTAATAAGGAGCCTACATGTGAAACCAGATGGGGACCATGAGAAGATAGGTACCATCATTCAAAAGGTGGCTCACAATTATTATTGGCCCAAAGCAAGATGAGACATTGAGAATTTTGTATAAAGGTGTAGCATAGCACATGAGGGAACACCCACAAGTGGGAACATGGATCAGGACCTGGACACGCCACGGGGCAAAATTAGGCCTGATAATAAAAAGAGATATAAATTTGATAAAGTGGACCAAATGGAATGGGAAGCCCCTTTTCACGGACAAGCTTCACTTAACTGTTTTACAATGGCCACTATGCGGAGAGTGCAAAAAGATGTCTTACCCCAGGATAAGCCGAAAATCCCTCAATCGGACTTAAACAAACTGGAGGAAGAGGATGTAGAGAGGAAATCTCTCATCAAGAATTTTAAGTGGGGAGACAGCCCCAAAAGAAAAATTGGTAGCGGTCGTTTTGTGAATGATAATTCTGGGAGGAAAAATCATCACTATAAAGCTTCGAGTGGAAGAGACCATACCGGTGCATGGACAAATAGGTCCACACAATTAACGGTCCATATGTAGCTATGTTAAGAACGTGGACTGATGAAAAGGCAGAGGAAAACATTACATCTTCATACCAATATGTGAATGAGCTGACCACTCGGTTAAAAACTGGCTGGAAACTTGCCAATGAAAATTTGAAACAAGCCAGGAAGAAACATGCTGCCTATTATAACAGGAAGGCGAAGGACAGAAATTTGGCTGTGGGAGAGAAAGTACTGCTTCTTTTGCCTGGGAGTCAGAATAAGTTACAAATTGGATGGCAGGGTCCATATACAGTTTTAGAGAAGGTGTCTAGAACAAATTATAAGATAGATAAGAAGGGGAAAGAAAAAATCTATCATGTGAATCTCCTGAAGAAATATTTGGAAAGAGAACATCAGGAAGAGAACACTTGTTGACCTTGTCCATCGCCATGGAGATGAAAAAGGAACCACTTTCATCATTTGAATATCCATTACACCCCTGTGAGACAGCAGCACAGGTGAAAATCAGTACACATTTAACGAAAACTCAGAAAGAGAGAGTGCAACAGGTTCTAAATAATCATGCAGAGGTGTTAACAGACCGACCAGGGCATACAAACCTATTGGAATATGATATGAAACTAATAGACTCCACACCTGTCTGTATGAAACCATATTCGATTCCGTTTGCTAAGGAGAAAGCTTTGAAGGAAGAGATAGACTATCTGTTGAAGGAAGGAATTATTTCGCACAGTGAGTCGTCGTATAGTTCCGGTGTTGTACTCTTAAGGAAGCCCTCTGGAGAACATAGACTCTGTATAGATTACAGGAGACTGAATGCTATTACAGAAGGACAGGTGGATCCATTGCCGGATACAAATCAGCTGTTTGCCAGACTAAATAAAGCTAAATATTTCTCTAAAGTGGATCTGAGTAAAGGATATTATCAGATTCCAGTAAAGCCTGAGGTTAGACCATACCTAGCTTTTAGTACCTCAGAGGGACACTATGAGTTTAATAGATTGCCATTTGGATTGAAGAATGCGCCTAGTGTCTTCTCTAGAATGATGAGAAAATTATTGGATCCTCTGAATAATCCCTGTATAACAAATTTTATGGATGATATCCTTATAGCAACAGAAACATTTGAGGAACACATTGACTCTCTGAACATGCTGTTTGATCGACTTAGGGAGGCAAATTTAACAGCCCGACCAACCAAATGTTGCGTTGGATGTAAAGAATTGGAATTTTTGGGACACACAGTTTATCAGGGAAACATGACCCCTGACCCAAAGAATTTAGAGAAACTACAGAAAGCCCCGAGACCACAAACCAAGAAGGACGTGAGATCCTTTGTCTCATTATGTGGTTTCTACCAGAAGTATATCAAAAACTTTAATTCCATATGTGCACCGTTAACTGAATTGACACGTAAAGGACATCCAGATCGCATTACATGGACACCACAATGTGAAATGACTTACCAAGAATTGAAGGAAAAGCTCACAAGTAAACCCATTTTGAAATTACCTGACTTAAGTCAAGAATTCATAGTAAGGACGGATGCAAGTAATATTGGGCTAGGAGCAACTCTACTACAGAAATCAGATGCATTGGATGGGGAATTAAGCCCAGTGGCATATGCTAGCAGAAAGTTGAATAAAGCTGAAATCAACTACTCAACTAGCGAAAAAGAATGTCTTGCAGTAATATGGGCGATAAAGAAATTCAATATTTATCTATATGGGAAGGCATTTAAGTTGCAAACAGACCACAAACCTTTATCGTTTCTAGCACAGGCTAAGCATGAGAACTCTAGGTTACTCCGATGGTCTTTACTTCTGGCTCCATATAATTTTAGCATTGAGTATATATCTGGAAAAACCAATTTGGGAGCGGATTTTTTAAGCCGCCATCCGTGTGATGAGAATCACCGTAAACCCCAGAAATAATAATAAATTTCTCTATGTGAATATAGAATAAAGGACTGACATATAATGTCTGTTTTAAGAGGGGAGGTGTCGTGGAATATTCTAATCCCCATATATAAATTATCAAGTAAATATAAAGCCTAATAAATACATATAATAAATAAAAGAAAAGAGCAATGGTAAATAACAGTGCTGTCACAAAGAAGGTACTCGAAATTCCCCCTTGTTTTCTACTTCGTCGGCAAATTGTAACGCTTTCACGTTGATATTAAAGGCCTTCTGCAACATACACGCGTTTCCCAAACACACAATAAAATGTGCTGCCTTTCTAAGAAAAACCTTGAAATATGCAAGTTGACCTAAATTTTAAATTCCATTCATGTCTTTTTCTACACTATGTTACCAAGATCAAAAGACAGATGGACTAAAGGATAGCGAGAAGAGAGAGGGGCGAATAAAGCCGAACGCATGCAAAATTAAACACGCGTCTCGCTATTAATGCCACCCCCAACCCGCGTCGCGCGATACACAAATGCTGCCATCACGCGTGTAAGACTACATGCACTAACTTTTTTTTCAGACGGACAGTGATAAAATACATTACCCATCCCAGAGTTAGGTTTATAAATCATAAAAAAACGCTTATTAGGAAAGATAACAATAGATGGGTTTACGGTTGAAAACATAACAGTACCCAGACAGCACATCTTCGAAACAGGAGGTAGAAAATACATATTTTGAACGCAGCCACTTAGCTCTTTTAAATTTGGATATTTGGGTTCCTTAGGGCTTGCTGACAAAGAATATGTAAAACGTTACGCAAATAGTCCAGGAATTAATAAATTATAACCAAAATAAAATAGTGGGGATGCCTGACAGCATGGAATCATTTCTGCTCATAAAATTTTTTTATAAAGTGTTTGAAAAAAATCTTACGTTACAGAATTAGCCTACCATGTAAACTCCAAATTGATTGGAGCGCAACAAATGAAAGACTAACCACGATTGGTCGGGCTATAAATACTATCTTTCGTTGTTAGGGGAGACGTGAAAAGGTAACATTTTTTCAAACACTTGTCGAAACGTGGCCTCATTGGCTAGACTCGCTGATATACTCACTTAGGAGCGTTAGTTCGAGACCACTAGTGCAAATAATCTTGATAAAGCAACAGTGCGTTGAAGCCAGCTCATATTTGTGTTAAATAAAAGCCTGGAACATAAGCAGATGGGAATTTGTGCCAGTAATTGTGCCAGAATTCATTGCTAATCAACGTATCTGTGTTTATTTCCATGAAATTGTGGTAAGCTTGAACCATTCAGTATCTTTTAATGAAAATTGAATGTAAATTGTTAATTTATGCCTGTATATATATGTGTAGTTCAGTGGCAAACAGGAGATAAAGCCTATAATGCTCCAGCCTGAACAGAGGGTGTCGGAGGGAAGTAAAACGGCATGGAATGGCCAAATAGTACACTGACACCTGGATGATTGATTAGACAGAAATAATGCTGGAAGTGCAGAGGCGTAGTGACCATTAAGGAGGGTAATGCTGGTATAAAGTATTTCAGATGAAGCTGACAGTTGGCCTAACGCTCTGAACTCAATGTTTGTGTTGTATTGTGCTCAGTGTAGAACTAGAGTATCAATTAGTTATGAAGTAGAAGGTACATCCTTCTTGTTTTCAGGGACCGTGGTCTTGATGGTACTGAGCAGCCCCTGGTCAGAGCTTTGCTGAATCCAGAGTCGGACAGCATACTCCTTGGTTCATTTAGCTATCAGTGAGGTGTCTCCAGAGCCCAGAGGAGAATTCGAGCAGAGGAGTCCTTTCCTGCCGCCATCACGCAAGATAAGCTGATTTGGCCAGCTGAGCTCAACATTATATCCCCTCATCTTGAAATGACTTTGTAAAAATAACATTCAGAGGGGAATTTAATTGTCTTAATATCAGGAACTGAGAACATCTCCAATACTAGTCCCTAAGACAAACTATTGAAGTCATGATGACAAATACCAACAGAGCTTGAACAAAACAAAACCAGTATTACCTCATATTACCACTACACAACTGACACACATAGGATATTTTTAATAATATATGTCACTACATTATTCATATTGATAAAGTCTGTACATATACTTGTAATTAAAATTGATTGTGATTCCTGGTTCCTTTGTAATTGAATCAGGACACATATTCATTCATAACAGAAATGAATACATATTGTTATTTGAAAAGTTATCAGTGACTCCTTAAGATATTCTCATAGAGTGTTATATGTATGTGAGTGTCACAGTGTTGTCAAGAGTAGTGGATTAAATTAAATTGTTTATATGTCTGTTGTTGTGACTTACACTTCATCATACCCATACCCTAGACACATAACGTAGTCATCACACTATCCCAGAATAATTCTGACTGAGATATATAGATATGTGGTAGCAAGTAAGGTTATCTATAATACACTACTCTTAATAGATATAGATACCTTCACAGCTGATCTCAGTCAGTACACTAAGTCCCCTATAAATATTTATAACATCCCACTTCACCACAGTAAATCGTAATTCCCGTATATCACTGAATGTAATGGCAATAGTAGTGACATAAACAACTAGCAAAATTAAAAAAATTACATCTTTAAATTACAATATTATACGCACAGCATAAATGTATTTACATTTACATAGTTTCATGTGGTTAAAGTGAAAATTCAGTAAGTAAACAATAGAATTCGAAGTAAAAACGTAGGCACATTGATACAGTACATGTAAGCTGGGCTGATGAAAAATGTTTCTGTGGTTATAACTAAATACAGGGATGTTTTTATAATAAATAATAAATTTCTGCTGAAACACTGCACACACATTTTATAGACAGTCATTTTGGTGTCACCCCCTCTGATGGTGTCACCTGGTGCGGTCCGCACCACCGGTACCCCCCCTAGTAACGCCACTGAGTCAATCAATCAATACCCTTTAGCTCCACAATGTCATGTGTTTCATCAAACACATGTCAAGTTCCCCTGTCACGTGACATCAGCCCAACGTATTTTCCTGTTTTCCTCATCTTTTTCACTTCTGTCTCCAGTTCTCTTCTCCATGTGTTTCTTGGTCTACCTCTGCCTCTCTTACCATGGGTGTTCCAGAACAAGGACTGTCTTGTAATGCTATCAACAGGTTTCCTCAATGTGTGTCCTTTCCATCGCCAGCGTCTTCTTCTCAACTCTTGTTCCACTGGCACTTGTCTGGTTCTTGTCATCAATTCCACGTTTGTGATCTTGTCACACCATTTTAATCCTTCTATTCTACGCAAGCACCCATTTTTGAAAGTCTGTAGTTTTTTGGTTGTTGTTTTAACAGTTCTTCATATTGCAGAGGCATACAATATGACTATAGGATATAATAAAGACAACATACCAAATAGGATATTCATTAGAATTCAGAACTGTGTGGAATACGTTTCGTATATTTCAGTGCGGTGTTACGAGTATGTGTGTAATTTTTTTTTGTTTACATCGAATATGCTCATATCCTATATATACACATAGTATCATCTTTATTCTCCATAACATATATTCATATGTAGTGGTGTGATATTTCTAATATGCTAAAAAAAAAAAAAAAACACCAGTATGAGGTTGGCGATCTGTCACGTAAAACAATTGCTATATAAACAACTACTGTAGATGGCATGCATGTTCTTGGTGAAGGATTCTTAGAGAATTACGCTTGCAGGATTAACTGTATGGTCCTTAAAGTGGGAAGGAGTTAGCGCAGGCTCTCTAGAACCTACTACAGTGTTGGCTGGCTGCATGCTCGATCGTTAAGAGCTATACGGAGACAGGAGGCGGAGGAGCTGTGTTGTGATATATCAAATACAACAGTGGTGTGAAATATTAAATACAACAGTGGTGTGATATATTAAATACAACAGTGGTGTGATATATTAAATACAGCAATGGTGTGATATATTAAATACAACAATGGTGTCATATATTAAATACAACAGTGGTGTGATATATTAAATACAGCAATGGTGTGATATATTAAATACAACAATGGTGTCATATATTAAATACAACAGTGGTGTGATATATTAAATACAACAGTGGTGTGATATATTAAATACAGCAATAGTGTGATATATTAAATACAACAATGGTGTCATATATTAAATACAACAGTGGTGTGATATATTAAATACAACAATGGTGTGATATACGAGTATTAAATACAACAATGGTGTGATATATTAAATACAGCAATGGTGTGATATATTAAATACAACAATGGTGTGATACATTAAATACAACATACCATGTAGAAGATTAGAGTTAACATACATATTATACATTCATACATACATCATCGTCATCATCATCATCTTCTGGTGAAGGCGTTACTGTTTATGTGCACTAATTTTTCCGTATTCTCGCTGTCTTTGTGTTGAGAGCTGTTAACAAAATATTTATTCAGCTTGAATGAAATGTATGTGCAGTAATGTGCGGGCCCCCCCCCCCCCAATCACTCTTGTCAGAAATACACATGAAGACTGCTGGACATATACTTACTGGCTCACACATACACACACGCAGACTTTCCCAAACCCATGCACGCCTAGACTATCACACACATACATACACTGTCTCACATACCTACGCACAGACTGCTTCACACAGATACCGTCACTCACAGAGGCTGTCTCTCACACACATACTCTGTCACACATACGTAAGTCTCTTACACATATACTCTGTCACACATACGTAACGCTCTCACACACATAGTCCTACACCCATGCAGACTGTCTCCCACACACGCAATCTGTCACATAGATACCCAGTCTTTCATACTTAAGTGGTCTCTCGCACACATACACACAGATTGTCTCACGCTTACGCGCAAACTGTCCTTCACACATAAACACACGCAGACTCTCACACACATAAACAAACTGATTCTCTCACACATACACTCACTATCTCTCTCACACATACACACACACACACGCAGACCGTCTCCCACTTTTCTGTATATCCTCTCCGGACCTCACCAGCACAAAACTATTTACTGTAAATTGTTCCTACATTAGTACCATTGCGCACAGTCATAAAAAGCGCTTTGTGTATCCGCTAAATTGGTAACTCCTACCCCCTTACCCCTCCCCTAACTTGGCCACTGTGCAACATTCACACACGAGGTTTGGTACTGGGCCCACTGGTACAACGCTGGTACTAAAAATACACGACAGAAAAGAAAGAAAAACTCCAAACAGCCGAGGACAAAGAATTGAGGAGAAAATGGGACATAATTTAGGTGCAGACTGCAGGATTAAGGGCACATAATTCGCATGCAGGCAGGACTGCTAGTCAGTGACACCACTATTAAGGTGCACGAGCTAGGTTCCACTCCAGCAAATAGCAGACGTCGGTCCACCCCCCAGCCCCACTCTCAGTCCCGGCAGATGGTGGCTTGCTAGGTTTTTCGAAATTTGAGCAGAGGGTTTGTGGGTATTCTCTTGTTTACGATTCAAAGAATTGAGGGGCGGAGGGAATGGGAGGAAAGAAAATAGTTTGTATGCGTGTGTGTTTGTGGGGAGGGGGGAGAAGAGAACAAAGAGGAAACGCTGAAGGGAGGATCACCAAGTCCATGCACTGGTATACTTTTTTTTTCCTATGTGTTCTTAATAAATCGTTTCAAATCTTTTAAACATAAAGAGCGCAATTTAAGGCCTTAATTAGATTACAGTGCATGAGGCTGGCAATCTCATCATCTGGAACAATTTGCTACAGAAACCACTTACTGTTAAAGTTAAGAATGTATTAAATTTGTAATCAATTTTAGAAATGTGTTATTACAGGGCAGAAATGTAAAAAACGCCATAACGCCTGTTTCTTTACTCTGATGATATAAAGATTTCATTCGTTCGTTCGTTCAGCTGCAAGAAAACATCAATGGTTTAATGCAGGCTTCCTGCAATTGCACCAGCTGCAAAGGTGGTTCCATGCTCCATAAACGAGCAGAAAGGGAAAATAAGAAAAGAAGAATTAGATGACATGACAGAGATTAGATTATAAGCAGTAAAGATTATACGGCAGTAATTAGAATATTCAGTAAGTTGAACATTCATTGATAGTGTAAATCTTATTGGAACAATTGACTGAGAAAACGCCCCCGTTACGACTTCAGGGAATTTCTCAGGGACAAATGAGAAAGAAACTGCCATTGTTGCAGCTACAAGGTCTCATGGTTTCTTTGCCCCTGACGAAGACCTTATGGCTGTAACGTGGGATTTATCTTTGTCCCTCATGAAGACCTTGTGGTTGTAACGTGGGCTGTATCTGTGAACTTTGTCCCTGATGAAGACCTTGTGGCTGTAACGTGGGCTGTATCTTTGTACTCTGAGTAAGACCTTGTGGTTGTAACGCGGGGTGGGGTCATTGTACTTTGAATAAGACTTTGTGGTTGTAACGTGGGGTGGGGGGTCCTTGTACTTTGAATAAGGCCACGTGGCTGAATCTTTTGTACGTTGTCCTGGTTAAAAAAGTTAGACTTCCTATTTTTAATTTACTGTAGCGTTTATTATAGCATTTACTGCAGAACCCCTCATTTGCTTACTTGTAATATAAAACAGTACTTGGAATGTAAGAATAAATTATACAGTGACCACACCTTGTAGTCTTTCACTTGGTCTTTGTATGATGAAGCGCCATAGTGCTCCAATATAAGGTCTCTCTATAATTCACAAGTCTCAGTGTACATTTTACCGAAAGTATATTATCAACTTTTATATGTCATTTGTCTGAGCGACAGAGTGGATGCAGGACGTGCCTCTCGAGGCAAAGGGACCCAGTTTGAAACTAGTTCACGTCACGCTGCAGTCTGTCCACGTATAAACTCGGGGTATCTTACTCTCTTCTTGAGATATGGAAGGAGAAAATGGAGGTGGGGGTGTCTTTCTGACCTTAAGCACTGGTGCAGAAAAAAGGCTGTCAGTGGCAACTGGACAATTCTCAAGTAACTTCAGAGCAGAGGCAGAGGCCTTGCAAACTGCAGCAGAGGTTATATTGACAGAAGAAAGCACAGAGAGACAAATTGCTTTCTTTACTGATGCAGTCAGTAATTACAACGTTGAAAAGCCAAAATAATACAGACCTGGATGACCTCAGAATAGTGCTCCACAAACTTTGTCAACGATTCAAAAGTGTTGTGATCCAGTGGATCCCATCTCATTGTAACATCACGGGCAATGAAGAGGCTGACAGAATGGCAAAAGAAGGTTTACATCTACCTCAGCCTGATGCAAGCATAACTTTCGAGGAGACAAAGTGTTTTATCAGAATCAGATACAGAAACAAATGGAATGTAGAACATCCAGGTCACACACAAAATGATGCTTACTACCAGCTCAACAGAAGAGAACAAGTGGTAATCTTCAGACTCCGCACTGGCCACAACAGATTGAGATACCATCTATTCAACACGCTAAAGATAGGAACTACCGATCAGTGTAACTGTGGCACTGATAAAATGACTGCTGAACATCTGCTTCACAGTTGCCCCTTATATGCGGTACAGAGAACGCGCATATGGCTGACGCCAGTTCCTTTCGTGGAAAAGCTTTACGGGGATTCAAATACCCTTAAACTGACTACTGCTTTCTTTGAGAACATTCAAGTGGACGCCTGAGAGTGTACGAAGAAGATTTGGAAGGCAAAGGCAACAAACACTTTTTCAGGCCATAAATCGAGGATTCCTCAGCAAGAGAGAGGTTGGTAAGAAAACGAAGATGGCTGTATACCGCTCCACCTATGTCCCAGTCTTGACATATGGATGCGAGTCATGGGCAATTACTACAACCCATAAAAGCCAGATCCAAACCTCAGAAATGAGGTATCTGAGGAAGGTGGTTGAAGTAACAAGAAGAGACATGGTACGCAACCAGACGATACGTCAAGGCCTTAAATCCTACCCCCTGCAGACCCAAGTAGAACAGTCCCAATTAAGATGGTTTGGCCATGTCTGCAGAATGGGAGAAGATCGGATACCACGACAGGCATGGGAAACAAAGAGCCAAGGATCCAGACCCCGAGGACGACACAGAGTCCGCTGGGAGGACATTAGACAATCTTTGAAGGACCGAGGACTAGAATGGAACCAGGCCAGGAGGAAGACAGCCGATAGGATAGCCTGGCGCTCTCTCTTCCAAACCTATACACCTCACGGTAGAAGGGGAACGACTAAGTAAGTAAGTAAGGCAACAAACAAGGGAACTGGTCATAAAGCTGAGACCTAGTGTAAATGAAGTCTCCAACATTTGTAGTATTTGCTATAGAACTACCCTTGTCATTTACTTAAAATATGTGACAGTCTTCATCCGGGCATTTAAAGCTCTTCGTTGGTTACCAGCCTTCATTCATTGCCTGCTGTGCCCGCGGTGCACTCACGTTCTTTCCTGTCTTCTTTAATCTTCACAGTTTTGTAGGGTCATATGCCCTTTAGTTGCTAGGCAGTCAATGTTAAGAACTAGCATTAACGGACTTCTCTTGAAATGATGACAAGAACCAGACAAGTGCCAGTGGAACAAGAGATGAGAAGAAGACGCTGGCGATAGACAGGTCACACATTGAGGAAACCTGTTGATAGCGTTACAAGGCAGTCTTTGGAATCCCCAGGGTTGTTGTTGTTGTTGTTGTTTAACTTGGACTGCTGAACTTCTCGCTCTTTTGCAACCAATACCACATGGAAGACTCCTTGATATTATCTACACCAGTGGTTCTCATTGTGGGTCATGGTATATTTCTAGGGGGGCCACAGTAAGTGCTATATTTCTGGTAAAGTACCTTTTTCCAGCTAACAGCGTCTGTGGAAAAAAGGGGGGGGGGCCCACAGAGATAAATAAGGCTCAGAAGGGGGCCATGAACAAAAAGAAGGTTGAGAACCTCTGATCTACACTGTAGATCTAGGCTTGTGATTTGACTGACTTACGTCCAGTATATCTTCACAATGAATATCCTAGTTAACTTAGGAAACTGCGAGAATCTTGAGAAACTGTAGTGTATGCACATCCATCAGTCATTAACGAACGACATCTAAATATATAGAAAGAAAAAAATAGATAAGTAGACACATCCAGGTTGAAAAGAAACCAAATAAGCTGGTAGTAGCGATTGAAGAATTTCTTTTCACCTTTTGATTCATATGAATCATTGTCTTCATTATCATTTTATTTTTATAGCTCATTGTGGAGTATGAAACTGCCACTAGAGCTGGTCCACTTGTAGGAAGCCTGTAGCAACGGGACATTCACATGCTCTTGTAGTGGTGATTTTTGTAGCAATTGTTTTTACATGATGAGGTTGTCAGCCCAATGCACAGTCTCATATTTGTCACCTCGTGCGATCATCCTGACAGAGCAGTAATCCTGTTCTTTCTGTGTTACCCCAGAGACGCCCGGGAGGTATAAATTTGTGTGATTGGAAGAAAGAAAATTGCTTTGAGTAGAATATCGCAGATATGGCCTTAGTAACTCGTAACCCTGGTTTTCTTCTGTTACATGGCTAAGGACAAAAAATACATGTCAGATTCAGTGTGCCTACTCAACATTTGTTGTCAGTGTTACAATACTCTGGCTGATTCAGAGATTTGTTTCCTCAGGATGTCAATAATACTGTCAGGTAGTTCTTCTACTCGAATGCCTTTGCTGCGGAGCAGCCGGTTTGGTTGATTTTTTTCACTGTGTCTAACGTCATCTGTGATCTTAATAACGTGTTTTTCTGTTTGCTGTTTTTAGCGTCATTCTGTTTGATTTTGATAGCGTCATGTGTGATCTTAAAAAACTGTGATTTTGTTCTTTTTCTCGTGTCATCTGTGATCTTAATAAATGTGATTTTGTTCAATATTGCTATTGCCATTTCTTGTCTTAATAAAGTGTGATTCTCCTCGCTTTTCTTAGCGTGATTTGTGATCTTAATATGTGTGATTTTGTTCGCGTCATTTTGTTGGTGTCTTAATGAAGTGTGCTTCTGTTCGCTTTTACAAGCCTCATCTGTGATATTAATGAGGTGTGATTCTATTCGCCACTTGCTTAAGACTGTACCGCAACAGCTGGTCCTGTGAATGCTCGCCACGTGAGAACTGTGTGACGTAAATATGTTACTAATCTTTACGTCTGTCATCCTGTCAAGATGGCTTCAGAATGAACAATGTGACATGTCATTTTGATCTCCTAAAGATCGAACATCCAAGGGCTGCTTGATCAGTAATCCTTTACATACATACATACATACATACATACATACACACACACAATGTCAGCGAGCTGGCCTGTCGTGGCTAAGGTACCGGGTTCGAAACACGGTAACGTCACGCTCCAGCTTTCCCAGCTGTAAATGGGTACCTGACTATTTTCTTCTGTTAGGGAAGGCAAAGACAAACGAGGAAGGGAACTGGTAACCCCATCTCCCGAAGCTGGACCTAGTGTAGTGAAGTCTCTAACACTACAGTTACCTACGGCAGTATCATCTATTGGACTAGCTTTACTTTATATATGTATATAACGCATAGAAAACGTATCACCAACCACAAGTCCAGTGATGCAACCTTGATTTTACAATGTATACAAGGGTCCCCATCGACATCCTTGGCGTGAATAAACTCCAGAGGATCGTTCGAGATTTGACTAAACACTTAGGGTCGAAAGTTGACATATAATCAACTCTTGGAGTCGAAAGTTGACAATCAAGTACTTTTCGAGAATCTGGAGAAGAATGCATGTACCTGACTTATGAACGCTGGACCGACAGATATGTGCCAGGAGAAAAACAAGCGGTAGAATGTGTCTTCCAAAACGTTCGGCTCTATGAGAGAATCAGAGTGCCAGTTTGACCTTCACCAATACAGTTGAGGGAGAAACTTCATGGTGACGAGAGCAGCGGAGACGGACTGCCAACTGTGTGAGAGAGATGGATGCGGTTACTTGAGAACGAACGACGAGGAGGAAAAAGAAGAAGAATACGATGAAGGAGGAAGAAGAAGAAGAAAAGGAAGAAGAAGAAGAAAAGGAAGAAGAAGAAGAAAAGGAAGAAAAAGAAGAAGAAGAAGGAAAAATAAGAAGAAGGAAAAAGAAGAAGAGCAGCAGTAACAGTAGTAGTAGCAATAGTAATAGTAGTAGTAGGAGCAATATTAGTAGTAGTAGCAATAGTAATAGTAGTAGTATTAGTAATATTACCACCACCACCATTTTGGCATGACTGAAAACTACCAAGACAAAGAAAAATGTCATTTATAGCAAGGGTTCTCAACCATTATTTTGTAAATGGCCCCCTTCTGAGCCTTATTTTACCTCTGTGCGCGCGCCCCCCCCCCCCCCCCCCCATAGTCGCTGAGCTTGAAAAAAGGTACTTGACCAGAAATATGGCACCTACTGAGATCTCCTAGAAAGATGCCCACGCTGAGAACCACTGGTTTATAATTATCTATGATATTTTTATTGCCCCGTGGAGGGTCTGTGATTAATCGAAGAAAGAATATTGTCACGTAGGGTTTATATTCATTTAATTTCCTACATTTTCTTCCTATTCTTTCACCAAATTCTCTCTTTATTATCTCTGTATTTCCTTTTTCCTGTATATTTTTCATCCATTCGTTTTGCGTATATTATTTTCATATAATTCGCAAACTTTACCTGTTTTCCTTTCTCTAAAACTGAGAATCGCGCTAGGACGATATTACGTAGATGTCAGGGCTGCAGGGCGTCAGAAGGCGTGATAAGTCGGTTCGCTGAACACAGGACGTAGCAAATCGTCTACATTCTCACCGAGCGCGCGAGCTTCTTCTCGACATAAGTCCCGGTGAGGTGTGATACTTTACATCTGCACCGGTCAGTATCCAGACATTTGTCTGGAAAATCCCAAACTGACACGGCGCTCACGGTGGGCCATGGTCAGCTGTAGTGTGAAAACTGCCCTGCAATGGAGTCAGGCTGTCTGGGATTTGAAACTGACACGCGTACATCGTGGTCAGTAGGTGACAGTTACGACACGCGTTAAGCGGACGTAAATGTTGGGAGTAGGGGAGATAATTTCGCTTGGCGAAATAAGTTTGGGCCTTTTGTCTGATTTTAAGATATTGGCCAAGTTTGAAACTTTAATTTCATTCTCGCTCATAGACTCCACAGTAGATAGGTCGCTCGAAAACAGAATAGCTGTTAGCGAAGATCTCAGTTTGTTTCGGCAATTTGTCGAACTTCTAGACTTCCAGAAATATTTTCAGCATTTTTATTCTTAAGTTGTGCGACTACCTGTAATTCTGTGGTTGAGTGAAAGTTTTGGGGTGACCCTAACTTTACCAGCACCTAGTAGTAGTTTCCATACTTGTGAAGAAATAGACAGTCCTTATTTTGAACCACGTGGGTTTTCTCAAGTAACACTGATCTGACGGTGCAAGTTAGACAGAAATACTAATATCCCTATAACGGGTTTTTCAAAGACTGTAATGATAAATACTGGACCTTGGAGCCAGCACTTAATTTCTTCTAGAAACTCTATATAATTTGCTGCCTGGTGGCGTGAATATTAACAATCATTTCCCGACTAGATTATATCTTGTGGACAAATCTGTGGTGTGACTAAAGTGAATCCTATACTGAGAGAAAGCACCGACCTGACATTCATCATTTTTTAGAAACCTACGCTATTGACACTGTGCTCTGCTAACTCCCGCGCCTGGAATAATTGTTAGGTGACTTAATCAGACATTTGAACAAATTTGCATACCCAAGTAGTCGTTCCCGGAGACTCCAAGTTAAATACGTCTTTTGGAACTGGGGACTTCTTGGCAGAAGACTGCATTTTTTTGAGTCTGTGTGAAAATCTAAAATCAATGTGTTCCAAGAGGCAGCAAGCAAAGTCGTGAGTACAAGTATGAGAAGCCATGGCGGAATGAATGAGTGTACGCTGGTTTGAGTGATATTTTTCACTATTTTATCTTTGACACCCTGTTGCTGTCCTAATTTTTTTTCAATCTGCATAATTTGTTGCTAAGGCTAGAGTTCTTGTGTTTTTGTCTTAGGTTAAATCAGATTTTTTTTTCAAACTCTGTGCATATAATTACGAGATAAAACAAAGAAAAACTCTTAGACTCAAACCCTATGTATCTGTGACTCGGGCGCCATCATCTGTTCTCTTAACGGGGCCGGGCTAAACCTAGAGTTAACACCATAACGGGGCTATCATCCTTGCAACATTTCCTTGAAGTTTTGTGACTATGTGTATATGTATTTTCCTTGATGTACTTTCTTTGATGTTGTGAGCCGATTTTTCCTGATAATAAAATCGCTCTTGAACTTAATAATCGTGTTTGGTCAGCTCGTTCTAGATAATATATATATATCATTGTTATAGTTTTCCCACGTCTGTGTGTTTACCTGTCGTCACGTGTATGTGCGTGCCTGTGAGTGATAGAAATATACGTAATATGTATATTGGTGTAGTCTGTCTGACGCTGTAACAACTGTTGTAGAAGATAGGTGAGAGAGAGAAGAATTCTTTTCGCTTTCAGAGACAGCCACTATATCAAATCTATCATCTCACGTGTGTGGAAATTCTATTACCTTTCACTAACTCTCACTGAGTCTATCACCTATTCAAACCTATTCAGAAGGGACCAAACCTAGTCTTAATTCTCCTATCGGAAATCTACGACAAATGAGGGCTCGTTTCCGGTCTTTGAACTTAGAATAGGAAGACGAGTACGACAAACGTGGACTCGTCTATCTGGATTTTGTATTTAAGATTCTATATTCTGATATAGAGTAAGAGTGTGATGTCTTGTGAGTTGTTATATCTTTTAAAAAAAATATTACCCCCTAGACTAGCGATCTGTTTACGGGCGTGCTGACCACACAAACTAATAAGTTTTTTTTTTTCCACAGCATCTTTGAATAATATACATTTTGGTTACAGGTTGATTTTGTCGGGATATATGTTAACTGCTGATTGTAATACTAAATGCTGGTAAAGTGGTGAGTGTATAACATTCACTGGGTACTGAGGCAGAACGGCGTTTGAACTAAGTTAAGGAGTGTGTTTCGGACTTTTTGTCCAGATTAATTCCCTCCCTTACCCGATCTGACTTCAGGGGCGAACTTATAGTGGATTTTTAAAAATTAAGGGATTATTTTTCTCTTTAATTTTTGCAATATTCTTTTGCTTTTCCACTGTAGCAACTTATTTTTCAGTTGTAATCTTAACTACCATTTATTTGGCGTAGTCGTGTTTTGCATTGAGTGCTTTATTGCCGATAATAGCAGCGATAGTTAGATTTTATTTTGGAGGAGGTATCCCAGGGTTAAGGATATCATCTTTTGAATTTTTGGTTTTTTTTTTTCTCGTAAGTGGTAGGAACCAGGTTATTCTTTTTCCTATTTTCTATCTCCACGTGTCTCAGTCACTGACATAATATGGCCGAGAGGGCAAAGCTTAGACAACTCCTCAGGGACGAAGCGAGAGAGGAGGGACTGGAAGGAGAGGAAGCGAAAGCTTTTGTCAGAGACGAACTGGAGAGATATGATGCGGAGAGGAAAGCAGCTGAAGCTTTACAGCAGAAGAAGATGGATGAAGAAATGGAAATTCGCAGGGCGAACGAACGAGAGAAGGAGAGACAGCATGAGGAAAGAGAGAAGGAGAGACAGCGTGAGGAGAAAGAGAAGGAGAGACAGCATGAGGAAAGAGAGAAGGAGAGACAACATGAGTTGGCTCTTAAAGCTCTAGAGTTCCAAAGTCGTGGGGCTGCCTCTACCTCCAGCAATGGAGAGTCTTCTCCTCATTCTTCCTTAACTGACCCTGCTAACACTCAATCTCTTCAACTAAATGCTATGTCTTTCACTCTTGAATCTTTTCCTTGTCCAAATGAGAAGATTGACACATGGTTAGAAAAATTTGAGAAAATTGCAACTCTGTACGGGTTAGAGAGGTCGCGTTGGAATATGAAACTTTCCCAGGCCCTAAAAGGTTCTGCTTATGATGTTTATTCTAAGCTGGAAAGTAGCCAACAAGACGACTACGATGTGTTGAGGAAAGCGTTACTGGAGCGCTTTGAAATGAACGCTCGCAAGTTTTTGCAACTGTTTCGCAACAGCCGGAAAGAGAATTCTGAAACTTTTCACCAGTTCTCATCTCGTCTTAAGGGATATCTAACAAAGTGCCTTGAGCTTTCGCAGCTCCCCTCTACCTATGAAGGTCTTGAGGAACTTGTTCTAACTGAACAAATAAAGAACACTTTGTCTGCTGATACCCGGAGATTTCTCGCTGAGCAGGGGGCAGAAAAACTTGAAGACATTTTGGAAAAGTCTGAGCGTTATCACAATGCGCTGGCTGAACTACCGGCCACAAAGCGGAAACCGACAGAGGAGCATTTTCGAAAACATAACCTAGAGCAATCTTCTCAGGCTTCTAACCAAAACAACCACAGAGAAACTGGACCTCAAAACCCCCCTCCTGAAAAATCCAAGTTCTACAAGAACAAGTACCTCAACCACCCCAAACAGTCTGATCAACCCGACCGCCCTACATGGCAGCGTAGCCAGAAAGGACAAGGTGGCAAAGGGAGAACCCCTGAGCACGGGACATATGATCAGACCGAGCACACCGAGCCAAAACGCATCGGATGCTTATTGACAGTCTCGCAAGGCGGAATTATTGACAGTGATTCCCAACCTGTTGGGGATAGACCCTCAACGCGAGGTATTGTTACTTTGAACGGTTCTCAAACTTCTTGCTTATTTGACACGGGGCTTTCTTATGATTGCATTGTTGCCAGAAAGCTGGTTAAACCCGGTCAAGAGACAGGAGAGACCGTCAAACTTTGTGGAGTTCGTAAGAGTGATGCACCTACAGCGCTTCCCATCGCATTGGTGGAGATACACTCTGACTTTGTCAGAGGTGTGATCAAAGCGGCTGTTATGGATGATCCCATCTACCCAGTCATACTTGGCGGGAGATACGTGTGTATTGGGAAACCGGAAGAGCCGATTGTGGCAGCAGTAACTACAAGAGGGCAAACCAAGAAGGAACGGGAACCTGCGCCAAATTTGTTACCTATGGAACTTAAAGAAGCGCAATACAAGGACCCTACTTTGGCACCCTGCTTTAGGAAACTGCCCATGGCTAAGGAACCCAAACAGCACGGGGACATTTTTTTCTGAGGATGGCGTACTTTATCGGAGAACGGGCAAGCCTGACCAAGGTTACAACCAGCTCCTAGTACCGAAACAGTACAGAAGCCAAATCCTAGAAATGGGGCACTCTCTTCCCTTTAGCGGACATATGGGACAGAACGCCACAAACCAACGTATAACCACTCATTATTGGTGGCCAGGAGTGAATACTGATATTATCAGATATGTCAAATCCTGTGCCCAGTGCCAACGTGTACCACCCAAGCAACGGACCCCCCCAGTCCACATGGGTGAAATGCCAATAATGGGAACACCATTCGAACGGGTTGTGATCGACATTTTAGGGCCTTTCGAAAGGACTAAAAGAAGGAACAGGTTCATCCTGACCTTAGTCGATACATGCACTTTATGGGCAGAAGCTATCCCGCTAACATGCGCAGATGCCAAGCATGTTGCAGAAGCCCTCGTGCAGATTTTCACTCGGTTGGGATTCCCTCAGCAAGTTTTGACGGATAATGGATCTCCATACCGAAACCTGTTGATGGATGAGATCGTTAAGATCTTGAGGACCCAGCACATCCACACTAAGCCATATACTCCGGCCGGAAATGGGCTCGTGGAACGTGCTAATGGAAACCTCACCATGATGCTAAGTAAGCTGGCACAAGTGAAACCTGAAGATTGGGATCTCTGTTTTCCTGCAGCATTATTTGGCTACAGAGAATCTCCTCATACTTCCACAGGATTTCCGCCAGCTACACTCTTATTTGGCAGACCCATTAAGGGCCCGCTTGAAGCCTTACTTCAGTCTCTGACAGACGAGAAGGCGGATGAGACAGTCGTCTCAGCAAGTAAATATGTGTCGGTTTTAAAGGAAAGGTTGAAACTAGGGTGGGACCTAGCAACGACTAACTTTAAGCGAGCTCGCACAAAGCACGCTAACCGATACAGGAAAGTCGCGGAAGAGAGAGAACTGGAAGCAGGAGAGAAAGTTTTGGTGTTACTCCCTACTGAGAACAACCAACTGAAGATCGGATGGCAAGGGCCGTTTACCGTCCTGAAAAAGATTTCTAAGGCTAACTACCAGATCTCTATTGAAGGAAAGGAGAAGGTTTTCCATTTAAATCTCTTAAAGAGATACTTGGAAAAACCAGTGCCAACCTCCGACCATCTCCTGACGATCGCCAAAACTGACGAAGATGACGATAGTGGCAGGGATATTCCACCGCTATCACAGGAAATCTTTCAAAAATGTCAGAAGCGGCGACGCTCTTTCAAGCGCGCATATGAGACATTCCAGGGGAAGGAAACTTTGAGGAGTGGACTTGAGTAGGAATTGGACAGAGATGGAGGGGGAAGAGGAGAGGGAAGAAGACAGACACCCCGAAGCTACGGTTATAGGAAATTAAACTCCATAACGTAGACATGGAGTGCTTCCATATCTTAAAGGGGGGAGGCTCTGTCACGTAGGGTTTATATTCATTTAATTTCCTACATTTTCTTCCTATTCTTTCACCAAATTCTCTCTTTATTATCTCTGTATTTCCTTTTTCCTGTATATTTTTCATCCATTCGTTTTGCGTATATTATTTTCATATAATTCGCAAACTTTACCTGTTTTCCTTTCTCTAAAACTGAGAATCGCGCTAGGACGATATTACGTAGATGTCAGGGCTGCAGGGCGTCAGAAGGCGTGATAAGTCGGTTCGCTGAACACAGGACGTAGCAAATCGTCTACATTCTCACCGAGCGCGCGAGCTTCTTCTCGACATAAGTCCCGGTGAGGTGTGATACTTTACATCTGCACCGGTCAGTATCCAGACATTTGTCTGGAAAATCCCAAACTGACACGGCGCTCACGGTGGGCCATGGTCAGCTGTAGTGTGAAAACTGCCCTGCAATGGAGTCAGGCTGTCTGGGATTTGAAACTGACACGCGTACATCGTGGTCAGTAGGTGACAGTTACGACACGCGTTAAGCGGACGTAAATGTTGGGAGTAGGGGAGATAATTTCGCTTGGCGAAATAAGTTTGGGCCTTTTGTCTGATTTTAAGATATTGGCCAAGTTTGAAACTTTAATTTCATTCTCGCTCATAGACTCCACAGTAGATAGGTCGCTCGAAAACAGAATAGCTGTTAGCGAAGATCTCAGTTTGTTTCGGCAATTTGTCGAACTTCTAGACTTCCAGAAATATTTTCAGCATTTTTATTCTTAAGTTGTGCGACTACCTGTAATTCTGTGGTTGAGTGAAAGTTTTGGGGTGACCCTAACTTTACCAGCACCTAGTAGTAGTTTCCATACTTGTGAAGAAATAGACAGTCCTTATTTTGAACCACGTGGGTTTTCTCAAGTAACACTGATCTGACGGTGCAAGTTAGACAGAAATACTAATATCCCTATAACGGGTTTTTCAAAGACTGTAATGATAAATACTGGACCTTGGAGCCAGCACTTAATTTCTTCTAGAAACTCTATATAATTTGCTGCCTGGTGGCGTGAATATTAACAATCATTTCCCGACTAGATTATATCTTGTGGACAAATCTGTGGTGTGACTAAAGTGAATCCTATACTGAGAGAAGGCACCGACCTGACATTCATCATTTTTTAGAAACCTACGCTATTGACACTGTGCTCTGCTAACTCCCGCGCCTGGAATAATTGTTAGGTGACTTAATCAGACATTTGAACAAATTTGCATACCCAAGTAGTCGTTCCCGGAGACTCCAAGTTAAATACGTCTTTTGGAACTGGGGACTTCTTGGCAGAAGACTGCATTTTTTGAGTCTGTGTGAAAATCTAAAATCAATGTGTTCCAAGAGGCAGCAAGCAAAGTCGTGAGTACAAGTATGAGAAGCCATGGCGGAATGAATGAGTGTACGCTGGTTTGAGTGATATTTTTCACTATTTTATCTTTGACACCCTGTTGCTGTCCTAATTTTTTTTCAATCTGCATAATTTGTTGCTAAGGCTAGAGTTCTTGTGTTTTTGTCTTAGGTTAAATCAGATTTTTTTTTCAAACTCTGTGCATATAATTACGAGATAAAACAAAGAAAAACTCTTAGACTCAAACCCTATGTATCTGTGACTCGGGCGCCATCATCTGTTCTCTTAACGGGGCCGGGCTAAACCTAGAGTTAACACCATAACGGGGCTATCATCCTTGCAACATTTCCTTGAAGTTTTGTGACTATGTGTATATGTATTTTCCTTGATGTACTTTCTTTGATGTTGTGAGCCGATTTTTCCTGATAATAAAATCGCTCTTGAACTTAATAATCGTGTTTGGTCAGCTCGTTCTAGATAATATATATATCATTGTTATAGTTTTCCCACGTCTGTGTGTTTACCTGTCGTCACGTGTATGTGCGTGCCTGTGAGTGATAGAAATATACGTAATATGTATATTGGTGTAGTCTGTCTGACGCTGTAACAACTGTTGTAGAAGATAGGTGAGAGAGAGAAGAATTCTTTTCGCTTTCAGAGACAGCCACTATATCAAATCTATCATCTCACGTGTGTGGAAATTCTATTACCTTTCACTAACTCTCACTGAGTCTATCACCTATTCAAACCTATTCAGAAGGGACCAAACCTAGTCTTAATTCTCCTATCGGAAATCTACGACAAATATGCCTACTACAGCCTCATGCATGTCGTACTAGACGACTAATATGAGGTTGTGGATAAGGTTGGCAACCTCATCGTGTATGTAAAACACATTCTCTTCAAAAAACGACCTCTGCAAGTTGATGTGAATGCTTGGTGCAGGTTTGTAGCGACGGGACTAGCTACCATGATCGACCTTCAGGGGTTCTCAAACTTTTTCCCCTCATGTCCCCCTTCTAATCTACCTTCTTCCTGTGGCCTCCTTCATAGTTGCTGTTAGCTGGAAAAAAAATATACTTAACCATCTTAATGTGACTCCCTAGAAATGGGGGGGGGGGGGGGGGTTATGGCCCACATTGAGAATACCTGATCTACTTTATTGGTCTGTTTCGTTGGGACCTGCGGTAGCGCAGTGGTTAGAGCACTGGCTCTGGGGTCGACCCAGCCTCATGAATTGGGTACCAGTACAACTCTGGGATAGTTAAGGCGACCGGCGTGATGCTGACCACATCACCCTTAGTGTGCCGATGGTCAAGAAAATACGGGCTTAACACCGCATTCCCAATATGCCTCAATAGGCGTATAACCGGGATCCTTTACCTTTTTTTCGTTGTGTTACCTAATATATTTTATAGTTTTTTGTTGGAAGCACAATAATGATATCAAATAAGAATACAAAAGGCTCAATGAATAAATATTGGGAAATATACAGAGATCAAAATACATCAGTGCAAACACAAAAATCAGAATTTTCATTTCAAATGTCAAGTCAGTCCTATTGTATGGCTCTGAAACATGGAGAACAAAATAAAAGACAACAACCAAAAAGCTACAGACTTTCATAAATGGGCGCTCGCGTAGAACAGAAGGATTGAAATAGTGTGGCGAGATCACTAACGTGGAACTGATGATAAGAACCAGACAAGTGCCAGTGGAAGAAGAGGTAAGAAGACGACGCTGGCGATGGATAGGACACACACTGAGGAAACCTGTTGATAGCATTACAAGGCGATCCTTGTTCTGGAATCCACAGGGTAGGAGAGGTAGAGGGGTGACCAAAGAACACATGGAAAGACCTTGAGCTGATGGCACGGCACGGGAAAGCTTAGTATATGTTTATAGAAGGGCGATGAATGAATTAATTAATTTCTATGACCTGATTTCTTTGTGTTTCCATGAAGCACGCCCCACACTTTGTTTCAGTAACTTCTGAAAGGCTTCATTCTTGAATCTTATTCCTAGTCTCTCGTATAGATTTACAAATCCTCGAATTCGGCGTTTTGTCGCAGCACGTTAGTACAGGTGTAAAGTTGTGAAGGTACACAGGTGAATGGATCTGGCATGCAAGCAAAAATGTGTGTGCATGTGGTTTTTTTTTTTTTTTTTAACCTGTGTAGGACATTTCTCTGAACCGGATCACGTCTGATGTCTGTTTTTCTTGCGTCTATGCGTATCTTTCAATTTATTTTTCTTGCTTGTTAATTTTGATTCTTTATTAATTTGATCTCTGCTGCTAACCTCACACGCCATTCGGTCAACAAATGAGATTTTTCTTTCGTTGGGGTCGGATCGTCTGGGTTTGCTATGTCTTTTCTTTGTTTCCCTTTGAAAATTTTATAAAAGAAACATGAAGAAATATAAATTTTTTTACTTACTTACTTAGTCTTTCCTCTTCTACCATGAGGTGTAGAGGTTTGGAAGAGAGAGCGCCATACAATTCCTTCGGCTGTCTTCCTCGTGGCCTGGTTCCATTCTAACCCTCGGTCCTTCAGAGATTGTCTAATGGTGTCCTTCCAGCGGACTCTGGGTCGTCCTGGAGGTCTGGATTCCTGGCTCGTAGTTTCCCATATCTGTCATGGTAGCCGATCTTTTCCCATTCTACAGACATGACAAAACCATATAATTTTTTTTAAAAAAATAAAAAAATACGGGTAAATGTAATCCCATAGCAGATACTGCCGTAGAGGAGCGAAGTGTTTTAGAAACGTTAGCTAAAACTAAGTCTAATATTAATGAGGTGGGGGGACCAGTTTCCTTCCTCGTTGCATTTGCCTTCCCTAACTCAAGAGCAGGGTGACGTAGGCCCTACATGTTTTTTACTGCTGGGTAGAGACTGGAACGTGAGCGGCGAGTGGCTGAGTAGTTAGAGTACTTGCTTCTGGAGGCCAAGTTACCGGATTCGAAACCAGGACTCGTCACGCTCCAGTCTACCCTACCCAGATTTAAATTAGTACCCGACTGTACTCTTAAGTTAGGGAAGGCAAAGGCAGCAAGGCAGGGAATTAGTCACTCCACCTCACAAAGCAAAGACCTAGCACAATGACAGTCTCTAACATAGGATGACATTAAAACATTATGGAGAAGGGAAGCACTCACAAATTTAAAAAAAAACATGGAAAGAACTAGAACGAATGGCACAGGTCATGAGAGATTGGCATGAAATGCTTGAAGGCGTATGCTTCAAAGGGAGTTGAAATGTGATCATTTTTGTAGCTTGAGCACATCCTTATATATATATATATATATATATATATATATATATATATATATATATATATATATATATATATATATATATATATATATATATATATATATATATATATATATATATATATATATATATATATCAGGATGTGCTCAAGCTACAAAAATTATCATAATATATATATATATACACTGGGTAACTGAAAAGTCTCTTTCTATTTGTAAATGATGATATCCTCACTTGTATTAATGGATATCCGTACATGGAACAAATCGACGCCTTAGTTCCACTATATTCCATCTCCTCTTCAGCTTGTTGTGAGAAAAACGCGTTCAAAGTTTTTTGGGTCTTTAGCTGAAAACAGGGCTTCGGAGTCGGTAGTTGGAGTCGGTCGTTTTCTAGTGAAGTCGGTAGTTGGAGTCGGTCGTTTTCTAGTGGAGTCGGTAAAAAAATACCAGAACTCCGACTCTGAATTGTATGCTACATGACTAGTTAAAAAAAAAAAAATAGTCTGCGTCGGGAGTCGGACTTCTCAAATTCAGGAGTGAGAGTCGAAAATTGTAGTGGCTGACTCCACAACCTTGGTTGAAAATAAGAATATTTAATATTAAAATGAAATTTTACAAGATTATCTAAACTGTTAAGTGTGGGATATTGTGTAGGATGATTGGTTCAAGCAGGGGTTCTCTACCGTTTTTGTTGTTGTTGTGTGTGCTCACGGCCTCCCCTTCTGAGCCTCATTTACCTCTGTGGGCCCCACGATAGTCCCTGCTGAAAAAAGGTAATTTACCATCTTACTGTGGCCTTCAAGAAATATGGCCTTACCCCCACCAAACACCCCTCCCAGGGTGGCCATATGGCCCACGGTGAGAACAACTGGGTTAAACTATGTGATGTTGATTGATGACCACATGTCAATTTTGACCAAAACCCAAGATGCAATAAAGCAGTATTAAAGTGAGGTAATCTCAAAACGAAGAGATAAAGCTGCTGCTTGATTAAAATTTGTGTTTTGTTTTTTTTTGTTTTTTTTGAAAAAAAATTTTTTTTTAATATTTTAAACACACGCTTTTAATGCACTAAAAAGCCAAAAATAATTGTTCAAGGAGTTTATAGCTTGCAGTCAAAAAATGTAACATCAAATTGTCAAAAAGCGTGGGGCGCTAAGCGCTCATCATATATTTTATCCGTAAGTGTCTAATGAAGTATAAAGCAGAAGTTAATGTCATGCAGAATCAACTCACGGTTGTAATGTTAATGTGAAATATCATTGTATATTATAAAATGGCATTCAGTTTTCTTTATTGTGATCTTTGTTTCGTGTAAATTAATTGCACAGGAGTGAAGAAACGACAGTTTAAAAACAGGAAGTGATTTTTCAATTGCTGTGTCGCGTATAACGAAACTGTACTGTCGACTTGGTCAAGCGAGTTAGTTATTTGCCACTCTTCCCTCTGTAAAGTATTGTGTTGTCTATTTGGTCTGAATTTTACGAGAAATATATTGGGTTAGCATTGAGTGACAGTGGGGAAAAGGGGGGAGGGGAAAGGAAGAAGTGTTGGGTGCAGGAGCTAAGTAACAGACTTCTACAATTATACAGGTACATAACCTTGGGAGAAAAAAATAGGGGAGGAATTGGGAAGGGTTGGTTGACCTACTGACCCACTATCAGAAATAGGTAGTTTCGTATTACGAAAGAGAAGGTTTGGAATTTCTGTACGTGGCGCAGGTGGTGGGTTGTAGGAAAGGTTGGCAGTTAATAATTTGACTAACTAACTGCCGTAGTGTCTCCTGCATTTTTTGTGTCTTTAGAAAGAAGAAATATGTCATTGATCGACTTTTCATATTCGTCTGAAATATATAACTCCGGCCTTTTCTCAGTAATAGGTAAAGGAAGTACCATAGCAGATACCTCCGTAGTGAAATGAAGTGTTAGAGACTTCACTATACTAGGTCCAGCTTTCAAGAGGTGGAGGGACCAGTTCCCTTCCTCGCTGCATTTTCCTTCCCCAACTCAGGAGCAAAGTCAGGTACCCAATTACAGCTGGATAGATTGGAGCGTGACCCACCGCGTTTCGATCCCGATAACTTTGCCACGAGAGGCCAGCACTGTAACCACTCTGCTAATCGGACGGTCGTTTTCTCATCACCTTCTAGTATTACCTGGGAAACTCGTACAGGTGAATGGATCTTCTTCATATATCCACACAAGTGGTGTAGTTCAGTAGTTTCCTGCCTGAGCTCCGCGGACCACTAGGGGGCCGAGACAAAGGCCGTAGAGGCCCGCGGTGTACTGAAGAAATATTGGTTCAAGTAGGGGACAATACACTGGAGGTCGCCATGTTAGCAACAAAAAAAAAGAAAAAAGAAAAAAAAAAGCGCAACGTTTCGCTTCAAATTGGAATTTTTATTATTTGTATTATTTCTTTTATTTATAAACGGCCTCAGTGTTTGTTGGGCGTTATTAATTTTGACAAAGCTCGAAACAAGGTTGGTGGCAGGTTAAGGCTAACTGTTGGACAACGTTCGAAATAGGGTTGGGGTTAGGTTAAGATTAGCTGTTTGACAAAGCTCGAAACATGATTGTGGTAGGTTAAGGCTAGCTGTTTGACAAAGCTCTAAACAGGATTGAGGTTAAGGTTAAGGCTAGCTGTTTGACAAAACTGGAAACAAGGTTGGTGGTAGGTTAAGGCTAACTGTTTGACAAAGCTCGAAATAGGGTTGGTGTTAGGTTAAGGCTTGCTGTTTGACAAAGCTCGAAACAGTGTTGGGGTTAGGTTATGGCTAACTGTTTGACAAAGCTGGGAACAGGGTTGGGGGTTTGGTTAAAGCTAGCTGTGTGACAAAGCTCGAAACAGGGTTGGGGTTAGGTTAAGGATAACTGTTTGACAAAGCTGGAAACAAGGCTGGGGTTTGGTTAAGGCTAGCTGTTTGACAAAGCTCGAAACAGTGTGTGGTTTGCTTAAGGCTAACTGTTTGACAAAGCTCGAAACAGGTCTGGGGTGAAGTTAAGGGAATCTGTAACTTAAATATGGAAAGCCAGTCTGGCGACATGTGGCAACATGGCGGACTAGGTCTACTGTCCTCGTCGTCTACGTAAATATTTTACAAAATATTAACAATAAAATTATATAAAATCGACCACACAGCAACAACAAACGCAATCGCCATATTTTCAGCTCTCGTATATGTGAGAGAATAAATACAGGAACCGGCTTTATGTGGAGCCAGACCTACGAATTAAGATGTCCTCTGTGGAGCCAGACCTACGACTTAAGATGTCCTCTGTGGAGCCAGACCTACGACTTAAGATGTCCTCTTTGGAGCCAGACATTCCGAAGCTTGCGGCTACGAAACCATATCCACCAGCCTAACGAACTATTAACGGTTCTAGTGCGATTACTGAAAAACTTGAAAGAAGCAACAAACAAAAAAACAAAACAAAAAAACTAAATAAATAAAATAAATACAAATACAAATCATGACCATCAACATATTTTTGGTGACCTAAGTATGAATAAACGTACTCTACCTTTTTGCTGCGTATTAAATATGAATATATGTAATATATGCACAATATACCAGATAAAAAAACAAATCCTGTAAATGTTATGTTTTGTTATGGTAGCTGCATATGTTTACCATGGGTGTCACTCGGGCCGCGACCTACAAAAGTTTGGGAACCACTAATGTACTGAATTCTCGTTGTGTGTAAATTTTACCTGTCAGATACATTTGTCTTAGTCGGCCGTGTCTTTGATACCCACCTATTGTTTTTATTTGTTATCTATTCTTTCAGTGGCTTATATTGATGTATTCACCTGTGACAGGGGAATACCAGGAGTTAATTTATGTAGTTTTTGTTAGTCGGAGATGCTGGAAGGTTCCAGCATTAACAAAAATGCACTTATATGACATTACCACGAAATATACTTCCAAGGAATCTCTGAGTAGATACCTAAAAAAAAAAAATATGATTATTGTTCGCTTATATTAATTGTTGTATTCCATCTTCAGAACTCTCACAATATATTTATAGAAGTATATTGGGTTTTCCGATCTCCTTCAAAATCTGTTATATAAATGTTGTATGCTGTTTTTAACTTCTCATTCAGGGTCTGTTTTATAAGTGTTATATTGTGTATTGGATTCTCATTCATGGTATGTTTATGAGTGTTGTATTCAGTTTTAGACTTCTTAACCTACTCTGTTTACGAGTGCTGTATTCTGTTTTCGACTTCTCATTCGTGTCTAATGAAGTATGTGTTTATGACGCTGCATTATGTTTTAGACTTATCATTCAGATTCTGCCTATAAGTGTTGTTTTCTGTTTCAGACATATCCTTCAGAATCTGAGCTTTTACTTCACATACTTTCAAAAATGGCAACGGGAATAAACATTAATCAGTGATGTATGGAACGATATATGATAATCTGACAGTTAAAAATGTATGGGTGTAAAGATAAATACAAAGAAAACACGATGTATCGTCATTGGCAAAGGGAAACAAGACACAAGAATGAAGTCAAAGCACTAAGAGAAACGTAATACAAAACTTAAGTCACAGAAAAGTCTGGGTATGCTCATCAAATAATGATGAGCAGCAAAAATATAATAGGTTTCAAAGTACGTGGAAAAATCTGATTAAGCCCCTTTGTAATAATAAAACGAGCGACGAGTGGCAGAGCAGTTAGAGCGCTTGCTTGTCGTGGCAGAGTTACTGGGTTAAAAACCAGCTAATCTCACGCTGCAGTATACACAGCTGTAAATGGAGGTAGAGGTGGAAAAGGTAGCGTAGAAATAAATCTGAGACCTTATAAGAAGTGTCCAACGCTTACATTCTCCTAGGCAGGGACGGACTGGCAGTGCTCAGGGCCTCTGGACAAAAAAAGGGGATCTTTGGCTCCTGATTTCTGATTCCACATTAAGATATCATGCATTGTAAAATAGCTACTGCTGTGTGCCTTCGGGTAGCGCCCGAAATGCCCACAGCTGAGTCCGCCTATGCCCCTAAAGCAGTGTATCTGCAACGCGACTAGTGATTACGTGTACCTTTTACTGTTCTCGCAGATTAGAACTACAGTGCACCGAGTGTACAGGAAACGGAAGGTGTAGTTCATAAAAATGGTTTGTTTTGAAGAGCTTTTATTTTGCACACTTCAAATACGACAGCGAAAATAAACATTAAAAAAAATAAAAAGGTAAAGGATCCCGTTACACGCCCATTGAGGCATATTGGGAATATGGTGTTAGGCCCGTATTTTCTTGACCATCGGCACACTAGGGGTGATGTGGTCAGCATCACACCGGCCGCCTTAACCTTCGCAGAGTTGCTCTGGTACCCAGTTGGGGCTGGGTTTGCGGCCTGAAAAAATCCCACCTCATCTGGGGATCGAACCATAGACCACTGAGCTAGGAAGCCAGTGCACTAACCACTATGCTACCGCGGCTCCAAAATAAACATAAGCTGGTGATATATTGAACGATATATGATAACCTACAGATAAAGATGAATAGGCGTAAAGATGAACATAAAAAAACAACGAAGTATCGTTCGTCATCGCTAAACAGGAACAAAGCGAAATTATGAAATCAAAACATCGAGAGAAACATAATTTAAAACTGTGGTCACAGAAACTTCTGGGTGTCTCTTCTTCTTCTTCGTCGTACACTCTCAGACATTTACTAGAATATTTTCAAAGAAAGCAGTTGTCAGTTAGAGACCATTTGTATCGTCTCCGTCGAGCTTTTCCATGGGTGGTACTCGTAACGGCCATATGGGCTTTCTTTGTTCCTCTTATGTTGGGCATCTTTGAAGCAGACGTTGGGCATCTTTGAAGCAGACGTTGGGCATCTTTGAAGCAGACGTTGGGCATCTTTGAAGCAGATGTTGGGCATCTTTGAAGCAGATGTTAGGCATCTTTGAAGCAGATGTTGGGCATCTTTGAAGCAGACGTTGGGCATCTTTGAAGCAGACGTTGGGCATCTTTGAAGCAGACGTTGGGCATCTTTGAAGCAGATGTTGGGCATCTGTAGTGGTTTTTGATGTTATTGTATGATTGTTATGTTACCTAGTGTACTGTATGAGGTCAGCTGTGAAGGCTCCTGAGATAAAAGTTTATGTGAATGACAGGAGGCCTTTCTGCTACCACTTACGACCTCAAACAGACGTATTAGACTATTATGAATGTTAGCTACGTTAAAAAGTCTAGGATACTGAAATGTAATGTGTAGTCAAGATAATATACAGACACACACATGTAATCAATAAGTCTAATAATAATAATAATAAACTCTACAATACACTGAACTAACTGTTATAGTTTAAGTTTTAAAATCTTTTAAATTTATTAGTTCTGAACTAAATTTTATTTTGGTCAGAACATGTGAAATGATATGGATTTAGTAATGAAATGCATATATATATATATATGGCATAAATCAAATGTAATTTTTGTACATAAGTATATTATAAGAATGGTTAATATTACTATTATCTATAATGTCTTTGGGAGAACTAGCACTGGATGTTTCGTTGGAGTGGCGTCATCACGCCCAATCTGTGACTACCAAAATCATTGTCCATTGACTTATGGAATGAAGTTAAATGTTATAGTTCTCAATAGTTATTTCTTTATTTGATGGTGGAATAGTTGTGAATCTCCAGCAGGCCAGGTTTTCACTTATCTCGCCTGAGACGATCTGGTATAGGATTCTTGTGGCCCACTCCTCTCCGTAGCTGGAGTAAAATATTAGGGTACACAGACACCAATGTTAGGCGGCACAGACATCCGCTTGTGTACTCTTACAAAAGCATTTGGCACAACTTTAGTGCCAAAACAGAAACTTCTGAAACAAAATTTGTGCCATGTGTCAGTACTCTATCTACTGCGCCACTCTTATACACAACACCACACAACAACATTACACAGACTGGGTCAGATCTCTCTGACCAACATAGCACAGCTCACCCAGTTGTTTTCAAATAGTACCAGTTCCCCAAGACTGCATTGCATTTGAGATATATTCAATAGTTTCCTCTTTCATTCAATAAGATAGGTGATATGTTCCCACTGATCTCAATAATAGATCCACCTTCCATAGTCTTAGTTAGGTGTCCATATATTATTTGTTTGTCTCTAGACCCTGAACTGCGGCTGGGGACCTAGAGCAAGCACTTACTTGTCGTAATCATTTTCTTTTTGATATGGCAGTATCAATCACTCAAAACATTAAAATACACAAGAGAAATGCTTTTATCCTTACCACAATTCAGAAGTGAGAACACAGTACTTAATACTAGCAAAACTCAGCTGAGCTGCTGGCTAGAGTATGGCGTCCCACTGAATTTGATGTATTATTTCCTGGAAAACACCACTAGCAGTTAAGAACTGTGTTACAGGACAGACTTCTATCGAATGGCAAAAATGTGCGTCTCTATCCCGCTAATATAAAAATGCGTTGGCCAATCAGATCGGAAGACTAAGCTTTTCAATTTAAATGTTGAAAATAAAGTCAAAAGTACATCTCAATTTTTCAAATGTACGTCGGTCACATTTTGGCTTTTCCCCAATTTCACTTGTTGTTTTGGACTAATTACATGTAAAATCTGCACAAACCTGTCTCCTAAGTTATTTTTAGCCTCTATCTACCGAGTTTGCCCCGCTGGTTCATTGCAGTTTGATTTTGCATTTTTCTGTCTCAAGGACGCAAAAATGTGACTTTAGTGAAAGTATGCACAACAATACTGTTCGCTAGTATGATAGGAACAATACGGTCTTTCGTCAATATCTTCCTTGTTATCTGTCCGTCGGTATAATTAAAAGTATATTATTTGTCAGCTTAAGATGGGCTATCAAACTAGCTAGGTTTTATTTTCATAACTTTATTATTAAAGAAAAACCTACTTTTCTCAAGGTTAGTTTTTGAAATTTGTTTTTGAACGTTCTCCATGGCATTTGCCGCTGTATTCAAACAAAACAACTAAGTACGGTAAAACGTCTAAGATACGACTGTTTCTAACAAGAGCTAAGGTCTTTTTCTGTCCATTTCCTTACATTGTGTTAACTAGTGGCGTGATATTTTTCTTTAAACTACAAATTGCGTCTTTTTGCCTTTTTAGATTCAAACACGTGTTCAGACCGTCATAATGATTTTTATCTCCGTTTCCCTCCCGTCTAAAAGGGTACCGTTTCGTCTGCATGTCTAACTAGTTAGTTTCAATGGCGGTAGGAAACGCGGGCATAGGCGAGCATGTATCCTAGTATCTTACGCATTATTTTATCCCTACATGTTATCTTACTCGTTATCTTTATAATTGGAGATATTTTAACGTTGTATCACGGTAAATTCATCACACATCTGCCCACTTGAGAACATGCACTAATGCAAGTTCCAAAACCAGTGATACACATAGATAAAATTAATCTCACGCCTGCCAACTACTCTAATTTTGATCACAGGGGTGCCTACTGAGGAAATCTGCACCGACATTCAATGACCCCGGGATATATTCTATAATAAACTGATAAGGTTGCAGCAATAAAGACCATCTTAACAATCTTGCATTTTCATGCTTGGCCTGAGATAAGAACACTAGGGGCTGATGATCCGTCTGGACCACAAAAGTCCTACCATACAGATAGATTTGGAACTTTTTTATTGCCCATATTAACGCCAAACATTCTTTTTCGCTTGTGGAATATCCTTGCTCCGCTTTATTCAACTTGCGGCTTGCATAAGCGACTGGGTTCAGTTCCCCATTGGGTGAAGATGACCTTTGCAACAGAGCCGCCCCGAGGCCTACATTACTTGCATCTGTTCTCACCACAGAGTCCTGTGTCAAATCAGGCAATTTGAGAATAGGCTTGCTAGTGAGTTTTTCCTTTAACTCTTGGAATGCCAATTCACATTGCGCAGTCCAAACAATTTTATCTGGATTTTCTTTGCGAGTCAGATCAGTCAGAGGAGCACATATAGAATTAAAATTTTTGATATATTTTTGGTAAAACCCACATAACGACACGAATGATCGCACGTCTTTTTTTGTTTGTGGTCTAGGTGCTCTCTGCAGTTTTTCCAAGTTCTTGGGGTCAGGGGTCATGTTACCCTGATATACAGTGTGTTCCAAGAATTCCAACTCTTTGCATCCAATACAACATTTTGTTGGTCTAGCAGTTAAGTTCGCTTCCCTAAGCCTATCAAATAACATTTTCAGAGAGTTATTGTGTTCTTCAAATGTCTCTGTGGCGACGAGAATATCATCCATGAAATTCGTGATACATGGATTATTCAGGGGATCCAACAATTTGCGCATCATCCTTGAAAATACACTCGGAGCATTTTTCAATCCGAATGGTAGCATGTTGAATTCATAATGTCCTTCCGAGGTGCTAAAAGCTAAATAAGGTCTAACTTCAGGCTTCACTGGAATCTGGTAATAGCCTTTACTTTGATCCACCTTCGAAAAGTATTTTGCCTTGTTCAATCTGGCAAATAACTGTTTTGTGTCTGGTAATGGATCCACTTGTCCTTCTGTGACAGCATTCAGTTTCCTGTAATCAATGCACAGTCTATGTTCCCTAGACGGTTTCCTCAACAAAACTACACTGGAGCTAAAAGAAGATTCACTGTGTGAAATAATCCCCTCTTTCAACAAATAATCTATTTCTTCTTTCAATGCCTTCTCCTTCGCGAACGGAACAGAATAGGCTCTCATACAGATTGGGTTTGAGTCTACCAGCTTCATGTCATACTGTAGTAAATTTGTATGTCCTGGTTTATCTGTTAATACATCTGTATGTTCCTCCAGAACCCGTTGAACTCTCTCCCTCTGATTTTTAGTCAGGTGCTTACTGACTTTTACTTGTGCAGCTGTCTCACAGGGATGTAATGGGTATTCATGTGAGGTGAGTGGTTCCTTTTTCATTTTAGTGGCGATAGCCAAGGTCAGTAAGGGGGTGCTTTCCTGGAGTGGTCTGTCCAGATACTTCTTTAAAAGGTTTACATGATAAACTTTCTCCTTCCCCTTTTTGTCAATTTTATAATTTGTTCTAGACACCTTCTCTAGAACCGTATATGGACCTTGCCATCCAATTTGTAATTTATTCTGGCTGCCGTGTAGTAGAAGAAGCACCTTCTCTCCCACAGCTAGTTCTCTGTCCTTTGCTTTCCTATTAAAATACGCTGCATGTTTCTTCCTGGCTTGTCTCAAATTATCATTTGCCAGTTTCTATCCAGCTTTCAGACGAGTGGTCAGCACGTTCACATATTGATACGATGAGGTAACAGTCTCTTCTGCTTTCTCATCCGTCCAGGTCCTTAATAATGCTTCTAGTGGACCTTTTATTGGCCTCCCAAATAGCAGAGTTGCGGGAGCCATCCCGGTTGAACTATGTGGTACCTCCCGATACGCAAACAACGCGGCGGGCAGAAATTGATCCCACATATCCGGTTTTTCATGTGCCAGCTTCCTCAGGATAGAAATGAGAGTCCCATTGAACCTCTCTACCTGGCCGTTCCCTTGTAGATGGTACGGACTACAATGAAAATGTCTGGCTTGAAATAGCTTAAAAACTTCTTCCGTTAGTTTCCCCTTGAACTGTGAGCCATTATCAGTCAAGATTTGATGCTGGAATCCTAATCTTGTGAATATTGTAAGTAGTGCCTCTGCTACATGTTTTGAATCAATTGATGGCAGGGCTACCGCCTCTCCCCACATAGAACAAGTGTCCACCAGAGTAAGGATTTAACTGTTCCTCCTCTTGGTCCGAGTGAGAGGTCCCACAATATCCACTGCAACCCTCTCAAAAGGTGTTCCCACTATGGGCATTTCCCCTAGAGTTGCAGGAGCAGTCCAATGCTTTGGAGCTACCCTTTGACATTCTGGACAGGATTTGACATATCTTTTTATATCCTCCGTTATCCCTGGCCAGAAGTAATGACAAGCTATACGCTGTCCTGTGGCGCTGATCCCCATGTGACCACTGAAGGGAATCGCATGCCCGAGTTCCATCACTTTATCCCTATATGAAGTGGGAAGAACCAGCTGGTTGTGACCATTTGTTCCAGTTCCGGCCTTCCTGTAGATCAATTTGTTCTTCATAAAGTACTCTCCCTTGCTTGGAGGTGTGTGGCATTTGGGCAATTTTTTAAAACATGGCTTGAGTGTCCTATCCTCAGCCTGCGCCTTCTTCATCTCCTCTGGATGAGCATTTATAGGTTCACCTTCTTCCTCCTTTTTCTGTGATCTGGTCTGCACTGTCGCCATGATCACAGGTCTCTCGGGATTCCCCAAGAAGACGTACCTACTGTTACAAGGGTGCTGGTTTGCTCTGAACAATGTTCCATGTGATATGAATAAACAATTATAAATTTCTGGCCATTGTTTTTTCATTGATATGTTAGTTTTGTTTGTTCAGAGATAGTGCATCGTGCCTTCGATGGAAGATTAAGCGAATGCGGGGGTGGAAGATTCCGAACAATAATTGAACCTTGGAATACGATTGATTTGATAAGTCATTTCATTGAGTCCGTACATTTAATTCACAGTTGTACACACAGGATGATCATTTCAATAGGAATAGAGCATAAGTCCATATAAGTCATGCATAAATTAATCAATAACGTAGACTGCTGGTTATGTGTCAATGTCCGTTTAAGGATCCAATGCAGTATTGTCGTCAGAACATCACAGCTATATGCACGCGCAGCTAGACATGGCTACCTGCCGACAGTGAGACTGCGAGTCTGAATATATTCATACGAATTTGACGATTATTCTTCTCCTTCTGAGAATTCTAGTTAAATACTAACCTCCATAAATTTCCCTCTCATATAGAGTTCTAGGACTGACCCTGGTCCATCAAAATGCACATAAAATGGTTATATCATGCCATTGAATTGGAAGGTTAGAAAAACGCAGCTAGTCAGCTTGGCGGTCAAGTAACAAAGGGTAGCGTTTCTTAGTTACCGACTGTGTCCTAAACAACGCTATACACGTCATGATCGATCGTGTATGGAGCGTTCAAAAATTGAAACATCTATCGCAATATATTAAATGCCTTAACCTTTACAATTGCACGTCTGATAACCTTTAGCAGACGGCGTTAATATCATATACCGTAACAATTCCCTGTACACCGGGGAAAAAAAAAATCGATAGATTTTTTTTTCAAGATCTATCCGGCTTAACAATTTTTTCAAAAAAAAAAAATTTAACACAATTGTGACATATGGCCGACGATGTTCTGAGTAGAACCGTGTTGCGGTCATGTCAACTAACTATTTGTCATAGTCATCTAACATTAATCACATGATATATCAATTATACATATTATTATATCAACTAAATAAAATGTCCAATGTTAATAGTGAATGATAGAATTAAATTAAAGTAAGGTCTGTCGTATTAGTATGTCATATAGGAATTAATTTGACGAATTAAAATTAAATTAATGAATTAAACTAAGAGTTAAATTATTAAGATTATAATGTAACGCGATGTTATGAGAGAAGAAAAAAAACAAAATAAGTGAGAAGAAATAGAAAGAAATTCGAATATAAGTTTAACTTAATTGTGTGTGTTAAGTGTTAGTGAATAATAACTATCTAATTTAACTAACTAAATAATGTATAGGTACATTAAAAAAAAAATATTAATCTAATACTTGTGTGAGATTTATTTTCTCTTTTCATAATTTCTTCTTTTTATATTTCGTTCTCTTTTTTTTTTTTTTGTTCTTTCATTTCATTTTTTTCTCACATTTCATTTTATTGATAATAATTCAATTAAGAAGTTAAGTTAACTAATTAATTAGTATAGGATATGATGATCCATCCGTAGTCTTGATCCTGATGAATTCTTTTAGGCAAAAATGTTCAAACGTTTACGTTGGAAAGAAATGTCAATTATCACTGCATCCAAGAATTAAGTGCACATAGGATAATAAGTTCGACTTGTCGTCAGATATTGTTCCATGATTGTTCAACGAATATTCATATATCGTGTATGGACGTTAGACGAAGTTCCAATGTCAACATGTATACCTGGATTGTCTTTTAGTTCAATTCTGTGATGCATATAGTGTTTATAAAACTTAAATTGAAGGCAAGGTTAGTTCCTTTATAGTTGATATGTTTTAGGAATGTTAATGTTGATTATTCGTCGTCAATAGGATTACGTGACAACGCATCCGCAACAATATTTTCAGTGCCAGGAATATGTTCAATGGAAAACTCAAATGGCTGTAGGATGATTGAATATCTGGCGAGTTTCTGGCTTTTATGATTACATCGACGCAAGGATGCTACAGCACGTTGGTCCGTCTGTATGGTGAAGGGAGCACCAAGCAGGAACTTTTCGAGTTTAGTTATTGCCCATATCACAGATAAAAGTTCCTTGTCGACTGTTGAATACTTTGTTTCTGCAGGCTTTAGCTTTCTTGAAATGTATAAGGTAGGATGTAGAATGCCATCATGGTTCTGGAGCAGGCATGCATCAATGCCGTAGTTACTAGCATCTGTTCGTAAGAAAAATCTTTTGGAAGCATCGGGAAGTCTTAAAATTGGTTCATGCGAGAACAAATTTATAATTTTGTTGAAAGTTTCATTGCATGTACCAGTCCATGTCACCTTCACCGGCATGTCTTTCTTTAACAATGAAGACAATACAGCCGTGATGGATGACAAGTTTGGTATGAATCTACTGTAATATTGAACAAGTCCTAACAAACTCCTGACCTGTTTCTTCGTCTGAGGAACTGCTATGTTTAGAATTTTGGAGACTGTACTAGGTAACGTTCGGATATATCCCGATCCAATGATATGTCCCAAAAAGGTTATCTCATTACACGCGATTTGCACCTTTGTAGGTTTAGCAGTTAGATGATAATTCCTTAGAGTGTCGAAAACATATCTAAGTCCCGAAACATGTTCCTCAAACGACGAACTAAACAAGCATATGTCGTCAATATATGTAATAACGTCTGGTCTACCTGATAAAATTTGTCGCATCAGGCGAATGAAGGTAGCTGGCGCATTAACAAGCCCAAAAGGCATCACATTCCACTGGTATAGACCTTGTGGAGTGGAAAATGCGGTGTAGTACTTAGCCTTTTCGGTCAGTGGTATCTGCCAATAACCTTTAGTTAAGTCTATCTTACTAAATATAGTTGCGTTGGATAGACGTGGCAGTAAGTCGTCGATAAGTGGATGTGGTTCGCTGTCAACTATAGTCTTAGCATTTAATTTTCTATAATCAACACATAGTCTGATGTTATTGTCCTTCTTCCGGACAATCACTAATGGAGAAGAGAATGGCGAATTACTAGTCTCAATGATTCCCAGAGACAACATCTGTTCAAGTTCCTTAGTAGTTTTAGCAAGGAAATGTAAAGGAACAGAATAGGGATGTACACGAATAGGTGTATCATCATTGAGAGTAATGTCATGACAGATAGCCGATGTGCGACCCGGGACGTCGGTCAATACATCCGGGTAAGATTGTAATAGATTAGCAATCTGTAGACGCTGTTGCGGTGTAACCGTTGAAGAGATGGTTACATCCCGCCAAGATTCAGTAGGTTGAACTACTGGTACCGGTAACGGTAACTGTACCTCAGGAAAAGAAGATTCTTCTTCCTGGATGACAGATAAGTTAGAATAATAACAAGTAGATACTGTGTTGTCATCTAGTTCATGAAAAATTGACTGTATGTGTTCAGGACGTGTATGAAATTGCTTGAGCATGTTAATATGAAATATCTTTTTGTGTCCCTTGATATCTAAGACGTAATCAACGTCGGAAATTTTATCAATGACTTTGTAAGGACCATTCCAAGATATCAATAATTTATTGTTATTGTGAGGAAGTAACACATAAGCCTCGTCGCCTGGGAATAATTGGCGTAATCGTCGAGACCTATTTTGTAGAGATCGAGCCTTAGCTTTTGCAGCCTCAGAAGAAGCTGTTGCCAACTGGCAAGACTCAATAATGTTCTTCCGAAGATTAATCACGTACTCGTAAGATGACTGAGTGTCCTGAGTCATCTCCGCGTCAATTAATAAGTCTTTTATTAGTCCCATAGGACCTCTTGGGGAGCACCAAAAACTAATTCAAAGGGAGAGAAGCCAGTTTGTTCATGCGGTACCTCCCGATAAGCAAATAGAACAGCTGGGAGTGCTCTGTCCCAGTCATGAGGGTGCTTAGCAGTAACCTTATGTAGTAGTTGTTTAAGTGTACGGTTAAGTCTTTCAACCGCACCATTACTCATCGGATGATAAATACTACTTAAATTCCTATCAATGTTCCAAGTTTTCATGACTTCCTTCATGGTGTCAGATATAAACTGTGACCCATGGTCTGATAAAAGTTTTCTAGGAAACCCTATTCTAGAAAAGATGAGATGTAGTGCATCAGCTACATCTGTGGTAGTGGTGGTCTTTAATGGGATAGCTTCTGGCCATCGTGTGCACAAATCAATGCACGTAAGGACGAATCTATGTCCTCTGGCCGATGGTAGCAATGGACCAATAATATCTATTGCCATCTTGTCAAACGGTCTTACTGAGATATCGCAAGCCTGAATAGGCGCCGTGTGAAAAGCTCCACGTGCTTTCACTTCTTGGCATGTAGTACAGGAACGTACATACTGCGAGATATCTCTTGACACTCCTGGCCAAAAGAATGAAGACAGTACTCGAGATCGTGTTCGAGTATATCCCATATGTCCAGCACAATGTGAGTCATGTGCATGTTGAAGAATGTACCGTCTAAAAGTATATGGGACCATAACTTGTTGTTTCATTTGTGATTTGTCATTAAAACATCTAATCAATATGTCATTTTTAATAACAAAACAATGTTTGTTATTATTACCTGAGGATAGATTGTCAACCTTATCAACCAACTTAAAAAATTTTTTTAAAGATTTATCCTCTTTTTGTTTGGTTGCAAATGTTTCCCTGTCAATAGGTGAATTGACTACAAATTCCTCTTGGTTGTCTGCATCCATTTTATTATCATCAACTTTCTCCATGAGTTGAGTCTGCGCTCTAGTCGTCACGGCGTTTCCAGTGCATAGGTTATGTTTCTCCCATTCTATAATCTCATCTGGAGTACAATCTTTACTGCCGTGTATACGACCAACCATCAGATCAGCTATAGGCTTCTTTAGCATACATACTTTTACGTTCCCTGTGAAAAAAGGTGTGTTAACATGAATAATAGCTGTGGGGTAAAACTCAATAGTTCCCCCAAAAGTCATGCAACGGACATATTCCCCCGTTGCACAGCTAGGATGTACCAGCGACTGTCGTACACCAATCGTTGTGGATCCTGAATCCCTCAGCACTGAGACGACGGATCCATTAACTAATCCCCTGTTAAAAATTAGTAGGCCTGTTCCATCGTTGACTGCAAGACCTACCTCTGGTGTAATATGTCCGCAGTTAAGCACTGTTTCTTTCGCCTTCTGAAAAATAAGATTGCATTGTTGGCAACTATTTGCCACATTATAATTAATAGCAAAACATGCAGAAGTGAGAACACAGTACTTAATACTAGCAAAACTCAGCTGAGCTGCTGGCTAGAGTATGGCGTCCCACTGAATTTTATGTATTATTTCCTGGAAAACACCACCAGCAGTTAAGAACTGTGTTACAGGACAGACTTCTATCGAATGGCAAAAATGTGCGTCTCTATCCCGCTAATATAAAAATGCGTTGGCCAATCAGATCGGAAGACTAAGCTTTTCAATTTAAATTTTGAAAATAAAGTCAAAAGTACATCTCCATTTTTTCAAATGTACGTCGGTCACATTTTGGCTTTTCCCCAATTTCACTTGTTGTTTTGGACTAATTACATGTAAAATCTGCACAAACCTGCCTCCTAAGTTATTTTTAGCCTCTATCTACTGAGTTTGCCCCGCTAGTTCATTGCAGTTTGATTTATTATTAAAGAAAAACCTACTTTTCTCAAGGTTAGTTTTTGAAATTTGTTTTTGAACGTTCTCCACGGCATTTGCCGCTGTATTCAAACAAAACAACTAAGTACGGTAAAACGTCTAATGTACGACTGTTTCTAACAAGAGCTAAGGTCTTTTTCTGTCCATTTCCTTACATTGTTTTAACTAGTGGCGTGATTTTTTTCTTTAAACTACAAATTGCGTCTTTTTGCCTTTTTAGATTCAAACACGTGTTCAGACCGTCATAATGATTTTTATCTCCGTTTCCCTCCCGTCTAAAAGGGTACCGTTTCGTCTGCATGTCTAACTAGTTAGTTTCAATGGCGGTAGGAAACGCGGGCATAGGCGAGCATGTATCCTAGTATCTTACGCATTATTTTATCCCTACATGTTATCTTACTCGTTATCTTTATAATTGGAGATATTTTAACGTTGTATCACGGTAAATTCATCACAGCATCTTTGAAGCAGATGTTGGGCATCTTTGAAGCAGACGTTGGGCATCTTTGAAGCAGACGTTGGGCATCTTTGAAGCAGATGTTGGGCATCTTTGAAGCAGATGTTGGGCATCTTTGAAGCAGATGTTGGGCATCTTTGAAGCAGATGTTAGGCATCTTTGAAGCAGATGTTGGGCATCTTTGAAGCAGATGTTAGGCATCTTTGAAGCAGATGTTGGGCATCTTTGAAGCAGATGTTGGGCATCTTTGAAGCAGATGTTGGGCATCTTTGAAGCAGATGTTGGGCATCTTTGAAGCAGATGTTGGGCATCTTTGAAGCAGACGTTGGTCATCTTTGAAGCAGATGTTGGGCATCTTTGAAGCAGATGTTGGGCATCTTTGAAGCAGATGTTGGGCATCTTTGAAGCAGACGTTGGGCATCTTTGAAGCAGACGTTGGGCATCTTTGAAGCAGACGTTGGGCATCTTTGAAGCAGATGTTGTTTGAAGCAGATGTTGGGCATCTTTGAAGCAGATGTTGGGCATCTTTGAAGCAGATGTTGGGCATCTTTGAAGCAGAGATGTTGGGCATCTTTGAAGCAGATGTTGGGCATCTTTGAAGCAGATGTTGGGCATCTTTGAAGCAGATGTTGGGCATCTTTGAAGCAGATGTTGGGCATCTTTGAAGCAGATGTTGGGCATCTTTGAAGCAGATGTTGGGCATCTTTGAAGCAGACGTTGGGCATCTTTGAAGCAGATGTTGGGCATCTTTGAAGCAGATGTTGGGCATCTTTGAAGCAGATGTTCGGCATCTTTGAAGTAGATGTTGGGCATCTTTGAAGCAGACGTTGAGCATCTTTGAAGCAGACGTTGGGCATCTTTGAAGCAGATGTTGGGCATCTTTGAAGCAGATGTTGGACATCTTTGAAGCAGACGTTGGGCATCTTTGAAGCAGACGTTGGGCATCTTTGAAGCAGATGTTGGGCATCTTTGAAGCAGATGTTGGGCATCTTTGAAGCAGATGTTGGGCATCTTTGAAGCAGATGTTGGGCATCTTTGAAGCAGACGTTGGGCATCTTTGAAGCAGATGTTGGGCATCTTTGAAGCAGATGTTGGGCATCTTTGAAAGATGTTGGGCATCTTTGAAGCAGATGTTCAGCTGTCATATTAGCTGTGCCACAGCTACACTCATCGGTAGTTCCTATCTTTAGCATGGGTGTACTCATCTCGAAATGAATCATCATCATTATGTTCCTTAACGCTTCTTACGTAGAATGAAGCCAAAGTGCAGCTGGTCTAACAGGAAGATTGCAGAAAGCAGTTAACACGTTTTGTAGCGGTGGTCACTAAAGCAGTTTAATTGTACATAATGAGGTTGCGAGCCCCATGCAAAACCTCATCTTAGTCGCCTTGTACGACATGCTTGACGGTGCAGTGGTTCTATTCTTTATTTCTGTCTTCAGAGACCCCCGGGGAACTACACGGGGCACGTGATGATGATTAGCAGGAAACATATAACATGGAAATAGGTGGTCCGATAGCAGATAATGACGTAGGGGAGTGAAGGGTTAGAGACTTCACTATACTAGGTCCAGCATCAAGAGGTGGGGGTTTGCCAGTTCCCTTCCTCGCTGCTGTTTTCTTCCCTAACTCAAGAGGAAAGTTAGGTACCCATTTGTTGTTGTTGATTTTAGGACTTTGCACAAACCAGTGGACTGTGTTTTCTGCATGGGATAGTCGGTTCAACCCCATATGAGTTGTAATGTTGGTATATAGTGTTCCTTGTTCTATATAGTACCTTACACTTGTTGTTTTTCCAGACTGCAAATTCTCTTCTGGCGGTTGGTGTGGCGTTTTCTAGTATCTGTTGGTGTATCTCTTCCCTGTTTTTGAGTATATCTCCCGTCACCCCGTTGAGTAATGTTTGTACTACTCTGAATTATTGTATGCTACCTTCTTATCTATTGCCCTCGATATTAACTCATGTATTTATACTGGGAATACACTGCTTTGTGATGTTTTGCAAAAGGTACCCATTTACAGAATGACACTAGAATCGATGAATCATTGCGGTTAAAAATTCTTTATTTCGGCATCAGCCGTAAGATTGGCAAGGATGGACGTATAAGAAGATGCATCCGGCGTGTATACAACAAGGAACAATTAATACCCTTTGACGTTTGTTGAAGGAGACTGGGCACCTATGGGTTTGCCAGGACTGCAGTGATGTCGATTATAATCAATAATAACAATAACAATAAGTGGGTAGACAACATGCAAATACCTACGTAAAATCATTAGTAATAAACTTTCTTCTATTATTCAGCCTGCCCATATTTCGTATTACCGTAATGACTGTTTAGCATAGAACGTGCTAAATTTACAAATGTTTAAAATATATATTTTGCTACTTCCGTGAGTTTTTTAAGCCAGGTACTAGAAACAGTTGTTAGTGGACATGAAAGCGTGACGTGTTTGTGCTGTTTGGCTGTAATTGTGTGTTTTGTGTAGGGTTTTTTTCACCTTGATAATTTTCTCTTCCTAATGGCTGTAGGTTGGATCATGAGCACACTGACCGCAGCCAATAGACATGCAATCAAGTGGACTTACTTACTTACTTACTTAGTCGTTCCTATTCTATCATGAGGTTTAGAGCTTCGAAAGATAGAGCGCCATATTATAGTGTTCAAAAAAAGAAACGCAACATTTTTGGTGTTACTTTTATAAAAGATATTCGCTGATTGGACATCAGTCAACCTATCGACTGTGTCCATCTGGTCATTAACTTCTCGTGGTTACCTGAATTGTACTCACCTCATTATTCGTGAGGTCATAAAAGAGGTCAAGGTCAAAACAACATTTTTGACAATAACTCCTGACCGTTTGATTTCAAATTCGACGAGCTGCTGACATTGACTGGACTGTGGAGGACGCAGATGCAAGTCGATTCCTGAGGTGACGCTGCCGTATGAAGCGGTTTTCGGCAGGAGTTGTGACTCTGGGTCTTCCACTGCGCAGCCGGTCTGCCACTGAGCCAGTTTCTTGAAATCGCCTCCTAAGGCGACTAATGGTGCTTCTAACCACATTAAATTGTCTGGCCACTACACTTTGTGACTGTCCAGTCTGTAAAAGTCCAATGATGATGAGTCGTTGTTCTGTAGTGAGATGAGTCATACTTGCGCATTGAATTTTCAACTGAATTTATTCGAGGAGCGTCAATCTTTTATAGGCATTCAATAATATGGTAAGAGAGTTTTGTGTTCAGTAAGTTTCACGGGATTCTCATGAACCTGTCACGAGTTATTGTCAAAAATGTTGTTTTGACCTTGACCTCTTTCATGACCTCACAAATCATGAGGTGAGTACAATTCAGGTAACCTTACTTACTTACTTAGTCGTTCCCCTTCTACCGTGAGGTGTAGAGGTTTGGAAGAGAGAGCGCCAGACTATTCTATCGGCTGTCTTCCTCCTGGCCCGGCTCCACTCCAGTCCTCGGCCCCCCAAAGATTGTCCAATGTTGTCCTCCCAGCGGACTCTGGGTCGTCCTCGGGGTCTGGATCCTTGGCTCTTTGTTTCCCATGCCCGTCGTGGCAGCCGATCTTCTCCCACTCTGCAGACATGGCCAAACCATCCCAGCCGGGACTGCTCCACCTGGGTCCGCAGGGGGTGGCATTTTAGGCCTTGACGTATCGTCTGGCCGCGTACCATGTCTCCTCCTGCCACCCCAACCACCTATGTCCCAGTCTTGACATATGGATGCGAGTCATGGGCAATGACTACAACCCATAAAAGCCAGATCCAAACCTCAGAAATGAGGTATCTGAGGAAGGTGGTTGAAGTAACAAGAAGAGACATGGTACGCAAGCTGACGATACGTCAAGGCCTTAAATCCTACCCCCTGCAGACCCAAGTAGAACAGTCCCAACTAAGATGGTTTGGCCATGTCTGCAGAATGGGAGAAGATCGGCTACCACGACAAGCATGGAAAACAAAGAGCCAAGGATCCAGACTTACAGGACGACCCAGAGTCCGCTGGGAGACAACATTAGACAAACTTTGAAGGACCGAGGACTAGAATGGAACCAGGCCAGGAGGAAGACAGCCGATAGGATAGTCTGGCGCTCTTTCTTCCAAACCTCTACACCTCACGGTAGAAGGGGAACGACTAACTAAGTAAGTAAATCAGAGGAATGTATAGCATCATAAGGATCCACTGGTTCTGAAACAAATTTTAAAAAAAATATATTCGCTGTACTGGGAACCGAACAAGGTCCCATTAGAATTAGAGAATTAGCCACTCCGACTCAAACATGTGATTTCATTGCTGGCAGTAATTTTTATTGTCTCGTGTAACATCTGTTTTTTGGTCATTTTAATCTGTATTTTATTTTATCTGTAGAAATACAAAATTCCCCAAAATAAAATTTTTTTTAAACTGTATTTGTCAAATGGCAACTACTGCTCCATGATTTGGCATTTGTGTTAGGTATATGCAATATACACAAGTGAGGATATACACATTTAAAAATTGGCAGTGAGTTTTCAATCACCCTATAAGTTCTGGCACGGCGCAGTATATCGAGTATGCCAGAATGGACTTCTTAACCCGTTTCTGAAGCGGTAAGTCGCAGACGTTTTTGTGCCTGGCACAGCAGGGTTGTTGTTATGCTCTTAACACTGGCAGTAGCAGTGAGATGCCCGCCACAAAACGTGTATACATACCGGACCACAATATCTTGGATATCTAAACATGCGCCCCAGTATGAACGACGGACTTTATATGTCTAGCTTGAACAGGAGGCTAAAACGAAACAAAACTCGTATTTTAAAATAAAACTTTCGTTACTGATTTAAAAAAAAAATTGTACACATTTGGAAGTTCCTTGGTCATGTTGCGCATCTGAAAAACCTCATGGTTGATGGATCTGAATGCGTAAACCCTGAGAATAGCGTCCCTGGTCGAAGTCATTAGGAGATTATCGTCTTTTTTTTCAGTTTTCCTTGCTTGCTTGTTTACTGAACACAAGATCCGTTGTCTATATCTCTGTGTCCATGATGAACTTCTTTCTAGTTCACCATTCTCAGCTTTTTCAACCCATATTATTTTTTTGTTTTCCACTGATCATATTCTTGAACGTGTCAGTGGCCGCCATTATGTTCTACATTTACTCAGCTGAAATTTGTTCTTCTTACCCGTTAACAAAATTAACATTCTGGGAAAACGCAAAATTCCCAGTAAAAAATAATGAAGACATATTTCCAATTTACCATAATTGACTGAACAGATTTCTAGGTTTTTTTTTTTTATAACATGTAGATTATCAGTATTAAATTAGGTACTATACATAGACACAGGGAGATAGAAAAAAATAGCAAAGACATATTAGATATCTGAACCCTAGGAACTGATGAGGGAGTGCAGTGGGGAGTGCAGAGGAGGTAGATAAATAGCAAAGACATATTAGATATCTGAACCCTAGGAACTGATGAGGGAGTGCAGAGGGGAGTGCAGAGGAGGTAGATAAATAGCAAAGACATATTAGATATCTGAACCCTAGGAACTGATGAGGGAGTGCAGAGGGGAGTGCAGAGGAGATAGATAAATAGCAAAGACGTATTAGATATCTGAACCCTAGGAATTGATACTGCCTTAGGAGAGTGCAGTATTAAAGACTTCACTTTACTATGTCACAGCTTTATGAGTTCAAGTGAACGGTCTCATCCTCGCAGCCTTTGCCTTCCCTAATTCGACAGCAGGGTCAGTTACCTACTTACAGCTGGGTAGACAGGATCGTGATGCTACCAGACGTCAAGCCCGGTAACTGACACGAGTACCAAACGGTCTAACCTATGGTTTCTCAACTGGGGTTCCGCAGAACCTTAGGGTTCCGCAAGAGGTTGCTATGGGTTCCGCGAGAGATGGTGATATTTTATTTTAACTATGCGCGCCAGGCGATGCTAGTAGTCTATGACTCAGCTGCAGCTTCTAACAAAGCAAAACTAGACAGAATTCAAAATGCAGCCATGAGAACCATTACAGGTGCATTTATATCAACACCAGTAGAAGCGCTAGAAGTAGCTCTTGGCATACCACCCCTTGGTCTAAGACAGAAAGAACTAAGATTAAATTATTGTAGTAAAGTAGCACAAGAAGTGACCCACCAAGCACATAAAGCATTTGTCAAAAACCAACCAAGTGTATGGGACGTCCCCTTAAATAAAGATAGATATCCAACAGGGTGGAGAACCATAGAAGATCTAACGCAGTTCAAAGAACTGTCAAACACAATTAAAAACAGTAATAAATATAGAAGCAAAATACCACCCTGGGAACTAAAAACACCAATCATAGACTACTCACTTACTGAAAAGATCAAACAAAACATAGAAGATAAGGAAGCCAAAATGATAAGTAGAAAGTTCATAGATCAACTAACAAAACAAAGTCTGGCCGTCTACACTGATGGATCCAAGGGTGATAGTGGGCAACTAGGTGCAGGAGTGGTAATACCACAGTGGGGAATTAAAAAGAGCTACAGTGTAACTGAAGGGGCTTCGATTTTTACCGCAGATATGGTAGCAATTCTAAAAAGTTTAGAAATAATCGAAGATAACCCACCAGAAGCTGTTACGATATTTACAGACTCGCTATCATCACTACAAGCACTAGAACACCCAGGTAAATGTAGCCGGCCAGACATAAAGGAAGAAATTCTAGCAATTAATACATCACTAGGGAACAGAGGATGTAGTGTGAGGCTAGTGTGGGTTCCAGCACACATAGGTATAGCTGGTAACGAGTTGGCAGACCAGAACGCAAGAATGGAAGAATAAGTAAAAACAATATAAGAGCAGGACTGGGAAGGTCGGAGATCAAGAGCCAAGTGAAGCTAAATATAAACGAGGAATGGAAGACAACATGGAAGAACAGTAGAAAAGGCAGACACGCGTTCAAACTGCTGAAAGAATCAACAAGGACGTGCCAGGTCAGAGAAGAATTAAAGATACCATCGAACAAAAAACTGTGGCGTCTCCGTCTCGGTGCAGCATACTTTATGATAGAGGAACCACACTGCCAAGAATGTCAGGAAGAAAATGACATAGACCACTACCTGATCTACTGTAAAAAGTACGAACAACAAAGGCTTGAATTAAAAACTTACTATAGAAATCACAATTTAGACATGACAGGCGTTAAGGTTTTAAGTATAGATACCCCAGGAGGTGCCCAATCAATACTTAAACGATTTATACATAAAACAAAGGAAAACATATAAGGTTGGTACTTCAGAAAAGACATTCAACCACATAGAAATTAAGCAGCAAGAACAAACAAATTAAAAAAAAAAAAAACTTACTAACTACTCATAGGACAAGGAAAGACAACGAAGTTTAAAAAAAAAAAGAACTAAAAAAGAACAAATACTAATACAAATTAAAACCAAGTGTAAAGGACAATAGTTATCTATAAACAATACAAAAGAGAAAATAAAATGACAAATACTAATATAAATTAAAATCAGCAACTGCAAAAGACAATAGTTATTTAAATTGAATACAAAATTAGTAATTAAAATGACACTAAATACCCCAATTATAACCAATTTTCAGGTTGAACGGGGTAGACCAAGATGGAACGAGAAGAGGCAATAACGGTCAGCTGTTAAGTGCCCGCTGTCCACCCATTACCTCTTCAAAACAACAACAACAACAACGATGCTGGCGCTCGCAGTGGTGGGCAGTGATCGAGCAGCCTGGCTAAAATAAAAAGATCCAGAGAAAAAAAAAATCATTCTCTACTCAAATGAGCATTGGCAATTTTTATTCCATTATTATATTTACAGCTTACTGATCACGCTAAGGTACCATGAGCTGTAGATACTGTCACAAAGTTACCCCTGTGAGGGTAACCAAAGAGAGTTATCTGTGAGGTGCCGGCTTTGTCAATGGCTCAGATTCGCCTGGCACCCGGTTGAAGATGAGCATTGGCAATTTTTATTCCATTATTATATTTACAGCTTACTGATCACGCTAAGGTACCATGAGCTGTAGATACTCGTATAATAATATTTATGGAAGCGTTCCATGAAACCTGAAAATGATTCCAATGGTTCTTCCACTTCCAGGATAAAAAGGATGAGAAATGCTGGTCTAACCATTCTGCCACTGGACGCTGCTAAAGACCTACAATACAGTATTATAAAACACGCATCGAAGCATCTCTTTTACCTGTAACAATAACCCTGACCTGGAGCGACATCCAGCGCGAAGCTCACAACCACACTTTAAAAAAACAAAAAAACGTGTCAATGACCCAATTGTGAGACGATGAGCGTGTCAATTTTTGGCGGGTCGTAAACGAACAAAACAATAATACTCTGGACGTCTTCCAACCTTAGAAATAAATTTTGTTTATTGACTTCATCGTGTGGGTGTGTATGATTATGTGTGTGTGTGTGTGAGAGAGAAATTGTGTGCGTGTGATTATGTGTGGTCTTGATTGTGAAATCTAGAACCCCAAGTCTTTGGTTGGCGTTTTCTCTTACCAATGTGAATGTGTCGCCTAGGGGCGATTTTTCGGGTTCGCTTCCTGTGTCATGTGAAATTTCGTTTGTTTTCCTAAAGTCAGACATTCCGTCCTCAAACTGTGTAAAATTTCCTGTATTATTTTTTGGTCGCTCTCATATTTTGCTTATCACACGTACAGTGTTGTTCTTCTCGTTATAATTTCGTAGGCTTTCACAGACGTGGACTAGCAACGATGACCACAATACTCATTGTAAAATTACTTGGCCTTCTGTCCTGCACATTATGTTCTATTACTAGCCAAAATAATAATTGGGTATTACACCTGTGTAAACACACCCGTGGTCCGGCGAAAATGACATTTTATGACTTTTACAGGTGAATGTTATTACGTTTAAAAACGCCGAGCGATGGCTATTGTTATGTCAACATTCCTTGTACCAATTTTTCACGGCTGATGAAAACGATGTTTGCCGACAATCTATAGAAAAGTCGACACACTCATTCAGTGAGAAATTTACCGACAAAATATTACCATTAGGTTTTAGGAATTTAATTGCAGACTTACTCGCGTCCCGTGACAGATACTCGTATAATAATATTTATGGAAGCGTTCCATGAAACCTGAAAATGATTCCAATGGTTTTCCACTGTGAGAAATAGGTTTTCTGCCACTTGCTAAAGACCTAGAGGGGGTATTATAAAACACGCATCGAAGCATCTCTTTTTTTAACAATATAACCCTGACCTGGAGCGTCCAGCGCTCCTTCTTTCTCGTGTCAATGACCCAATTGTGAGACGATGAGCGTGTCAATTTTTGGCGGGTCGTAAACGAACAAAACAATAATACTCTGGACGTCTTCCAACCTTAGAAATAAATTTTGTTTATTGACTTCATCGTGTGGGTGTGTATGATTATGTGTGTGTGTGTGTGAGAGAGAAATTGTGTGCGTGTGATTATGTGTGATTGTGTGTGTGTGTGTGTTATTTTTCTTTCACAATTAGGACACGTGGACTAGCAGATACAGGTTCCAGGATACACCTGGTCACGTGGAAAATGATTCCAAAAAACTAACCATGGCTGTTTTTTTCTGATCTGCTTTTTGTTATTCTCTAAGTTTGTTTAAATGTATCTTGTTTTCCTTGTCTGTTAGTTCTGCATTGCATAAAAGAGGGGGTCTTTAAGTTCTTTTTTTTTTTGGTTCGTGGTGCTCCTTCTTTCTCGTTCTCCCTTATCTATCTATCTATCTATCTATCTATCTATCTATCTATCTATCTATCTATCTATCTATCTATCTATCTATCTATCTATCTATCTATCTATCTATCTATCTATCTATCTATCTATCTATCTATCTATCTATCTATCTATCTATCTATCTATCTATCTATCTATCTATCTATCTACATCATTTGCGACTCCTTAACCTATGTATACAACCAATGTATTGCACACAACTACTTCCCCACAGCATTTAAATCTGCCAAAGTGTACCCCCTCTATAAATCTGGCTCACATAGCGATCCCAACAGCTACAGACCAATATCCCTTCTATCATCTCTTTCAAAACCACTAGAGAAACACATTTACAACACCACATTTCAACACTTAACAACAAACAAACTGCTCATTGATAGCCAGTCAGGTTTCAGACCCAAACATTCCTGTCACACAGCGCTCACCAAAATGGCAGACAACTGGCTGTCGAACATAAATGATGGAAAATTATGTGGTGCTGTTTTTGTCGACTTCAAGAAAGCATTTGACATGATTGACCACACTATCTTGGTTCAAAAGTTGGAAACCCTCAGAATAGGCTCTAATCCACTAAACATCATCAAATCATTCCTGGCAGATCGACAACAGTTAGTGCTTCACAACAAATCGGCATCAGATTTCTCGAAGGTAGTTACAGGAGTACCGCAGGGCTCTATTCTTGGGCCCCTACTCTTCGCAATGTTCATCAACGACCTGCCACTACATCTAAAATATTCAACTTGTGACCTCTTTGCAGATGATTGTACTATCTACACTAGTGACAATGACTGCGTGGCACTTGAAATGACTCTTCAAAGCGATGTAGACAATCTAACAAAATGGAGTAATATGAATCGTATGCCAGTAAACACAACAAAAAACGAAATCTATGTTGATTACCACCAGACAGAAACTCCTAAGCTGCACCAAAAGATCGCTACAGCTACACGCGGAATCAATACAAATTGAACATGTAACAGAACACAAAGTTCTGGGGATCACGATTGACCAGCACTTAACGTGGAACTCCCATGTACGGAATTTAACCAAACACATAGCACAAAAGACGTACCAGCTAGCCAAAATAAAACACTTCTTAGACGCAGACACTAGACTATTGTTCTACACCTCACATATACAGACACATCTAGATTACTGCTCTACACTATGGGATTGTTGCCCTGCTTCCACCTCGAAGAGACTGCACTCCCTGCAAAAGAGAGCAGTGCGTCTGATCACCGATAATCGCACGACACCACACACAAGGACAGGAAAAGAACCCAAAATACTGTCGCTAAAAAAACGTCTTCTCTACAACAAAGCCAAGCTGACTCACACAATTCTATCTAACAATGCCCCGTCGTACCTAAGATCATTGTTTCAAACCAGTAGAAGGGAGGGACAACGATTACATCAGTTACGTCTGCCCAAACCTAGGATCGACCTGTTCAAAAAGAGTCTAGCCTACTCTGGTGCCTACTTATGGAACAGCCTTCCACACCACCTAAAAAGCCTACCTACACAATATTCTTTTAACAAAGCACTTTTCAAACACTTCCTCAACACTGATTATCTACCCCCATAGAAACAGTATTTGCCTGTCAACATCTCATCCATAGGTCAACATTTCTTTTCCTCTTCCGCTCATTTTTGTGTGTGAATAATTTGTTTTATATCCATGTAATATCATTATTATATTCACTTTAAAATATTATTATATAATGTAATGTATGTGTGAATGTACCCACATAATACTGTACTTTAGAAATGTGAGTCGTGAGAATGTACCCGCATACCAAAAATACAGATTAATTGTAGACGGATTGACCGCATGAGTGAGTGTCGGTATACAGAATTTATTTATTTTTATTTATTGTTTTATTTATTTTATTTTATTATTACTTTTTTCCCCCATTTACTAGCTTGTTTGTTTCAAAAAAAAAAAAAAAAAAAAAACCCTACTCATTTTTTTTTATTATTATGCTTGCATACTGTAAATGAATGCTGTTATGGTAACTTTATAATGTTGCATGCCTTTAAATTAATGCTTAAAGCATCATGTGGGAATGAAAGGATATAGTATGCAAGATTAATGAGAGTGGAAGGGCAGAATGTTAGACGGGCCTGCGCGCCCAATTCTTTACCCTTCGAAAATAAAGTTCGTTCGTTCGTTCGTTCGTTCGTTCGTTGTTTCGGTGACGGTAACGATGTGTTTCGTGTGATGAGTTCCCAATCTCATCAGGGGTCATATACGTCACGCTTGTTACCAGGCGCACCAGTCGCCACTTACAACATGTTCAGAGGGCAGTGACGAATATTGAGATGGATCAGTTCGAGGTGGTGGTTTCCGTGTCTTCCGTCCGTTGAGAGTATTTCCGTTGTACATGTAGTCTGAATATTGATGCCCGTTTATGTCCATCCGTTATCATTATTTAATTGGCTGGTTTCGTGTAGAATGGTTTGTGAGATCTATCACGTGGGCATCATTTTGAGATCCATATTTCACTTCTCCGCTCGTCATGTAAAACATTCAGTTCTCATCACACGAGTGATTTAGATAGTCATCAAGACACAATAATCTCTCGCTAACACAACACCGCTTGGAAAGAGACGCAATAATCTCTCACTAACAATTAACATTAGCTAGGAGTGAGACACTATAAGCTCTCAACAACCCACGTTTACAGCGAGACCTAAATCACGAGAAGAAGAAGAACGCTGGATACAGATATGAAAGAGATAAAGAAGGAGTGTGAAAGACCTGTGCAGTGTGATAGACTGAGACAGTGCAGGACAGGCAGGACAGTGGTTTCGGTAGAATCTGTGTTGACATGGCTAGGTTGCCAGCCTCATAATGCATGACAACATATTAACAGGGAAGAAATGCAACATGCATTTCTTGTGTAGATGAGGAAGTGATAGTTTAGATACGGTGTCCCTAAGCTTCGTGGAAGGATCTGGAGTATCATTGGCGATTGGTAACAGAGATTTTAACCAGTGTAAAAATTGTTTAGCGTATCATGTATGATGTACGGCGGTACTGTCATGATAAGTGGCAATTAATATTATAGACTTACTCTTACTATAACTAGTTCTATAACTTGTTGTGCCGCTAAGAACCCCCCCCCCCCCCCCACACCTAGCCACCCGTCTCGCTACACCACTGTTAGAGGGGCCCCTTCAGACTGTGAGGCCCTAAGACGTAGCTTGTTTAACCTATGCCTAAATCCGGCCTTGTGAAGACAGTTGACAAGATCCACCATGTTGTCACATGTTGCCAGGCTTTCATCCATCATTTCGCCCACCCTAACCTAATCCCAGGCAGTGTTGGTCCCCAGGACGGTCGAAACTGTTTAACCTAACGCCTTTGCGGGCTTTAGCAAAATCTCAGTGCGAAACAGAGAAGAGTGCGGAAATGCAAACCAAATCGAACTAGAGACGGGGGGTACTTGTCTGTTTTTTTTGTGCTTTGTGGCCAATATGCAGAATTTCCCTGATAAGGGCAATTTCCTTTTGAAATTTCGGTGTGTTCCTATACATTCAATTCTTTAACACGTATCACGCTGAAAAAATGCCTTTCATCCATTTACCACAGGCATAGAACTGTCGGTAAAATCAGCATAACTCCATACTGAGTTTTGGTGAGACAATGCGAATGCTTAATATTTTGTGGGATGCATTTCTTGATTGTGTGTGCTGTTGGTACTGTCAGTGTTGCCACCATGAAGTTTGGTGCTAAAGGTAAACCTAGATAGTTTCAAAAAATCAGTGGTCTAGTTCTTTTTAATTTTGGCTACTTTCACTGGATTTTGTGTTACTTTAAACCTATTAAATAAACCTATTCGCAAAAGTTTTTTGTTAATTTAAAGGAAATATCTATACAAAAGTTTCCAAAGATAATAGATGCTTAAATTAAGGAAAATGCCGCTAAGCGATTTTAAAATTAATACAGTTTAGGTTCTGTACCTATATGTAACGTGTTTTTGTACTATTAGACTCGCGGAGAGCCTTTTCTTAAATGTGTTATAAATTGAGTTTGCTGTGTATAAAATAAGGGATCCCGTTAACTGCCCATTGATATCGCGCATATTGGGAATATGGTGTTAGGCCCATATTTTCTTGACCATCGACACACTACGGGTGATTAGTGGTCAGCATTTCATGTTTTCTATTTTTTCACATAGGTGATCATATACCTTTGCGTCCCAGCAATTATAGAGTCCTCCAGACTCGGTTCTTCTAACACCCAGTTTTATGAAATTTTAAATATAATCTTGTGGCGACCCTGTGCGGTCTCGCTCTCTAAATGTACATGAAAGAAAGCAACTGTCGTAGATTTTAGATAGGAATATTAAGACTTGAGTTAGGCCCCTTCTGAATAGGTTGGAATGAGTGATAGATACAGTGAGAGCTGGTGGAAAGCAATAGAATTTCCCACACGTGAGATGATAGAATGTGATATAGAGGCTGTCTTTGAGAATCGAGATAATCTTCTCTCTCTCACCTATCTTCTACGACCGCTTTTAAAGGCGTCAGACAGTCTAAACACAGATATATATATTAATGTATCTCTATCTACTCACGGGCACGCACATACACGTGACGACAGTTAAACACACAGACGCGGGAATCTATAACAATGGATATATATATACAGATAATTTTTAGAATCGAGCTGACCAACGCCCTGGTTTTTTTTGTTACAGAGAGATATTTTAATTATCATATCAAAATTTCTCACAACACAAAAAATACATAAAGGAAGCATACACATAGACATAAAAAATCAAAGGAATGTCTACCAGGAGGATAGACCCGTTATGATATTACTCTAGGTTTAGCCCACAGCCCTGTTATGAGACAGATGATGGCCCAAAGAGTTATAGATACATAGGGTTGAGTCTAAGAGGTTTCTTTCTTTCTCGTAAATGTATGAACAGAGTTGGATAATCTGATTTAGCCTAAGAAAAAAAGAAACTCTAGCATTTGTAACAAATTCTGCAGATTTAAAAAAAGTTAAGACAGCAGAAGGGTGACAATAATACACCGGTAAAATAACACGCTGACCTGTGTTCTCTCATTCATTCAGCCATGGCCTTTCTCACACATATATACTCACAACTTTGCTCGCTGCCTCTGGGAACATAATAATTCTAGGACCTTCACACAGACCCGAAAATGCAGTCCTCGACCAAGAAACCACCAGTTCCAAAAGACGTACTGAACTTTCTGTCTCAGGGAAACGATTCCTTGGTGTTCTACATTTCTTCGAACGTCTGATTAAGTCACATAAAATTTGTCCAGGTACGAAAGTTAGCAGAGCACAATGTCATTAGCTTTGGATGCTGGTATGTAAGGAATGTCAGTTCGGTGTCTTCTATCAGGCAGGTACTATATTTGGTCACCACAATACTAGTCACAATCTCTGTCGGAATGTTATTGTTATTCTTGTAATATTCTCGCCGCCAGGCAGCATGTACATTTAAATTTGTGGAGCAATATGAACTGGCTCAAAAGCCCAATATATATTTCTAGTCCTTAGAAACCGTTAGTGGGATTGCTATTACTGTCTCTCTCTGATGGCATATGCACTGTCAGATCAGTGTTACTTGAAACAAACAAAAAAACCCCACGTGGTTAAAGATAGGAACTGTCTATGCTTCACACAAATATGTCTCTTTACTAAACGCTGGCAAGTTGGGTACCACCGTTTCACTACATAAAAGAAAGAACACATATCAAATAATTTACATATATGTACTCAATATAACTTACATTTTACAACGAGCAAGCCTACAGCTTGACTTATATTTAAAACTTCCCGTAAAATAAGTTATATAAAAAAATCAATCATCAGGAATTAGAAATATCTTACGTATTCCGTCAATATTCAATGATGTATCTAGCATTTATAAGTTTAGTTTTTAAAACAGATTCGACTTAGTATATAACAGATAAATTATACTCATTTCAGCTAGTTGTTTAGTAAACTAAGAAATAAAATTTATTTTGTGTTTACAATGCAACTTGTCGATTAAAGAAATAATAAACTATCAAAATATTAAGCACTCTGTTCACACAGAACTAGTTTAAAATTAAATCGGCGATTTAACACTTAATCACTTCACAAAATACTAGAGATCTATTATATATAATATTTACCTCAAAACACAGCACTACAGTACTAAGAACCTTAAACCACTTTTTACCAAATTAAAGGCCATCTAGAATTTCAGAGATTATTTAGAAAAACGAACGAGGGTTCGTTATACAGTCTAACTTCGCCAACCACCTGTTACTGCGTTATAGAAATGAAATAGTTTCAAACTGGGTTTAATATTTTAAACCAGACAAAGGATGAACTATTCCCCCGCGCCGAAATCTCTCCCCCTTCTCATAAAGATACGTTTAACTTAGACGTGTCGTAACTGCCACCAGTGCGATTACGCACCTGCGGTAACAAACTGACCGGGAAAAGCGCGTGTCAGTTGCAAATCTCAGACAACCGTCTGAAACTGTGACTATAAGGTGTAAATATTCGCTCCTACTTAAGCGTTCGGCCGATGCGACTCGTTGTTGACCGGTGAAAATGCAGACGGATGTCGGCTCTCTCCTAGCATTCTCACGCGTTTACGTCGAGAATCTAACTCAGGAGTGTCGTGTCATCTGAAGGTGCAGACCCAAGTCGGCTCGATGTCTGAGATGGACTGCAACTAAATCGCACTTCACGTCTGACTGACATCTATGTAATAAAATTACGTATCCCAGTATGAGAAAAAAACACAAGGTAAAGTTTGAGGATACTGAAGAAAATATTATTCGCAAAACAAGTGATGCGAAAAATACAGGAAAAAAACAAGTAAGGAAAGATAATAAAATAAAGGATGCGGGTGAGAGAATAGGAAGAAGATGTAGGCAATTTAATGATATAAAGACCTACGTGACAGGACGTCCCCCCTTTAAGATATGGAAGCACACCATGTCTACGTTATGGAATTAAATTTCCTATAACCGTAGCTTCGGGGTGTCTGTCTTCTTCCCTCTCATCTTCCGGTCTGCCCTTGCCATAAAAGCGTAGCTGGCGGAAATCCTGTGGAAGTATGAGGAGATTCTCTGTAACCAAATAAAGCGCCAGGAATACAAAGATCCCAATCTTCAGGTTTCACTTGTGCCAGTTTACTTAGCATCATGTTGAGGTTTCCATTAGCACGTTCCACGAGCCCATTTCCGGCCGGAGTATATGGCTTTGTGTGGATGTGTTGGGTCCTCAAGATCTTAACGATCTCATCCATCAACAGGTTTCGGTATGGAGATCCGTTATCCGTCAACACTTGCTGAGGGAATCCCAACCGAGTGAAAATCTGCACGAGGGCTTCTGCGACATGCTTGGCATCTACGCATGTTAGCGGGATAGCTTCTGCCCATAAAGTGCATGTATCGACTAGAGTCAAGATGAACCTGTTCCTTCTTTTAGTCCTTTCGAAAGGCCCTAAAATGTCGATCACAACCCGTTCGAATGGTGTTCCCATTATTGGCATTTCACCCAAAGAGACTGGGGGTGCTCGTTGCTTGGGTGGCACACGTTGGCACTGGGCACATGATTTGACATATCTGATAACATCAGTATTTACTCCTGGCCACCAATAATGAGTGGTTATCCGTTGGTTTGTGGCGTTCTGTCCCATATGTCCGCTGAAGGGAAGAGAGTGCCCCATTTCTAGGATTTGGCTTCTGTACTGTTTCGGTACTAGGAGCTGGTTGTAACCTTGATCAGGCTTGCCCGTTCTGCGATACAGTACGCCATCCTTAGAAAAAATGTCCCCGTGCTGTGTTGGTTCCTTCGCCATGGGCAGTTTCCTAAAGCAGGGTGCCAAAGTAGGATCCTTTTGTTGCGCTTCTCTAAGTTCCATAGGTAACAAATTAGGCGCAGGCTCCTGTTCCTTTTTGGTTTGCCCTCTTGTAGTTACTGCTGCCACAATCGGCTCTTCCGGTTTCCCAATACACACGTATCTCCCGCCAAGTATGACTGGGTAGATGGGATCATCCATAACAGCCGCTTTGATCACACCTCTGACGAAATCAGAGTGGATCTCCACCAATGCAATGGGAAGCGCTGTAGGTGCATCACTCTTACGAACTCCACAAAGTTGGACGGTTCTGCTGTCTCTTGACCGGGTTTGACCAGGTTCCTGGCAACAATGCAATCATAAGAAAGCCCCGTGTCAAATAAGCAAGAAGTTTGAGAACCGTTCAAAGTAACAGTACCTCGCGTTGGGGGTCTATCCCCAACAGGTTGGGAATCACTGTCAATAATTCCACCTTGCGAGACTGTTAATAAGCATCCGATGCGTTTCGGCTCGGTGTGCTCGGTCTGATCATATGTCCCGTGCTCAGGGGTTCTCCCTTTGCCACCTTGACCTTTCTGGCCACGCTGCCATGAAGGGCGGTCGGGTTGATCAGACTGTTTGGGATGGTTGGGGTACTTGTTCTTGTAGAACTTGGATTTTTCAGGAGGGGGATTTTGAGGTCCAGTTTCTCTGTGGTTATTTTGGTTAGAAGCCTGAGAAGATTGCTCTAGGTTATGTTTTCGAAAATGCTCCTCTGTCGGTTTCCGCTTAGTGGCCGGTAGTTCAGCCAGCGCATTGTGATAACGCTCAGACTTTTCCAAAATATCTTCAAGTTTTTCTGCCCCCTGCTCAGCAAGAAATCTCCGGGTATCTGCAGACAAAGTGTTCTTTATTTGTTCTGTTAAAACAAATTCCTCAAGACCTTCATAGGTAGAGGGGAGCTGCGAGAGCGCAAGGCACTTTGTCAAATATCACTTTAGACGGGAAGAGAACTGGTGAAAAGATTCAGAATTCTCCTTTCTGCTGTTGCGAAACAGTTGCAAAAATTTGCGAGCGTTCATTTCAAAGCGCTCCAGTAACGCTTTCTTCAACAGATCATAGTTGTCTTGTTGGCTGCTTTCCAGTTTGGCGTAAACATCATACGCAGAACTTTTCAAAGCCTGGGAAAGCTTCATGTTCTAACGCGACCTCTCTAAACCGTACAGAGTTGCAATTTTCTCAAATTTTTCTAGCCAAGTGTCCATCTTCTCATTTGGACAAGGGAAAGATTCTAGCGGAAAAGACATAGCAGTGAGGTGAAGAGATTGACTGTTCGAAGGATCAGTTAAGGAAGAATGAGGAGAAGACTCTCCATTGCTGGAGGTAGAGGCAGCACCACGGCTTTGGAACTCTAGAGTCTTAAGCGCCAGCTCATGCTGTCGTCGTTGCTCATTTTCTCTTTCCTCATGCTGTCTCTCCCTCTCTTTTTCCTCATGCTGCATCCTGCGGATTTCCATTTCCTCATCCATCTTCTTCTGTTCTGTATCTGCGGCTTCCTTCTCCTTCGCTTCCGCTGCTTTCCTCTCCTCATCATATCTGTCCAGTTCGTCTCTGACAAATGCTTTCGCTTCCTCTCCTTCCAGTCCCTCGTCTCTCGCTTCGTCCCTGAGGAGTTGTCTAAGCTTTGCCCTCTCGGCCATATTATGTCAGTGACTGAGACTAGTGGAGAAAGAAAATAGGGAAAAAAAAGGATACTCTGGTTCCTACCACTTACGAGAAAAAAAAATGTACCAAAAATTCAAAAGATGATATCCTTAACCCAGGGATACCTCCTCCAAAGTAAAATCTAACTATCGCTGCTATTATCGGCAATAAAGCACTTAATGCAAAACACGACTACGCCAACTAAATGGTAGTTAAGATTACTTCTGAAAAATAAGTTGCTACAGTGGAAAAGCAAAATAATTATTGCAAAAATTAAAGAGAAAAATAATCCCTTAATTTTAATCCACTATCAAGTTTACCCCTGAAGACAGTTAGGGTGAGGGAGAGTTAAACACACAGACGTGGGAAATCTGTAACAATGGATATATATATTTTTTTAGAACGAGCTGACCAACGCACTGATTAGTTCAAGAGAGATTTTCTTTATTATCATCAAAAAAAAATCTTCTCACAACACCAAAGAAATACATCAAGGAGAAACATATACAAATAGTCATAAAATTTAAGAAAAAAATGCTACAAGGATGATAGCCCGTTAGAATCTTACTCTAGGTTTAGCCCACAGCCCCGTTAAGAGAACAGATGATGGCCCAAAGAGTTATAGATACATAGGGTTGAGTCTAAGAGGTTTCTTTCTTTCTCGTAAATGTATGAACAGAGTTGGATAATCTGATTTAGCCTAAGAAACAGAAACTCTAGCATTTGTAACAAATTCTGCAGATTTAAAAATTTAAGACAGCAAATGGGTGACAATAATACACCGGTAAAATAACACTCTGACCTGTGTACTCTCATTCATTCAGCCATGGCCTTGCTCACACATATATACTCACAACTTTGCTCGCTGCCTCTGGGAACATAATAATTCTAGGACCTTCACACAGACCCGAAAATGCAGTCATCGACCAAGAAATCCCCAGTTCCAAAAGACGTACTGAACTTTCTGTCTCAGGAACGATTCCTTGCGTGTTCTAATTTTTTTCGAATGTCTGATTAAGTCACATAAAATTTGTCCAGGCACGAAAGTTAGCAGAGCACAATGTCATTAGCTTTGGATTCTAGGATTTAAGGAATGTCAGATCGGTGTCTTCCTTCGGGCAGGTACTATATTGGGTCACCACAATACAAGTCACAATCTCTGTCGGAATGTTAATGTTATTCTTGTAATATTCTCGCCGCCAGGCAGCATGTACATTTTAAATTTGTGGAGCAATATGAACTGGCTCAAAAGCTCAATATATATTTCTAGTCTTTAGAAACCGTTAGTGGGATTGCTATTACTGTCTCTCTCTGATGGCATATGCACTGTCAGACCAGTGTTACTTGAAACAAAAAAACCCACGTGGTTAAAGATAGGAACTGTCTATGCTTCACACAAATATGTCTCTTTACTAAACGCTGGCAAGTTGGGTACCACCGTTTCACTATATAAAATGGAAAGAACACATATCAAATAATTTACATATATGTACTCAATATAACTTACATTTTACACGACAAGCCTACAGCTTGACTTATATTTAAAACTTCCCGTGAAATAAGTTATATAAAAATCAATCATCAGGAATTAGGAATATCTTCGTATTCCGTCAATATTCATTGATGACGCATCTAGCATTTATAAGTTAGTTATTAAAACAGTTTCGACTGAGTATTTAACAGTTAAATTAAACTCATTTCAGCTACTTGTTTAGTAAGCTAAAAATATAATTTATTTTGTATTTCCACTGCAACTCGTCGATTAAAGAAATAACAAACTATCAAAATATTTACTCTGCACACAGAACTAGTTTAAAATTAAAGAAATTAATCAAAAATACTATCAAATATAATATTTACCTCAAACACAGCTAAGAACAAACAGACCAAACTAAAGGCCATCTCTATTTACAGAGATTATTTAGAAATCGAACGCTAGTCTAACTGCAAAGTTACTGAGTGAAATGAAATAGTTTCAAACGTGAACCCTTCTCATAACAGCTACGTTTAACTTAGAGGCGTGTTGTAACTGCGACCAGTGCGATTACGCACCTGCGGTAACAAACTGACCGGGAAAAGCGCGTGTCAGTTGCAAATCTCAGACAACCGTCTGAAACTGTGACTATAAGGTGTAAATATTCGCTCCTACTTAAGCGTTCGGCCGATGCGACTCGTTGTTGACCGGTGAAAATGCAGACGGATGTCGGCTCTCTCCTAGCATTCTCACGCGTTTACGTCGAGAATCTAACTCAGGAGTGTCGTGTCATCTGAAGGTGCAGGCCCAAGTCGGCTCGATGTCTGAGATGGACTGCAACTAAATCGCACTTCACGTCTGACTGACATCTATGTAATAAAATTACGTATCCCAGTATGAGAAAAAAACACAAGGTAAAGTTTGAGGATACTGAAGAAAATATTATTCGCAAAACAAGTGATGCGAAAAATACAGGAAAAAAACAAGTGAGGAAAGATAATAAAATAAAGGATGCGGGTGAGAGAATAGGAAGAAGATGTAGGCAATTTAATGATATAAAGACCTACGTGACAGTCCTGCAAAAGGATAACTCTTCGGCCCCTAGACATCATGTCTTCTCTCGTGGACCCTATCGGATCACTGATGTTTGTACCCACTAGTGCCCCCGGGCAATAAAGGTCGTTGGCCACTAACCACTTATTCGACATAGATTTATGGGACTTCGGGTACTGACAGATTGTCCGACCACACGGTCCGCCCCTGTTTGTACCACACTCAAAATGAAAGGCGCTTTGTCAAATCATTCACACCATATCTTTTATGCGTTCCTTGCTTTCATTATTCCGCGTCGTATTTTCTTTCCGGGACGCCACCTATCACTCACGTAATCCTCCACACTCACACGTGACATACATCGCACATCTCCTCCCACCGACCACCTTTAACACCTCATCCTTATCATCGTCCATCGAACCGTGTGGTGGAGTCCTGGAAGACTTCAAGCTTCACAGATACCAATCAGTTCCTGGCGTTTGTTCGATGACTTCCATCGATCATTGCATATGGGTCATCCCGACTTATGCTAATTTGTCTGCGCGTGTGGCTGTAAGTGTATGTGCATGTGTCCTAAAAAAAAAAAAAAAAATAAGGCAAAGGGAATAAGAATCGGCACATCGTTGGTCGACCTTAGTTCAATCTGATCTTGGTGTTACAGGTGAAGGTCAAAATTATTATTGCCGATAGTGAAGGAGTAGCGTCTGATTGGCACAGTGATAAAAACGCTTGCATCTCTGGACGAAGTTACTGGATTCAGGGTTCGACACTTGGTAGCGTCTATCCAGTTGTAACAGCTATGCTATGGACCCCTGAAGGAAAGCGAAAAAGATGCCGACCAAAAAAACAACTTGACGAAGAGCTATGGAAGCCGAGATGCAAAGAATGAACCAGAGCTGGGGCACTGATCGAAGGCTGGCCACCGACCGAGCAAAGGGGAAGCAGTTTGTTGCTACATTTATCTTGCTGGGAAACGTTTACCACAGTGATCGTTAATCTGTGGGTCGCGATCCCAAATTGGGTCGCGGAGAACATTGCGATGGACCCTGTCCCTTACGTTTCACTTACTTGAAGTTTTACGCTGCATTTCTGTTGACAGAATTTCTCTGTTTAGTTTTTACTTGTCAATTTTGGTACGTGGGTAGCCAGCTTCACCAATTGTAAAATGTGGGTCGTGGTCGTAAAAATTTGAGAACCACTGATAAAGCCTGGCTCCTACGAGTTGTTATATCTTAGAATATATATGATTGTTCAAGCATGTGCATACACTCTGCAACTTCTCAGTTACATTCACACAGTTGTATCTCATAATCTCTTTTTCTGTTTAGAACATTTGTCCTGTTGTCTCGTCTTCTATTTCTTTTTAGTCTAACGCTGCCTGTCTCGACCTATGGGTCCCGTCTCCGCTACCAGTTGTCATGAAATATTCTAATCCACATATATAAATTATTAGGTAAATATGAAGCCTAACAAATAAAATTAATAAAGAGAAGAGCAATGGTAAAATGACAGTGCTGTCCCAAAGAATGTACTCGAAATCCCCCTTGTTTTCTGCTTCGTCTGCAAATTGTAACGCTTTCACGTTGATAGTAAAGCTTACTGTATTATTACCCGCCTTCTTCAATGAAACGTGTGCTGTAATTCTTGGAAAAGCATTGAGACGTACTGCGTAATGACCTAAATTAACCCTAACATTAATTATACTGCGTTACCAAAACGAACGAACAGATGGACTAAAGGGATAAAAAGAGAAGGGAGAGGCAGAAAGCCGAACACTAAACCCGCTTCGCGCGATACACAATTACTACCATCACGCGTGTAAGTCTACATGCACTAATTTTTTTTCAGACGGACAGTGATAAAATACACTACCCTTTCCCAGAGTTAGGTTTATAAATCATAACAGACTCTTATTAGAAAAGACAACATTATATGGGTTTACGTTTGAACACATAACAGTACCCAGACAGCACATCTTCTAAACAGGAGATAGAAGAAATTGCATATTTTGAACGCAGCCACGTAGCTCCTTTAAATTAGTATTTTTGGGTTCCTTAGGGTTTGCTGACAAATAATATGTAAAACGTTACGCAAATAGTCCAGGAATTAATAAATTATACCCAAAATAAAATATTGGGGGTGCCTGACAGCATAAAATCATTTCTGCTCATAAAATTTTTTTTATAACGTGTTTGAAAAAACCTTACGTTACATAAATAGCCTACCATGTAAACTCCAAATTGATTGGAGCGCAACAAATGAAAGCCTAACCACGATTGGTCGGGTTATAAATACTATCTTGGTTGTTAGGGGAGACGGGAAAAGATAACATTTTTTCAAACACTTGTCGAAACGTGGCTCATTGGCCAGTCTCGCTGATATACACACTTGGGAGCGTTAGTTCGAGACCACTAATTCAAATAAGCTTGATAAAGCGACAGTACGTTGAAGCCAGCTCACATTTTTGCTAAAATAAAAGCCTGGAACATAGGCAGAACGGAATTTGTGCCAGTTTGTGCCAGAATTCATTGCTAATCAACGTATCTGTGTTTATTTCCATGAAATTGTGGTAAGCTTGAACCATTCAGTATCTTTTAATGAAAAATTGAATGTGAATTGTTGATTTATGCCTGTATATATATGTGTAGTTCAGTGGCAAACGTGAGGTAAAGCCTATAATGCTCCAGCCTGAACAGAGGGTGTCGGAGAGAAGTAAAACGGCATGGAATGGCCAAATAGTACACTGACACCTGGATGATGGACTAGAAAGAAATAATGCTGGAAGTGCAGAGGCGTAGTAACCATTAAGAAGGGTAATACTGGAATAAAGTATTTCAAATGAAGCTGACTGTTGGCCTAACGCTCTGAACGCAATGTTTGTGCTGTATTGTGATCAGTGTAAAAGAGAATATAAATTAGTTATGAAGTAGAAGGTACATCCTTCTTGATTTCAGGGACAGTGGTCTTGATGGTAGTGAGCAGCATCTGGTCAGAGATTTGCTGAATCCAGAGTCGGACAGCATACTCCTTGGTCTTTTTAGCTATCAGTGAGGTGTCTCCTGAGCCCAGAGGAGAATTCGAGCAGAGGAGTCCTTTCCTGCCGCCATCACGCCAGATAAGCGAATTGGCCAGCTGAGCTCAACATTATGTCCCCTCATCTTGAAATAACTTTATAAAAATACCATTCAGAGGGGAATTTACTTGTCTTAAAATCAGGAACTGTGAACATCTCCAATAATAGTCCCTAAAGACAAACTATTGAAGTCATGATGACAAATACCAACAGAGCTTGAACAAAACAAAAACCAGTATTACCTCATTTTACTACTACACAACTGACACACATAGAACATTTGTAATAATATATGTCACTACAATATTCATATTAAATACATTCTGTACATAACTTGTAATTTAAATTGATTGTGATTCCTGGTTCCCTTGTAGTTGAATCAGGACACATATTCATTCATGCCAGTAATGAATACATATTGTTATTCGAAAGTTTATCAGTGACTCTTTTAAGATATCTTTGTAGAGTGTTATATGTATGTGAGTGTCACAGTGTTGTCAAGAGTAGTGGATTACATTAAATTGTTTATCTGTCTGTTGTTGTGACTTACACTTCTTCATACACATACCCTAGACACATAACGTAGCATCACACTATTCCAGAATAATTCTGACTGAGATAAAGAGATATGTGGTAGCAAGTAAGGTTATCTATAATACACTACTTTTAATAGATATAGATACCTTCACAGCTGATCTCAGTCAGTACACTAAGTCCCCTATAAATATTTATAACATCCCACTTCACCACACCAGTGTACTAGAAATCTTCAACCAATCAATCAAACCCTTTACTCCCCGAGGAGCATAGGCCTTCAACAAACACATGCCAAGTCTTCCTGTCCTGTGCCATCTGCTCAAGTTCTTTCCATGTTTTCCTCATCATTTTCACCTCTGTATCCAGTTCTTTTCTCCATGTGTTTTTGGTATACCTCTGCCTCTCTTTCCCTGTGGATTCCAGAACAAGGACTGCCTTGTGATGCTATCAACAGGTTTCCTTAATGTGTGTCCTATCCGTCGCCAGCGTCTTCTTCTCAACTCTTGTTCCACTGGCACTTGTCTGGTTCTTGTCATCAACTCCACATTTGTGACTTTGTCATACCATTTCAGACCTTATAGAAATCTAACCTCTGTATATATCATTATATGCACTTTATTTGTATCTCTTCTAAATACCATTCTGCCCCGTGTGGCTTCCATGGGATCTCTGAAGACACAAACAAAGAATTCGACTACAGCACTATCAAGCATGTCGTAGAAGGTGACTAATATGAGGTTGTGCATGGAGCTGGCAGCCTCATCAAGTAAAAGAAATTGCTACAGAAACCACAACTTGTGAATGGCTCCAGTGGTGGCGCCATGCTCCAAAATGATGACATTGAAGCTCAATTATTGTTAAAAACAAAAACATTCAAAAACAAAGGTCTTTCAAGAATTGACCTACATGACTTTCCGATATGTCTTCATTTGATTGGTCAGTAAAGCTTAACCTCCAGTTCCGTTTTCAAATTCGTTCCATCTACTCGTGCTTGTGACATGAACTGGACATACTTCGTGAGCTTTTAATCAGCGCTTAAATGATTGTCAATTTGTGGGACCACACAGAGTTTTGTTAACATTGTCAATTTGTGAGTCCACACAATGTTATGTTACTCTTAAGTGAGTGAAATAACTCGTAAGAGTAACAAAATACGGAGATATAATCTGAGCAGGATCTATGGATTGTTAAAAGGGTGTGTTAGGTCTGGTGATAGCGACCACTGTCTATAAGCAAATATTGTATGGCTCTGGGGCACGGGGAACAGCAGAGACAAAAACGAAGGGGCTACAGACTTTCATAAACAGGTGCTTACCTGGAGTTCGCATTCAAATGGTGTAATAGGGTCACAAGCGTGGAGCAGATAGCAAGAACCAGACGTGTGCCAGTGGAACTAGAGATGAGATGAAGACGTTGGGGGTGGATAATGCAGACATTGATGAAACCTGTTGATAGCATTGCAGGGCGGTCATTATTCTAGAGTCCCCGGGGTGAGAGAGGCAGTAGTGGGCTAGGGGACACATGGAGGGGAGAACTGGAGGAGGTGGGAATAATGAGGAGGGCGCGGAAAGGACTTGAGCGGATGGCACGTGACAGGAGGACTTAACAAGTGTTTGTTAACAGCCTATGCTCCTTGGGGAGCTAAAGGGTATTGATTGATTGAAATAATTATTTACTGTTTCAGTTTTCTTGTTCTTTTAGAATCGAAACGTTGTTATTATTTGTAATACATTTCGGCGCATCACCCACGCCTTACCGCCCGCATCGCCCAAGAGCCAGCACTGGTTATGTTTTTATGAGTGTTCAAGCCAAGTTTGCTTAGTTTTCAAGTTGTTGGGTGCTGATGAAAGCAGCAAAATAAGCTAAAACAGCGAGGTAAACGAAAAAAATATCAGGTCTAACATAAAAATTAGAATTTTCAATTAAAATGCTAAGACTGTCCTATTGTATGGTTCTGAAACATGAGAACAAAAAAAAAAAAAAACAACAACAACAACAACCAAAAGATACAGACTTTCATAAATGGATAGTTGCGTAGAATAGACGGATTCCAGTGTTATGACAAGATCATTAATATGGAACTGATGTCAAGAACCACACAAGCGCCAGTGGAACAAGAGATGAGAAGAAGGTGCTGGTGATGGATACGACACACAATGTTGAAACCTGTGGATACGCATTACAGGGCAGTTTTAATTTTTGGAATCGCCATGGTTAGAGAACGAACGAACGAACAACCGAAGTTTATTTTCAAAGGGTTGAGAATTGGGCACGCAGGCCCGTCTGCCATTCTGCCCTTGAGGAAGATAGAAGAACACATGGAAAAGAGAACTGTAGACAGTCATGAAGGGGGTAAAGAACACATGGAAAGACCTTGAGCTGATGGCACAGGACATGAAGATTTGGCATAAGTTTGTTGAGAGCCTATGCTCCTTGGGGAGTTAAGAGGTGAAGAAGAAAGAACGAAACATAGGTAATGCGTCTGACTAGGACAAAACGACAAAGACAATGGAAACAACATTTAGTTTCTAGTTTCGAGTGGTTTTGACGATCCTTGATTTCGCGTGACAGTCACAAATTTCTAATGCAGGTCGTCGTTTTCCTGTGACCGTCAGTTATTTCATGTGACGATCCTTGATTTCGTGTGACAGTCAGTTATTTCATGTGACGATCCTTGATTTGATGTGACGGTCAATTATTTTATATAGTGATCATCGATTTCATGTTGATTATTTCATATGAATATCATTGTTTTCATGTGACGGTCGGTTATTTCATTTGACAATCCTTGATGTGATGTGACGGTCAATTATTTTATATAGTGATCATCGATTTCATGTTGATTATTTCATATGATTGTCATTGTTTTCATGTGACGGTCAGTTACTGCATTTGACAATCCTTGATTTGATGTGACGGTCAATTATTTTAAATAGTGATCACTGATTTCATGTTGATTATTTCATATGAATGTCATTGTTCTCATGTGACGGTTGGTTATTTCATTTGACAATCCTTGATGTGATGTGACGGTCAATTATTGTATATTGTGATCATCGATTTCCTGTTGATTATTTCATATGAATGTCATCGTATTCATGTGACGGTCAGTTATTTCATATACTGAATTAATAATTGATTTCATGTTGATTATTTCATATGCAGGTCGTCGTTTTCATATGACGGCCAGTTATTTCATATACTGAATTAATAATTGAACTCGCGTGAGAGATAATTACTTAACATGGTCATTATTTTAACGTGACGGCTAATTATTTCATGTATCGAAAATTAATTTAACGAGAGTTAATTATTTCACGTGAAGGTCATTGTTTTCATGTGACGGTCAGTTATTTCATATAGCAATAATAGATTTCATGTGAGTTAATTATTTCATATGAAAGTCTTTTTCATGTGACGGTCAGTTATTTCATATAGCATTAATTTACTTCACGTGAGACATAATTATTTTGTAATAAGATCATTATAGTCATACGACGGTCTGTTATTTCATATATTAGTAATGAATTTGACGTGAGAGTGAATTATTTCGTATAAAGATCATTATTTTCATGTGACAATCAGCTGTTTCGTATATTGATAATTGATGTCACGTGACAGTGAATCAATGCGTGTGAAGGTCTTTGTTTTTTTCATATGACGGTCAGTTATTTCATACATTAATAATAGATTTCCCATAACAGTTAATTATTTCATGTGAAGGTCGTTGTCTTTTTTTTCTTCATGTGACAGTCAGCTATTTTATATTGTAATCCTTGATTTCACGGTACTGCATTATTTAAATGTACGTAGTGTCAGGGGTAATGACACCGTTAAACGCCCATTGAGGCATTTTGGGAATACGGTATTAGGGCCATATTTTCTTGACCATCGGCACACTAGGGGTGATGTGGTCAGCTTCACGTTGGCCGCCTTACCCTTCCCAGAGTGTCAGGGGTAAGGATTATATTTCTCTCACCTGTATTCTTCTTCTTCTCCGTTCGCCCTCAAATAACCACAACTATCTCTCTTATCACGCCGGATGTCCGTCTCCGGCTTTCCTCGTCACAGTGAAGTTTCTCCCTCAACAACTGGGTTGGAGAAGTCTGCGCTACCACATATCTCTTCTCATGGAGCCGACAGGCACCTGAATCAAACATATTGTTTAAGTATTTTGCTAATGGTCTCTCTCTCTCTCTCTCTCTATATATATATATATATATATCTATATATATATATATATATATATATATATATATATATATATATATATATATATATAAAATGTAACAAATATATTTTTCTTTGTTTCTTATCTAATATGTTCATCGTGAAGTATTTTTGTGTGTTAAAATCTAAAGTTAAGACTTGATTTCTTGTACGATTAATCATATGCGGCATTGATGAGGTAAATTTAAAGGTAGTTTTATAGCAGATACTGCCGTAGGGTAGTGAAGTGAAAGAGACTTTAATATATTAGGTCTCAGCTTTATGAAGTGGGGATTATGGGCTCTCTTCCTTGCTGCCTTCTTCTTCCGTAACTCAAGAGCAGAGCTAGTTACCCGTGTACAGTTGGGTAGACTTGGAGCATGACGTTACCAGGTTTCGAACCCAGTAACTTTATCTTGAGGAACAAACGCTCTAACCACTTTGCCACTCAAAATGTGATGATGATGATGATAAGGGTGGTGATGGAGAAGATGTAACCCTCGTAATTACGTTGTTAGTTCTGTTATTAAGTAATATTTACAATTGCCTGCGATGTTTTGTGGAAGGATGGGGGCGCATTCATCTGATTATGGTAAGGCTCCCTGGGTCATATAAAATAGATGCCACTGATAGGGCATTTATTATTGAGTTCATCCAAGTTTTTTTTTTTTAAATGGGTATTCGATTCAGATGAACTGTCAACAATCCCCAACGATTCCAAAACTCTCTGACACTCCGACACTGACATATAAATAGGTTAATCGAATCTTGCATTTATTTAGTTGTAATCGGCTCACCTATCGTTAATTGTCAGGTATCATTTAGATGGAATAGTTTTAACCGACCCACTGGCGTCATGCTTAGCTCGAGTACCTAGGCTAGGATGGAAATTACGCTTACGACTACTTAATCACAGGTGGTGTAATTTGCGTAATGTGAAAGAATAGTGTAATGGAACGTTCTGCTTTTAATGTAATTAGTTTGATGATGTCTATTCCATGTATGGTCCCGTTCTCTAGTTTGTTTTTGTTTTACTTTTGTTGTGGACCGAATACATCGAAATTAAACGAGTTTATAGAAAAACAAAAGGGGGGATTGTGCAAGCAGAACTGAGTGTGGCATTTTGTGTTTACCGTGTTTCTGCGGAATTATTGTTTACGATATCGTGTTATTTATTTTAAAGTTCCTTTTTTTCTCCATTGTGCAGTTATACGTTTAATTGTTGCGGGGAGAAGCGGTTTTCATTCTTGATCTAAGTGTATAGTTTTGGTCTTATCATCTTACTTCCAGTCCCGTTTAGTATCCCGGTAGTCTGTTAGGAGCCCAGTCACTTTGATTACGGAAACAACGACAAACGGATTGATTTGTCGTTGCCCTAAAGACGCCATTAGGCGTGATGGGAACAACGGCAAAGAAAATCTATTCGCTGTTGCCCTTAAGACGCCACTAGGCGTAATGGCCACTGACTGCTTTGCCGGTCGTTGGCTAAGGACGGAAGAAGAAGAAGAAGAAGTCTGTTAGGAGACAAAAGAAAAAAAAAATAGAACTACGTTGCATCAAGCATGTTCTAAGAAGCGGAAAATATAAGATTGTGTATGGAGCTGGTAACCTTAGCATGTAAAATAAATTGTTACACAAACCACAATTGCAGGTGTTTATGAATGCTTTGGTTCCGGCTTTCTGCAAAGAGGCCAGCTGCAAGGGTGGCTTTATGCTTTCGTTCGGGCAAAAACGGAAATGATAATGATGATGATGATGATTCCATAACTTTGAACTTTCTATGTTATTGATGACACCGCCGCGCCGCAAATGTAGAGGCATGGTAGGTAACTCTTGCATGCTCTTCCTTCTCAGTTTTGTATTGTCTGGTGTTTTGTAAGTTTCCTAGTGCTAGTGATGGTAAAGTGATTACTTCTTTTTTTAACCTGGTCCAGGACTCCGTTTGCCATATATTTGTTGATTTAAAAACAAAAGTCTCATTTTAACGTTTTTTTTTACTTTCACGAAGCTCTCGACTGGCAGAGTGGTTAGAGCTCGTGCCAAGTTACCAGGTTCCGGTTCAAAAACATGGTTGCGTTACGCTCCAGCCTTCCCAGCCGTAAATGGTTACACGAATCTACCCTTGAGTTAAGGAAGGCAAAGGCAAAAAGGAAAAGAACTGGTCAACCCACATGATAAAGCTGAACCTAGTATATTGAAGTCTCTAACACCTTACTCATCTACGGCAGTATCTGCCATGTGACAACCTGTAACTTTTTACCCTATTTATTTTCTTTTTTTTAAATTTCAGAATCGGAAAGTTTGAAGACACTCGCACCAGTTGTCTGTAGCCAAGAAAGAGACAGTTTTTGTTGTTGTTGTTGCTGAAGGCATCGTGAATTATTGAACAGCTTGGCCCAGGACGTCAGCGACAACACACAAGTAGAAACGTTTACACAGTGCCGGCCTGTGGTAAGTTTATTAATGTTGACAAGGATGTGCTGTCACTTAAACTGTTAGGAAACAACGACCGCGTTTTTTAAAGTTGCTTATGGCAGCACAACTAGGGGGAATCTCATTGAGAGACGGGACGGGAGGCGTGGGGGGGGGGGGGGGGGGGGGGAAGGGGGAAGAGAGAGAGAGAGAGAGATTTTGAGGAAGGAAAGCATAAATGAAGGAAATGCAATATCTTCCACACTCAGATTGACCCGGGGACGGGTGAAGAGACAAAGAAAAAAAGGACTGTTGCACCCTCAAGTACAAGGTGATTAATTTGAAACTGTGCGTGTGTGTGTGTGTGTGCGTGTGTGTGGTTACCTCAGCATGTAAAACAAATTGTCACAAAAACCATTGCTGCAAGGACGTGTGAATGCTTGGTGCAGGCTTACTGGGGGGGGGGGGGGGGGGGGGGGGGGGGGGGTGGGCTGCAATGGTGGTGGTTCCACTCTCCGGAGCGAGCAGAAAGGAAAACTGTGATGAGAATGAAACTCAGATAGATACAAAACATTGCCAGATTGACACAAAAGATCAACAGATTGACACAAAAGATTGCCAGATTGACACAAAAGATTGACAGATTGACACAAAAGATTGACACAAAAGATTGACAGATTGACACAAAAGATCAACAGATTGACACAAAAGATTGCCAGATTGACACAAAAGATTGACAGATTGACACAAAAGATTGACACAAAAGATTGACAGATTGACACAAAAGATCAACAGATTGACACAAAAGATTGCCAGACTGACACAAAAGATTGACAGATTGACACAAAAGATTGACACAAAAGATCGACAGACTGGCACAAAAGATCGACAACCCGACTTAAAAGAGCAACAGGCGACGACACGTGAAACATTCTCCTTTCCCCATACGCCATTTCCCACCCGTATCTTGGGTTACAATCATGGAGGAAGCAGAATGCTGCGTCTACAACTCTTAAACGCTCTCCCACTCTCTATAACTCTATCATTGTCATATTAGTACTAACGGTTCACTCACTCAGTATCCCTCCGCTCCCCAAGGAGAATAGGCCTTCAACAAACGCACGCCACGTTCTCCTATCGCATGCCAACAACTTAAGGTTTATTTCCATGCCTTCCTCGTAATTTTCACTTGTGTGCTGTAGTTCTCATCTCCGTGTGTTTTCCAGTATTTCTCTACGTCACTGACCCTAGAGAATCTAGAACAAGAATAGCCTAATAATGCAATCAAGAGGTTTCCTCAGTGTGTCATATCCAACGTCACCGTCATCTGGCCCTTGTCTAGATCTTGCTATCAGTTTCACATTGGTGACTCGTACCAATTTAATCATTCTATTGTGCGCGATCAATCATCTATGAATGACTACAGACTGTTGCTGATACAAAATTGTTGATGCTAAACAACACACACTCACACACACACACAAACACACTATCTTTCTCAAATAATGCATTGATTCACCTATTTCATTATATATATATATATATATATATATATATATATATATATATATAAGAGAGAGAGAGAGAGAGAGAGAGAGAGAGAGAGAGAGAGTAAGTAAAGAAACACCACTAAATGATGTAGATTCGTACAAATATCTTGGCAGTAATATAGACAAAGTTGAAGGGACAGACAGTGATATCAAAATAAGAATACAAAAAGCAAGAGATGCTTTTATTGCATTGGGAAACATATGGCGAACAAGAGAAATCAAGTCCAACACGAAAATAAGAATCTTCAACTCAAATGTCAAGTCAGTCCTATTGTATGGCTCTGAGACATGGAGGGAACCGCGGTAGCGTAATGGTTAGTGCACTGGCTTCCTAGCTTGGTGGTCCATGGTTCGATCCCTAGTTGAGGTGGGATTTGTTTAGACCACAAATGGCTCCGGGCTCTACCCAGCCTAAAAAATTGGGTACCAGAGCAACTCTGGAAAGGTCAAGGCGGCCGGCGTGATGCTGACCACATCACCCCTAGTGTGCCGATGGTCAAGAAAATATAGGCCTAACACCATATTCCCAATATGCCTCAATGGGCGTGTAACGGGATCCTTTACCTTACCTTACGTTACCTTACCTGAGACATGGAGAGCAACAACAACAACAACAACAAAAAAGCTACAGACTTTTATAAACGAGTACTTGCGTAGAATAGAAGGACTGAAATGGTATGACAAAGTCACAAATGTGGAATTGATGACAAGAACCAGACAAGTGCCAGTGGAACAAGAGTTGAGAAGAAGACGCTGGCGATGGATAGGACACACACTGAGGAAACCTGTTCATAGCATTACAAGGCAGTCCTTGTTCTGAAATCCACAGAGAAAGAGAGGCAGAGGTAGACCAAAAAACACATGGACAAGAGAACTGGATACAGAGGTGAAAATGATGAGGAAAACATGTAAAGAACTTGCGCTTTTATATATATATATATATATATATATATAGAAGCAGCCAGGGCGACCTTTTCTTCTCTCAATCTCTTTCTCTCTGACACATTCTCGATTATTTCACCAGAACCCAAAGTGGAAGAATACTTCCTTTCTGCAAGCCCAGCGACAATATTCAACTTATTTTCTTCTTTTATGAAATGTCTCAAAGAAATTGATCTAAGTTATTAATATTTGATGGTTGCCAGAAGCATTTTTGACAGACATGCCTCAATTTATTGTTAGTGAAAATCTTCTGTCACCCTTTTTGGCTAGTGTTTGGTTTCTCAGCTTGTGTGTGACGAAGAAGGCTGGTGAATACTTCTTTAGCCTTACTCCTCTTTTTTTTTTGTCTTGGGCCTCATCATGACGAGTCGCCCCTCCGTTCAACCTAGACGCAAGAGTTGTGGGTTATGTGAGGACGCATGCCCAGATATACAAGACCTTGTGATCTTGTATAACTTTCTTGCTCCTGTTGTTGTCCGTCTTTGGTTACCGCGTGTAGTTTCCCGGGGATATCTGATGAGACAAAGAAAGAATAGGCATTACTGCAGTCTCAGGCATGTTGTCACAAGGCGACTAATAGCTGGTTGTACATGACTGGGGTCATTTTGATTTAAAAAGCGTCTGAAACCCCCTTGTCGACGTACTAACCATGGCTTTGGTGGAGCAGGAGTTGTGGAGTCGGTCGTTTTTTTAATGGAGTCTGAGTCGGTTAAAAAATGTCCGGACTCCGACTACGAATTTTATGCTATATGACTAATAAAAAATGTAGTCGTAGTCGAAATCAGACTTTTTAAATTTCAGGAGTCGGACAATTTTTGGGCCGACTCCACAACCCTGGTATTAACACAAACAAGTATTGTGCTTCTAGAAATCATAAGATGATTTTCCTATTTCATTGTATACATTCAGCGAGACGTTCCGTTCCTTCTATGTGTGTGTGTGTGTCTCTCTCTCTCTTCCTCTCTCTCCTTCTCTCTCACCTTTTTTTCCTCTCTCAAGCATTCGCATTGTCTCACCAAAACCCAGTATGGAGTTATGCTTATGTCCTGCACATCCAACTTAAGTACTGAACTTGCTTCCTTTTCGACGAAATGTATTTAAAAAAAGTACATCTGCATACAATTTATCTAGGCTGTTAATATTTCATGGCTGCGAAAAGCATTTTGAAAGAAATGCCTAAATTTATTAGTAATAAAGATGCCATGAAGTGACTCATCGCCCTTTATTGTATATCACAAGAAGATATTCGAGCGGATAAATACAGACAAGTTACTGAAAGTGTTCGAAAAATATGGATTACGACATGTTGCCCGATGCTGGATAACATTAAGACGTCAGAGGGATTTTTCCAATATCCGTATGATTTAATATGGCTACTAAAATTCAGAAATCCAGCAAAGTTTTGACAAGTTGATCAGAGACTACAAAGTTTCACCTAGATTTTTTACATTATTGAGCTGCCTATTAAAGAAAACACATAAAGACATGAAAGGCCGAATTCTTCACGAAAGACAGTTTTTAGAACAGTTTGAGATTTTTTTTTTTTTTCGTACGCCCGCTAATACTCGAGGCGAAATCTCAGGTTATTGTTAATGTCTAACCTGACATTGATTTTACGTGAGTATCCCTTTTCTTGTGCAGAGACAGGTGTCCCTCGCCATTCAGGCAGATACTCGCCGATTTCGGAGGTACCCATTAGAGCTGGGTCGGCTCAGGAGCCGCCAATCCCTGGTCGACGACACTCCTTCAAATGTCCTCGCCAGGTCTCGAGTTAATACAGTCCAAATCCCGGTCGACGAAAAATCCTCAAATGCCGTCGCCCGGGTTTGATCCTGAATCACCCGGTCGCCAGAGCGGTGTTGTAACCACTACGCTAGCGCGGCTCCCAACAGTTTGAGATAAAAACTGGAATGCCATGTATTCTCATTATCTTTGTCTTTTCTCTGAGTATTTGCGGATCCAATTGCTGTGATCTCCCATAAAATATTATCATTTTCTCTTGCACCTCTTGCAGTTTCACCAAGAACCAGGTCATCGGCAAAATCTAGATCGGTAAGCTGTTGTGTCAGTCTTCTGAATTCCATTTCTTACTTACTTAGTCGTTCCCCTTTACCGTGAGGTTTAGAGGTTTGGAAGAGAGAGCGCCAGACTATCCTATCGAATGTCTTCCTCCTGGCCTGGTTCCATTCTAGTCCTCGGTCCTTCAAAGATTGTCTAATGTTGTCTTTCCAGCGGACTCTGGGTCGTCCTGGGGGTCTGGATCCCTGACTCTTTGTTTTCCATGCTTGTCGTGGTAGCCGATCTTCTCCCATTCTGCAGACATGGCCAAACCATCTTAGTTGGGACTGTTCTACTTGGGTCTGCAAGGGGTGGGATTTTAGGCCTTGACGTATCGTCTGGTTGCGGACCATGTCTCTTCTTGTAACTTCAACCACTTTCCTCAGATACCTCATTTCTGAGGTTTAGATCTGGCTTTTGTTGGTTGTGGTCATTGCCCATGACTCGCATCCATATGTCAAGACTGGAACATAGGTGGAGCGGTATACATCCATCCTCGTTTTCTTACCATCCTCTCTCTTGCTGAGGAATCCTCGATTTATGGCCTGAAAAAGTCTCCCAGCTGCTGCTTTTCGAGTGGCCAACTCTTCTTCGATGCCTCCCTTTCGGTCTATAATAGCTCCGAGGTATTTAAAGTGGTCGACCTGCTCCAGGACCTGTTCTCACAGCTTAATCTGATGTACTCTTTCTTCTCGTGATATCACCATGGATTTTGTTTTAGAGCTGCTTATGACCATCCCTCTCTTCTCCAGCTCTTCCTTCCAGACTTGCAGGTTGGATTGGAGATGTGCCTCTGATTTAGCAATCAGGACAACATCATCAGCAAATGCCAGCTCTGAAATACAGACCTTTCTCATCTTCCAGTACCCCACTGAATACTTTCTCGTTCTCCCCATACATGCCTTGATGAAATCGTCCATGAGGAGTATGAAAAGTTAAGGTGACAGGATATCACCTTGTCTTACACCAGTGGTGGTCCTGAACTCTTCTGACTTATAATTTGCTGTCCTCACATAATTTCTGCAAGACCTGTAGAAGCTCTGTATAGCATGAATCAGAGGTACTGGAATGTTCTTCCTTGCCAAACAGTCCCAAAGTTTGCTCCAGGAGACCCTGCCAAACGCCTTTTCCAGATCTATGAAACGAAGATGGATCTCCCTCTTATACTCAAGGGCCTTTTCACTCAGCTGTCTGAGTGTGAAGATTAGGTCTTGAGTACTTCGGTTTCTCGGAATCCGCAATGGACTTCATTCAAGTGTGGCTCAGCTAGGCATCGGAGTCTCTGCTCTAGGATTCTAGAGTAAATTTTACCAGAGACACTGAGAAGGGATATGCCTCTGTGGTTTCCACATTGTCGATTGTCACCCTTTTTTGAAAATCGGTGTTATGATGGCAATCTCCCAATCCTTTGGTATGGCCTTGTTGCAATACGCTGCCTGTAGGACCCTTAAGAGTAATAGGTCGCCTGATGCTCCCATATACTTAACCATTTCTGGTGTTATACCATCATGCCCTGCTGCTTTGCCCATCTTGATTTTCTCCAGTGCTGCCTTCAGTTCTTCCATCTTTATGTCATCTTCACCACCATTGGTTTCCTCTTCTGTGCTAGTGGTTATCATTTCTGATGCTTGAACTTGCTCACCGTCAGGGAGTTCTGAGAAATATTCTTTCTATCTTTCCATTACTTCCTTCCGGGCAGTAAGCAATTTGCCTTGCTTGTCCTTTATAAATTTGAGAGGGCATTGTTTTTCCTTCCTCATGTTCTGTGAGGTCTTATAGAACAATTTCTGGTTTTCTTGTTCGTCTTTTTCTAGCTTTTCTCCAAATTCTTCCCAGGACTTCTGTTTTGCTGCTAGCACCTTGTTCTTTGCTTCTGTTTTGAGTGTCACATATTCTCTATATTTCTCTATTTGTCCTGCTGTGTTTTTAGCTCCTAAGTATTGTTTCCATGCCATTTTCTTCTCTCTTATTTTCTCTTTGCCTTCCTCTGTCCACCAAGGTGTCCTCTTTCTCTTGTTCCCAAGTCGGACTTCACCACATGCTTCTGCAGCAGCTGTCTTTATGGTGTCCTTGAATTTAAGCCACAGTGTTTCCAAGTCGTCATGTTGTTGTTGCTGTCATTTTCGACGGAGTCATCTGTCAAGTTATTTGCTTATGTTTGTATCATAAGTATAATTGTGTCTTTACCTGCGATGTCAGGTTGATTAGGGGTTGTCTTCCCTTGTTTATTCATTCATTGTGTTTGACCTTTAGGGTCAGAGGTTGACAGTTCGGCGTGGGCCTATGGGAAGGTTTTTTAAGCGGGAGTGAGATATACTTCCGGGAAGCCGGGAGGTCCTGTTTTTCTGAAGGGACCAAGAGTCCATTGTTTTTCGGGGAGAATCTTCGAAGTAACTGCTATGGCAGTTTTCCCCAGTGAATCTCTGTGCGTCGGGATGACGACAGAATTCCTTGTGTAGTTCTGAGGATTCATTTACCAGGTAATACCGACCTTTATGCATTATTACGCTTTTCGGTGGCAGAACATGTAAAGGATTACCTAGGGTGAACAGCAGTTCACGGATCCGCCATTTCAGAACTTATATATTTGTGCTCGGGGTAGCCATCCAAGACTGTTAGTCTTATATTGTCCAGAAATCCAGTGACGAAGATATATTGTGGGAGCCGCAGATTGGCGGAACTTCTATCTACAATAAGTATTACTGCAGGGTTGGTGATAACCTATTTAACAGAAGTACACGGCCGACGTTAGGACGAGGCCTGTGCTTCCGGCTATTATACTACAGCCTGATATGTGCAATTGGCAGGGAGTGCCAAGTTGCACCTGTGTGTCAAGGTAACTAAGGCATCTGACGCGTTTAGTCAGAGACGCCAAGGGCGACGCTACGAACTGTCATTATTGAAGAACTTTGCTATTGACCATGCACGTCTATTCTGATGTTTACCTTTTTGAATGCCAAATGTATACCTATCGATGTCAGGTCAGCATGACCTTGTTACACTGACTGTTCCTGTTGATATTATGTGTGTTCCCGTCAATAAATGTCTTGAAACATGCCTGCAGTGTCAAAGCATCCTTGATTACTGCATGTGAGAGTATGGGTTGCAGGATCTACATCTATACGAGCCTAAACACATTCGCGTCTTCATTCGCACCCACACTCAACTCATCATACGCTCGCACTACACATCTAACAACATGTAAACTGTCTTGGGCCAGTGATCACCTCAACAAGAAAAAAAAGACAGTTACATTTCTGGTGGACCAGTTACGTGGGCTCTTATGATACATTTCTTGTCGCCAATGTGGCCTAGAAACTTACATTTCTGATGGACCAGATCTGTGGGTTTAAAAAGAACAGAGCGAGCATTTGACATTATTGTTGACATTTATGGATCCAGAAATTTACATTCCTGGTTGGCTGTTACATGTATGATGTCTCCAGTTTTGTCGAGAAAGTTACAAGAAGGACAAGTACACATTACACTTCTGATCTGTGGGTCTAAGCTACACACGGGACAGCCGTAACACACAACGCTAATTCTACACTTGCAAGTTTTGGCTACAACAGGACAGATATAGGTCATTAACGGTTGACCCAAATAAACAGTACGAGCATTTATATCATAATGCTACATAAACCATAACAAGACATGTACTTCTAGGCATTTGCTACGTGGACCATAACTGCATAGAAGGCGGGTTCCTATTGTAAACAGTACTGCGGGTTGTTACACGTTTCATTCAACAACAGACTTTTCTAGGTCAGAGTATTCAAGCTACATTGTTGGAGGTCAAGTGTCTGTAAACAGTACGTGAAATTGTAAACATTCAATGTGCAAGCCCTAATTTGAGAAGGTCATAGTAACTTTGGTTCGTGAATACCACTTTATGTTACAGTGGATTTGACGTTCAGTGCGCGTTTGACATTTCGTTTCTGTGTTCGCAAGGAGCAAGAAATTTATTTTAGTTTCAGCTGTGACTGAACTTGTTCTGCAACACATTGAAATTGATTGCTATATGTTTATGTCACTTCTACTGTTTTGTGTATTTTTCTGCGGGTTTTTCGGTTGGTGGGTCTTACGGTAAATATGCCACTTGATCGAGGCTTACTGTAAGCGGTCTGTAGGTGCAAATTTTCTTAATTTGGAAATTTGCTAGTGACAATTGGTCGCTATTGATGTTAGCTGTGATGTAATTGTACTTAACGTTGTTTTTGTAATATTTTGTCTGTTTTTCAGTTTTGATTGTCGATTTGTTTTGTTTGTATTCTGTAGGTCTCTCCTTTCTTGTGTATTTCTCTACACATTTTTGGTTAAAACAGTGTTGCCATTTGTATTGTTTTGTATTTTTGTCTTTGTATTTTTTTTTTTGGTTGTACTACATTACTGTCATGCACAGTCTACATACACATACTTGGTCATGTTTTTGATATTATTGATAAGGTAGACTCTTCATATAGAGTTTGTTAAATAATATTATATAAGATATTTATACAAGTTCTTTGATAAAAGACTTGTTATCTACAAAGATTAAGACAGTAAAATAAAGTGAAGTGAGTATACAAGTCTAGCATTTCAGACTTGTCTCCCATTGAAGTGGGATAAGGTAATTTATTTAATTTTTTTTCAGGTTTCTGATCTCATTAGACAGAATGTCTACATTGGATTTCTTCATCCAGCAAGGGTTGACCCTTGGTAAGTCTGGTAAAGAATTGGAAGAATATTCATCTGCTCAATTCGCCATTGCATTAAAGTCAGAAGAAAAGAAACAAAAAGAGGAAATTAAATTGAAAGCAGAAGCTGAACTAAAGAAGCTAGAAGCTGAGAATAGAAGATTAGAACTTGAAGAAAGAAGGTATCAAAGAGAGGCTGAGGAGAGAAAAGCTCAAGCTGCTGCTGAGGAGAGGAAAGCTCAAGCTGCAGCTGATGAAAGAAAATTCCAGATGGAAATGGAAGACAAAAAACTTCAAGCTGCTGCAGAGGGAAAAAAACTTCAAGCTGCTGCAGAGGAAAAAAAACTTCAAGCTGCTGCTGAGGCTGAAATTAGAAAAATGGAACATGAGGAAAGAAAACAGAAGATGGAACTTGATGAAAAACTCGCAATTTTGGAGTTAGAGAAATTGAAATTGGCGAGTACGGGTGCTCAGCAAACAACTTCGAGTACGACAAAGGAGTTTGTTAGTAGGATTAAATTGCCTCATTTCAATCCTTTAAAGGATGACGTAGCAGATTATCTAGATAGATTCCAATTTTTTGTGCGATACGCATAACATAAAAAAGGAAAAATATGTTGAACAACTGATGCCATTTTTTACAGGTGACACAGTGACTACTCTTATGACAATAGACGAACATGAGAGGACTAATTATGATGTTGTCAGGGCAGCATTACTAAAGAAATACCAATTAAAACAAGAAGACTATCGTCTTCGTTTTAGGACAATGTTGCCAGAAAATGGAGTAGATTTCTCTGATTTTGTTACAAAGATACGTCGTACATTTACACGATGGGTTGAGTTGTCTCAGATTGAGAAAACATATGAAGGTCTAATGGACTTATTATTGCGAGATAAGGTTTTGTCATCTGTTAATGATTCTTTTCTTGCATTCCTTCATGAGCGTAAGCCTAAAAACTTAAAAGAAATGGAGGAATACTGTTGTCAGTATGCCACAGCACATCCCCATGCTACAGTTAGCAATTCTAAAGTGAAAGAAGGGTTGCCAGCTGCTTCGGCAACACCATATGGCCCTAATTTCAGAAAAAAATTTCAGGGTGCTCAACAAAATTGGAATAGGGGAAGTAATCAAAATTACACTCAGAAGCGGAGTAATCCAACACATGATGGTTCTTCGTCTATGCAGTGGAGACAAGATGGTAGTTCTCGTAATTTTAGTGGTAATAATTTGAGACACTTTCGTAAAGGCTATCCAAATAATAACTATTCAAATTTTCGAGGTAATCATTCTCGACGTCAAGATTATGACGATGGTGAATTTAGAAACCGGGATTCAAACCGGAATGATGATTACAATAGGCAATATGATAACAATTACAGGGGAAATGATAGTCGAAATAATTACAGGGGAAATGATAATCGAGGTAGACCTAGGTTTAACAAAAAAAGACCTTACCAACAGGCAAACTCTGCGCAACAAGAGTTTGATGGAGCCTGTAATACAGTAAATGATAGTGGTAACTCTAGGGCTATCACTGGTTGTGCTTTCGATTTTGGGAGAGCAACTGAATGCCCCCAATGCTTAACATTGTTTGACTCATCAACTGTATCTACGCTAAGTTGTGGTCACCCTCTTCCTGCTCTACCTGCTACAGTTGCACATGATGGGAGAGGATCTCTCATCTTACATAAAGGTCTAATAAATGATAGGCTAGTCTCAGTACTTTTCGATTCGGGATGTACTACCGTCGGGGTTAAGGAGTCTCTGATAGATCCTTGCTGTGCCACGGGAAAAACAATCAAATGTGTTACATTTGGTGGTACTATGGAAAGCTATCCTACTGCTATTATTAGGATTGACACTCCTTTCTTCACAGGAGATGTCCATGCATGTCTTCTTCCTAATCCTATTGCGGATCTTATAATCGGTCGTATTCATGGGGTTAAGGAATGCACCCCGCAACAAATTTCTAGTTGGGAAGAAAAAAAACATTCAAACGGTCAATGCAGTGGTGACAAGAGCTCAAGCTCTTAATCCCCCAACTTCATCTGATAATAGTAATGAAGTTGATAGCCAAGACGAGCACTTGGTGATTTCCCATGACTCGTTTGTTAAACGTCAAGAAGAGGATCCTTCTTTGAAGAAATACTTCCTTCTTGCAAAGAAAGGGGATCCCAATCAAAATACGAATCACAAATCGTATATCACTATGAAGAATGGTATATTGGTACGAATGGTACAACACACTCGGACAAGTCTATGCATTCGCAAATTCTTGTGCCTAAGTGTATGAGAGCCTTAATTCTTCGGCATGCACACGATTCTCAGTGTGCGGGACACATGGGTTTTTCCAGAACTAAAACTAGAGTCCTTGCGTCATTCTTTTGGCCATTCGTGAATAAAGACATCCGAATTTATTGCCGATCTTGCAAAATTTGTCAAGAGGTCAAGTCTAGGGGTCCGAGACATGCTGCTCCTATTCAGGCTGCAGATATTCCGATTCGGCCGTTTCAGAAAATGGCTATAGACATCATTGGTCCGTTCAAAATTAAGTCAGCCAGAGGACACCAATTTATCCTCACTTGCGTGGACATGTGCACGCGTTGGCCAGAGGCTATTCCTCTGAAGAGCATATCAACTGTCGATATCGCTGATGCTCTTTGGCTCGTATTTTCTCGTCTGGGATTCCCCGGAGAAATACTGTCGGATCACGGCACTCAGTTAATTTCGGACGTTATGTCTCAGGTAATGGCTACGCTAGACATTAAAAGGTCTCTCAGTAGTATTTATCATCCAATGTCCAATGGATTGGTAGAACGTCTTAACAGGACACTAAAGAACTTACTTGGCAAGATAACGGAGGATCATCCTGAAGATTGGGACAGGGTTTTACCTGCAGTCCTCTTTGCCTATAGAGAGGTTCCCAACGAGCATACAGGGTTTTCTCCTTTCGAACTTGTCTTTGGCGCGCAACCGCGCGGGCCAATGTCCTTGTTACACGATTTGATAACTTCCGATAATATTGACGATGATACACAATCGTCATATGAATATGTTATAGCTCTTAGAGAAAAGATTATCGAATCGTGCAGGTTAGCAACTTCATCTTCCGAATTTGCGAAAGAAAAAGCTAGGCGATTTGCTAATAAGAAAAGACGCCTACGTCAACTTTGTCCTGGAGACAAAGCATATGTCTTACTGCCCTCAAGAGAGAATAGACTTCTCATTTCTTGGAAGGGTCCATACACTATAGTCTCGAAAATTTCTGATGTCGACTATATTGTCGATGTGGATGGAAGGCATAAAACCTTCCATATAAATATGCTAACAGAGTTTATTGAACGTCCAGACTATTTACAGCCTATTTTCCAGGCGACGGACGACTCTCCAGTTCAACATGGTCACATCTCATCCCTGTCCGTTATACAGGATGAGGAAACTATTTTTTCTGACGTGAACTTACCTCTTCCTACGATTCCACTTATTTCAACGGAATCGTGGAGAGACGTTACAGTCTCTTCTAACTTGTCTTTTGAGGAACAACGTCAAGTATCCTCTACGTTACAATCATATCAGGATGTCCTTACCGACATTCCTGGACACACAGATGTCATAGAACATGACATCATACTTACTGATCGTAATCCGATCAGAGTAAGACCATACCCAATACCTATTCATTTTCAAGCACAAGTCGAGAAAGAATTGGATGAAATGATTCAACTACAAATAATTGAACCATCCACTTCAGCTTATTCTTCGTCGATAGTTATTGTTCGAAAGAAAGACAATAACATACGTCTTTGCGTTGATTATCGCAAATTAAATCAAGTTACGAAGTTCGATGCTGAACCTATGCCGTTATTAGATGATCTACTTATTAGACTTTCTAAAGCTAAATTCTTTACTAAACTAGACTTGTCGAAAGGTTATTGGCAAGTCCCATGACGGAACACGCCAAACCTCTCACTGCTTTTTCGACACCTAGGGGTCTGTTTCAATGGAATTTTATGCCTTTCGGGCTTATGAACGCCCCAGCGACTTTCGTGCGCATGATGCGACGAATTCTATCAGATCGTGCAGATGTCATTGCATATTTAGACGACATCTGTCTTTTCAGCGATACTTGGGAAGAACACTATGTGGGTCTGAAGGAATTGCTATCTACTCTACGTGAGCATAGTTTGACCGCTAAACCCTCTAAAGCTTTTGTTGGGTTTAGTGAAATTTCCTTCCTAGGTCATCGAGTTGGTCATGGTCTGTTGAAGACAGAGGACCAAAACATTTCAAAGATATTAAATATCTCGGTTCCGAAGACAAAAAAGCAAGTGCGTAGTCTCTTGGGATTGATACAATTCTATGGAAGATTCATTGAGAATCTGTCCTCCATTATGGCACCACTTTCAACGTTATTGAAAAAAGGTTCTCCTAATATGGTGCGTTGGTCCCAAGAATGCCAATCTTCATTGGATCAGGTTAAGAATTTGTTCTCATCTCATCCTATCTTAAGACTACCGACGATTGATAAGACTTTTGTCCTTCGTAGTGATGCCTCTTCCACTGGCATTGGAGCGGCACTAATGCAGGAATATTCAGGAACTCTGCATCCTGTAATGTATATTTCTAGGAAGCTGAATGCGGCAGAAAGGAATTACTCGGTTTTGGACCGTGAATTGTTAGCTATGGTTTGGTCCATTCTTAAGCTACAAAGGTTCCTTCTGGGCGCGCATTTCTTTATGGAAACCGACCAAAAAGCTCTTACGGCTATGCAAAGTAAGGATTTGAAGAGCTCGAGATCTACTCGTTATGCTATTGCTCTTCAGCCTTTCCATTTCACGGTGCGAGCTATCCGTGGTTCGGATAATGTGATGGCGGACATATTGTCTAGATGCCCACATGATTCCAGTTAAATCTTGTGTCCTAGTTTTTCCTGATATATTTTCAGACTTAGGTCTGTCCTTAATATCATAATATGTTGTAATACAAATGTATTTGGATGATGTTTAGATAATTTAACAAATTTCATTTTGTCCATCCATCAGTGATATGTTGCTAAAATAGCATTGACATTTGTATATTGCTATGATTATATTATTTAGTAATGTTTGATATATGATTGGTATTGCCAGCAACTTAGGTTTCTTGAATGGTATCCCTTAGTTTGTTTGGCTTAAAGGAAATATTTTCTCCTATGTTGGGAGATGATTTGTACCCTCTTCTATTGTACCTGATATTAGGTTCATTGTTTGCATGAGCACAGAAGTGATACTGGTGCTATCTTGCTCATGAACATATTAAAAAAAAAAAAAAATTGCATTTTTTTTTTACAGGGGGGTGGTAGTAATGTTGCTGTCATTTTCGACGGAGTCATCTGTCAAGTTATTTGCTTATGTTTGTATCATAAGTATAATTGTGTCTTTACCTGCGATGTCAGGTTGATTAGGGGTTGTCTTCCCTTGTTTATTCATTCATTGGTTTTGACCTTTAGGGTCAGAGGTTGACAGTTCGGCGTGGGCCTATGGGAAGGTTTTTTAAGCGGGAGTGAGATATACTTCCGGGAAGCCGGGAGGTCCTGTTTTTCTGAAGGGACCAAGAGTCCATTGTTTTTCGGGGAGAATCTTCGAAGTAACTGCTATGGCAGTTTTCCCCAGTGAATCTCTGTGCGTCGGGATGACGACAGAATTCCTTGTGTAGTTCTGAGGATTCATTTACCAGGTAATACCGACCTTTATGCATTATTACGCTTTTCGGTGGCAGAACATGTAAAGGATTACCTAGGGTGAACAGCAGTTCACGGATCCGCCATTTCAGAACTTATATATTTGTGCTCGAGGTAGCCATCCAAGACTGTTAGTCTTATATTGTCCAGAAATCCAGTGACGAAGATATATTGTGGGAGCCGCAGATTGGCGGAACTTCTATCTACAATAAGTATTACTGCAGGGTTGGTGATAACCTATTTAACAGAAGTACACGGCCGACGTTAGGACGAGGCCTGTGCTTCCGGCTATTATACTACAGCCTGATATGTGTAATTGGCAGGGAGTGCCAAGTTGCACCTGTGTGTCAAGGTAACTAAGGCATCTGACGCGTTTAGTCAGAGACGCCAAGGGCGACGCTACGAACTGTCATTATTGAAGAACTTTGCTATTGACCATGCACGTCTATTCTGATGTTTACCTTTTTGAATGCCAAATGTATACCTATCGATGTCAGGTCAGCATGACCTTGTTACACTGACTGTTCCTGTTGATATTATGTGTGTTCCCGTCAATAAATGTCTTGAAACATGCCTGCAGTGTCAAAGCATCCTTGATTACTGCATGTGAGAGTATGGGTTGCAGGATCTACATCTATACGAGCCTAAACACATTCGCGTCTTCATTCGCACCCACACTCAACTCATCATACGCTCGCACCACACATCTAACAACATGTAAACTGTCTTGGGCCAGTGATCACCTCAACAAGAAAAAAAAGACAGTTACAGTTGTTCTTCTGTGTTTCTCACCGCTGTAGCAATAAGCCCCTGATATCTGGTCTTAATTTCTGGCTATCTCAGCTTGTAGGTCTTAATGCTCATTTCTCCCGTTCGTTTACTTAGTTTCTTGCGTGATGTTGGGCAGTTCCTAGGCTGTGAAACTCTTTTTTGACTTCCTTAGACGATTTCTTGGACAAAGGTACCTCAGTGTTCTATTCCAAGCATCTACGGATCTAGCTAAGTGACCTTTTACTTGTTCCGAAGTTTTGTTCATTCTTTTTTTCGTTTCGTTGATTATTTACTTTCTTGTTTCGTTATTTCTTTCAGGTTTTACGATTTTCTTGTATTATTATTGTTCTTTTTTTTGCTCATCACTGTGGGTGTTTACTTTTTCCATCTGCTTATATCGCTCATTTGGTGTATGTTTCTCATCATCGTATGTTTTTGTAGTACCTATATGTAATTCTTGTCCGTGTCACCTGTTTGTAACTGTGGCTGGCGAAGGGTAAAACCCGAAACGTCCCTTGTTTCATGTGAACCGTTATTTATAGAACTGATTCAATACCGTTTTATTGGTTTATATACTTATGTGAAACTCTTTCAGTTGTTCTTTTGATTGTAAGCAGGTAGTGATCACTTCCAATCTCTGGCCCCCTCCAGACTCTAGCATCCCGGACATATTTGAATGAGCTCCTCCTAACTATGGCATAGTCGATCACTGACTTCTCATTCTTTGTTGGTTCACATCTAGTGTATGCATGTATGCGCTTATGGAGGAACTTTGTGTTTGTAATGATCAGATTCTGCTCACTGCAGAATCTAAGGAGTCTCTTTCCATTGTCATTGAGAGTATCTTCTCCATATCTTCCGATAACTCCACCCCATCTAGCATGGTCATTTCCAACTCGGGCATTGAAATTTCCGAGCATGATAATTTCATCTAGGCAGTCATCCACTGTCTTTTGAAGCAGCTCGAAGAATTCCTCCTTGACCTCTGCTCTCTCATCCTCATTTGGCCCATACACTATGACCAGGTTGACTATGGTTTCTCCTTCTTTTAGTTTTGCAACCATAATGCGCTCCGAGACGAATTTCCATCCCTTGATACTATCTTTTTAGTTTTTGGCCACAATGCAACCCACGGCCCCTTTAGCTCTTTCAGATGTGGGTACACCACTGTAGAGCAGCGTGTCGCCATCAAGATCCATGACTCCTTGTCCCTTTTTCTTCGTTTCCGTTATAGCCAGGATTTCTAGTTTTGCTTTCCTCATCTCTTCCACCAGCTCCTCTCTTTAAGGTATGCTTAAAAACTTGCAGAGATTATCTTACTTTTGTGATAGACAGCATCCTCGTACCACGTCAAAGTGCCGAGAATACATTTTTTTGGAAAGGGTACAATCTTTTATGGACACCCTGTACAGTGGGGTAACGATTTGCGCGATCTTCATTTGAACGCGAATTCGGAATAATGCGAGTTCTTCTTCTTCTTCTTCTGTTCGTCTACTATGTTGCTGTTATACCCTGTTCAACCTGAAAATTGGTTATAATTAAGGTATATTGTGCGTTAGGTTCTTCTATGCTAGTCGATTGTTAGTCCTGAAAAGGACTGGTCCTAAAAAGGACCACTAGCTGGCTGTCTGGATTCCTCTTCGTTGCTTGTCTGTTCGTGGTGCTGTGGCGTGTTTCACTGTCTGGCTTGTGTGGTTCTGTTGGTTTTTGCCCTCCTCGGTTCTGATTCTTGTGTCTTCCTTTTCTCCTGTATCTGCAATAGCGCTTTTTCTATGATTGCTAGGAGTAGTCTTTCTAGTGTTTCCTCGATGACTTCTTCGTCTGATTGGTCGTTCGTTTTTGTTTCCCGTGTGTTAGATGTAATTTCCTCTACGGCTCTTCGTTCTACTTCGTTTTTTTTTTAGTATTGCTGTGTTTTCTTCTTTCAGCTCTGTCAGCTTCTTGACCTCTGCTTCTACCTGCTGCTGAATTTTTTTCATGTTTTCCATCATATTTCTAACGCTCTGTAGGTCTATCACGTCTTCGCCACTGTCGGTTTTATCTTTGGGAGTCTGCCTGCTTCTGCTCTCGCCCTGGAGTTTTAGTTTTATTTCTTTGTCTTCAGCGGTCAGCTGATGTAGCTGTCTTTTTTCTATTGTGCGCTGTCTGTTCGCGACCTCTACTGTCACTCTATGTTTTGCCTCTTTGAAGGGGATGTTTTTGGAAACCGCTTCCTTCAGTATGCTCTTTGTTTCCTGGAACATAGGGCAGCCTCGGTACCTTGCCCCATGGTTTACGAGGCAGTTTGCACAGGTACGGTTTGTGTTAATCGCTTTGTAGTTGTGGTCCTCCTTCGCCCTTGGGGCAGTCGCCATATTGGTGGTTTCCGCGCAATATCGACAGACTGCATCTCTCCTGCATGTTTTCTTGGTGTGGGAAAATTGCTGGCAGTTGGAGCACTGCATCACCGGAGGGATATAGCCTTCTGTTCTTTTTGATGTATCTTTGAGTGTCAGTCTTTCAGGTCTTGTCACTCCTTCAGTAGTTACTACCACCAGATTGGTATCTATTTTATTCCATGTCTTTAACCTTTCGACTTGTATGATTTGAGCATTTGTGTTTTCAGTTTGTAGGCAATTTTGAACTTCGTTTGCGGACCATCTTGTATCCACCCCTCTTAGTACCAACTTGTTTGTTGTCTTGCCGGTCTCCATCACTACTTTTATCTGGTGGGGCAGCATGAATTCTTTCGGTCCGGACTCCAGTTCTGTCATCAGCGAAGTTGTTTTATCCGTGCTGTTGAGAGAAAGCACGACTCCCTTTTCGTGCCTCCCTACTTTCGCAATGCCTCTCCTGCCAGTTATTACCTCGAGGATCCCGATCACTTTATCGTCGGGTAGGGCCCCGAGTGAGGCCTCACCTCCAGACATCTGGGTGATCTTAACGATCCTCTCCTGTTTTGTATCTGTGTTGTTTGTCTTGTTATTCTTTGGCCTTTGTTCCTTTCTCCTGTCTTGGTTTGAACAAGAATTATGTGCCTGTTCGATGTTGGAATGAGCCTTTTCTTGTTCCAGAGCTATTGAGTTGTTATCAGATGTTTTGTCCGGACTAGGTCTGGTGGTTTGCGTCTCGGGGTTGTCGTTGGTTTTTGTCTCGGCTCTCGCAATTTGCGCTATCTGATGGTTGTTTTGTTGAATTTGACACTCCTCTGCCGCTTGGTGATTTTCCGTCATCGGGTTTCGGACAGTATCTTCGATGTCTAGGCCTGGCACGACGGGCGTGGATGTTGATGTTGTTTCGTTTAGTGGTTGTGAATTCGCTCGTAGTTTATCTCTTGCCTCCTTCTGGCATTTTAGCCTTCTCATCATAATTCTTGCAATTTCGTTCATGGATTCCTCTTCTCTTGGACCAAGAGCTACATCAAATTTTGCGCAGCTGTAAACTGTTCCCGCCGCCGTGGTGTCAGGAGCTGTAAATTAATATGAAACAATTGTTTCATATTAATTTACTGTTTACAGGCCTCGTGGTTTCCCTTCCTTATGTGTTATAAATGTCAGGAGCTGCATTGCTCGGCTTTTCAGGAGGTTCGGCCTCTACGCTAGTATTTGGGGCAGCTTTGCTCTCCGGTAATCTGTTCTTGTTCTGTGATGACTCTTCTTTGTTGTCAAGTTCTGGCGGGCTTTTATAAACATTCTTCTTTTTGGCTGGCATTTTGTCTGCTGCGTACGCCCTGAAAAGGACGTTGGTTTTAATATATTGCTATCTTCCCGTTAAGAGCGCCTGGATCCCAAAAAGATAATGCGAGTTTGAAAAAAATACGACAGATATCGCTACAACTATAGCCAATGGGACACTCGATATAGAAGGTGGAGTACTGTATAACCTCTGATGAGAGGACCTCTTATGTATGGATCTCGGAAATAACGGTGGAAATTTGTCAGTGTCAAAATTTTGGTCCCCATTGTGAATACGTCAAATTAGCTGTCTTGCCTGTTCATTAGCGCAGCGGCACGTACACGTGTGGTTTATAGTGTATTGCTTTCCTCACACTGTATTACTGTTTTGGCGACTTTTAAGATATATATATATATATATATATATATATATATATATAGATATATATATATATATATATATATATATATATATAATAATAATAATAAATTCTTTAAGCGCCAAACACGGCGCATAAGGCAGAAACCAGTGCTCTCCAGGTTGTTCGTTGTGACGCCACTCCTCTTAGCTCTTGCACATTATTTAGGCCCAACGTTCTTCCTTCTCTTATTATTGTTCTTCTGAGTGTTTCTTTTGGTCTTCCTTTTTTCCGCTTACCCTCAGGAACCCAAGTGAGCGCCTGTAGTGGTATTCTGTTGTTTTGCATTCGTAGGACATGACCGATATATGACCATCGTCTTTTCCTTATATAGTCGGAGACATATTTCTGCCTAGAGTCTTCTCTTATTTGTCGATTAGTCTTGAATTCTTTCCAACTGATGTTCATGAGTTTTCTAAGACATTTGTTCTCGAATGTATTCAGCTTGTTTTCCAATGATTTTGTTATTTTCCAACTCTCACAGCCGTATGTTAACACTGAGATAACATTTGAATTAAACAGACGAAGCTTGGTATGTATATTCAATGATCGTAATTTCCAAATGTTAGATAATCTATTGAAGGCGCTAGCTGCCAAAGCAATTCTAGTATGGATTTCTCTTGTTGTGTCACCATCCTGAGTCATTTTACTGCCTAAATAATTGAAACTTTCAACTTTCTGTAGTTTTTCCCCCGTTCAAGATGATATCAAAGGTCTCGTTAGAAAAGTTCATAGCTTTAGTTTTAGAGGCATTTATTTGGAGACCAATTTTAACCGAGAGATGACACAAATTATTTATTGCTTCTTGGGATTGTCTTGGTGTTGAACTTAAGAATGCTACATCATCTGCGAAATCCAGGTCCCCCAGGAATTTTCCATTTGTCCATTTTATACCCAATTGTTCATTGTGGGTATAGTTTCTCATAACCCAATCAATAGCTATTCCAAAAAGTAGTGGTGACATAATACAGCCTTGTTTCACCCCTGTTTCTACTGTAAACCATTCTGTATTCCCTTTATTTGTTCTAACACAACATCTTGCATTGTCATATAGCGCTTTGATTATATTCACATATTTTGTTGGAAAACCATAGATTGTAAGTATCTTCCACAATGATGGGCGGTGTAGACTATCAAAGGCTTTTTGAAAATCGACGAAGGTGATAATAAGTGGCGATTGCCTTTCCACTGATTCTTCTATAATTGTTCTTAGTGTGAATATTTGATCAATACATGATCGTTTCGGCCTGAAACCCGCTTGTTCTTCTCTGATCTTTTCGTCAGCATGCAATTTAAGTCTTTCTAACATCATGCAACATAATAATTTTCCAGGTACTGATAATAGAGATATACCACGCCAGTTATTACAGTCTGATAGATCACCTTTCTTCGGTAACTTTACAATAATACTGTCTTTCCATTGTTGTGGTGGTTGTTCTTCTCTCCATACTTCATTTATAATATCTAAAATTCTCAAGAGGTTGTTGTCATTAACTGCTTTAATCATTTCCCCTGAAATTTCGTCAACTCCAGCAGCTTTAAAATTTTTTAATCTTTTAACGGCTTGTTTGATCTCGTCCAGCGTGAATTCATCGCAAGTTATTGGCAAGGTGGTTGTGGATGTTTCATTATTAAAATCAGGTGTTACTGTTGGTGGTGGTCTGTTTAGCACCTCCATGAAGTGCTCAGCCCATCTCTTCATTTGTTCTTTTTCTGTTGGTATTGAATTCCCTAATTTACCTTTAACAGGTGTTTCCATAACAGTAGGCTGGTGACATAGTTGTTTTGTAATTTGATAAAGGCACCTACTATTACCAGTTCTTGCAGCATTTTCAGCTTCTACGGCCAGTTCATTGATGAAATGTCTTTTATCTCTTCGAGTTTTTGTCTTCACTTCTTTATTTAACAAGTTATAAGTTAGTTTGCAAGATTCAACTGCATATATATATATATACAGTAGAACTCCATTTATCCGAACCCCAATTATCCGAACATCCAATTATCCGAACACTTTTTCCAGAAAAAAAAAATCAGGAGCCACCAGTCATGTTATACTACATTTCTGAATCTTTTGATGCGGCAAGCTTCAAATGTGTGCGAACAATTTGTAGAGGATATGATGGGCTAATGGTCGGTCGCTTACGTACAAGAAGTCAGTTAGATCATAAAGTCAGTTAATATCTGGTTTACCAATCCAGTGTACGAGTGCGTTCTAGGCAGAACACTGGCTAAACAGACAGTTCAACTTAAAATAATTGTGTCTGCTACTACAGCAGAATAATTTTGGTGTACAAGTATTTCTCTGTGCGATAAGGCATCTTCCAGTAAGCCTAAAGCATATAAAAGGAACCGCAATGTTTTGACAATTGAAACGAAAACAGAAATTATCAAGAGACTAGGAAAAGGTGAAACTGTGTCTTCACTTGCGAGGATTTTCAATGTTGGGAAAGCTACCGTCTCTGACATCAAAAGTAACAAGGATAAAATTATGACTTTTGCATCGAAATTGGATAGTGAAAATGGGTCGAAGAAACACAAAACCATGAGAAATGCGAAAGATTTGAAATTGGAAGAGGCTTTTTATATATGGTTTGTGCAAAGAAGAAGCAAAGGGGAACCTATCTCTGGCTCTCTATTGTGTGAAAAGGCACTTCAGTTCAACAATCAACTTGACGGTCATTCCTGACTTTAAGGCTAGCCAGGGATGGTTAACAAACTTTAAATCTCGTTATGGCATACGAGAATTGGAGATTCAAGGGGAATCTTTATCTAGCGATGCAACTGCCGCTGAAAATTTTAAAGAAACATTCTTGGCTTTTTTGGAAGAAGAAGGTTATTCACTCGATGATGTGTATAATGCCGATGAGACTGGCTTATACTGGAAATCATTGCCTCAGAAATCACTTGCATCTCACCACGAAGCATCTGCCCCTGGGTTTTAAAATAAGTAAAAAAGTGCAATTTTGGTAGCCGCGAATGCCAGTGGAAGTCATCGTTCACCGGTGCGGTGCTAATGATCGGCAAAGCCAAAAAACCACGTTGTTTAAAGAATGTGACATGTCTCCCATTGTGCTACAAAGCACAGAAGAGTGCTTGGATGAATAGGGAAATATTTCTTGATTGGTACGAGTATACAAATCAGTTCATCCCAAATGTGAAGAGGTTGAGAGAACAAGAAAAGAAAACTGGAAAAGTATTTTTTTCTACTGGACAATGCACCACCTCATCCAGAGACGGATACATTGAATGCAGTTGATGCAAATTTTAAAGTAATTTTTCTGCCTCTCAATGTAACAGCACTGATTCAACCAATGGATCAGGGTGTTATAGCAAAGCTTAAAAAGATGTACAAGAAGGAAGTCCTGCGTCGTTTATTGTTGGCTGAAGATGAAGAAAGTGTGGTGGCATTTTCCAAAAAACTTAATCTCAAAGACTGCTGCTATATGTTAGCTGATGCTTGGACCACCCTGTCACAGGATAATCTCAACAAGGCTTGGAATAGATTGCTTGGGAAAAAGGAGGAAATGAAACTACTGCAGTGGACACAAATGATGATTGTATAAATGAAGTTGTGGAACTGTTTCAAGCAATGCCCGGATTTTCGGACTGTGACAAAGATGATGCACACATGTGGCTAGAAGATGATAATGATTCTGGTTTTCAGTTTTTGAATGACGAAGAAATGTTGTTTTTGTGCAAGAAGAAAACCAAAATGCATGTAGTGACCGATGATAAAGACTCCTGAGAAGTACATGATGTACTTGTAGATTATGAAGAAAACCCAAAACGTCGACCAAGTCCTGAAGAGGCCTTTATAGCACTAGAAACAGCGATGGCTTGGTACGAGCAAGAAGATGACAGCTGTCCTACACAGCTTCTGCTGTTGAAGGGAATGCGGGACTTAGCAGCCAAAAGGAGACTATCCAGTTTGGTGCAGAAGAGGATTCCTCATTATTTTAAATAGTGGGCTACATCTGTGCAAGTACATGTATACGTAAGTTGCGCCTGGTTTTGAATCGTTTGCAATGTTATTTTGAAAACATTTCTCTTTCTTAAAAAAAAAAAATAATTAATGCTGTACAAGTAGAACATGCACTGCAGTGTAATGAAAGATTTTGGTGATACAGTGATCTAATACAGTGTGGGTATTATTATTATAGCACAATTAAATATGTTTTATAGTGTATTTTCCTTGTGATGGTTAATTATTTTTAGAAATATGTGTACATGTACTCGATACATTATGTAATCCAATTATCCGAACATTTGATTATCCGAACGATGCTCGGTCCCATGGGGTTCGGATAAATGGAATTCTACTGTGTATATATATATATATATATATATATATATATATATATATATATATATATATATATATATATATATATATATATATATATATCTCGTATTCTGAAGTACCGGATAATTGGTATTTGCATACCACCCACTTCCTCTATTAGTCAGTCCCGAAGAGGTTTTACAGTATTTAAATCCAATACTGAGAATATAAAGGCTCATGATGAACCGACTGGGCGACTTAGTGTGTACTTGCCAGATTGTGTTCCCACATTGTTCCGTTCGATTTCGGAATGTCCAAATGTGGGAATGTTGCTAGAATGTGGCTGTGGTAAGGTTCTTTAAAGTACCTAAAATCTTTTTATTTTTTTTATATTTTCAAATCCACAAGAATATTTATAGAATGTGTAATTCCTGTATACACACATTGGGATCCTCGCTGGTGCTACGGAGTTTGTACACTGTGCTGAGATCCTCTTTAAGCGATCTAAGGGAGAAGATCGGAGCACTGATGGAGTTTTCCGTGGGCAATGAAGATGGTTCCTAAAACCCAAACCAAACCGAACCTAAAATCACAATCCATAATTCTCGCCGTTTGTACGTCGGTCACATCTAATGGATGCAACTGTGGTTGAAAGTTAGACATTAATTGTATTGTTTCCCTTATATGTACTCTTCCGAAAATAGTAACACTGAACGAAGAAAAGTCGGCGTAGAACCCAGTTTCTTTCCGGAAACGGATTTAACTCATCATTTTGTTAAAAATAACCTTAAAATGTAAGTTTTGTATTGTTTCTTCAAGACAACATTTTAATTTAAAGTATTGTAGTCTTATTATTATGGATCAAAATGATAAGATGGCTGCAAAACGAGCTGCTGATGCTAAGAGGAAGAGACTATCGCTTTAATCACAACGAGCAAGCGAGACTCTAGAAGAAGCAGCAATACGACGACAACATGAAGCGGCACAAAGACAAGCACAGCGTCAGTAACAACGAGCAAATCAGTCTGCAGAAGAGCATGAATCTCAACGCGCTGCAGAAGCTTTTCGCATTCGTCAGTTGAGAGCATCACAACGAGCAAAGGAGACTTCAGAAGAAGCAACCGAACGTAGAGCAGCAGCTGCACAACAAGTGAGACGATCAAGAGCTGCACGTAGTCCAACAATTTCAAATCATGATGCCTTTGATGGGAATTCAGTTGCTGTACACAACTGCGGCCCAATGGATCAGGAATGTCAGTTCTGTCACTCTCTAAATTTTCAAGTGGAAAGATCAACCGACTGTACACTCAAACATTGCTGCCACAAAGGTACAGTGCTATTGGAGCAAGGAGAGCAGAGACGTCCCTTTCCTCCGTATCTCAAGGATCTTTTGAGCAACCCAGCTGATCCACAACATCGACATTTTAAGGAAAATATCTGTTCCTATAATTCAGTCTTGGGCTTTGCATCCATGGGTGCCCAAATCGATCGCTTCGTTGGACTTGGACCATGTGTGTTCAGAGTGCATGGACAGATCTATCATTTGATTTACTTCCGTCATTATTGACGGGTTATTGCTAGTCTTAAATAATAGGGTAGATAACCAGATCCCAAAATAAATATTTATAAAGTATAAACATTAGTTTAGAGCTCCCCCGTTAACCATCGTGATGGGTTCTATCATTTCTTCTTCTTGAGTCCTTGACCGCTGACTGTCAAAGCAATCAGTGGCCATCACGCCTGGTGGCGTCTTATAGGGCAGCAACAAACTCTCCACTTTGCTCGGTCAGCAGCCATCCTTCTTGTGGTGCCCCAGCTCTGCTTCATGCTTAGCATCTCTGCATCCACAGTGCTCTGCCAGGTGGCTTTGGCGTCCTTGCTTTCGCTTTCCTTCTGGAGTCCATAGCATGGCAGTTTTGGTGATGGTGTCAGGGTCTCTTCTGAGGATGTGGCCAACCCAATTCCAGCGTCTACCCGCTGTGATGGTGCACATATCTTCCTGGTGGCTCCGAGTTAGCAGCTCTTGGTTGGTGATGTTGTTCGGCCTGAAAATTCGAAGAATCTTCCTTAGGCAGGTTGTGTGGAAAGAGAACAATTTGATGGGTTCTGTGGAGTCTATTATCAGCTTTAATCTTAAGTTTATTAAAACTGTAATAAAATACGAGAAGTTACTAACTATAGCGTGCAAAATTAAAATGATAAAAGCATGGCAAACAATCAGTTACTGTCTGCCTGTTTTCTCACATTAGTAATCTGTCTGACTGTCTGTCTGTCAACCATTCTTATCTTCTGTTTTTGGCTTTCCGACTCATCTCGTTCCCTGTTAGTTTCAGTAAAGGCATGTCTGTTTTCACTGATTCAATGTTTCTTGAGAGTATGTCTTTACACGAGACAGCCATCTATATGTCTTTCTGCTTGTCTGTCTGTTCATTTCTCTACGTGTCCCTGTCTTTTTGTGTTTCTTTGTCTGTATAGATCTGTCTATATGTGTCTTACTCTCTCCGATTCTACCTATATGGATCTGTGTTGTTTGTTTGTGCATCTGTCCGAGACTTGCTGATTAATTGTCTGTCTGATTTACCTTGTGTTTAGTTGTTTGATTATCCTTTGTTCAGTTGTCCGATTGACCTTATGATTAATTGTCTGATTTACCCTGTGTCTAGTTATCTGATCTATCATGTGTTTAGTTGTTGGTCTGACTTCCTATGTGTTCAGTTGTCTGTCTGATTTACCGTTTTTATTAATTGGTTGTCAGATATACTCTGTGTCTAGTTATCTGATTGGCCCTGTGTTTAGTTGTCTGATTAACCACGTGTTTAGTCGTCTATCTAATTAACCGTTTGTTAATTGGCTGTCTGATTTACAATGTGTTTAGTTGTCTGATTAACCATGTGTTTAGTTCTTTATCTGATTTACCGTGTGTTAAGTTATCTGATTTACACTGTGTTTGTAGCCTTCACTAATTCACCTTCACTGATCTGACTACTACAACAGAACACTATCAAAACTCTTCACTCTTTCTCTCTCTCTCTCCCCCCTCTCTCTATGTGTGTGTGTGTGTGTGTTTCTCTATCTCTCCCCACCCTCTTGTTTTTAAAATGCGAATTCCTCACTGACTACTACACTGCGAATTCTGATCTTCTACCTTTAGTAAACTCTCATGTTAAATATATGGTTAGTCATGTTAAATATCGAGTTAGTCATGTAAATATCTGGTTAGTCATGTTAAATATCTGGTTAGTCATGTTAAATATCTGGTTAGTCATGTTAAATATCTGGTTTGTCATGTTAAATATCGAGTTAGTCATGTAAATATCTGGTTAGTCATGTTAAATCTGGTTAGTCATGTTAAATACCTGGTTAGTCATGTTAAATATCTGGTTAATCATGTTAAATATCTGCTTAGTCTTGTTAAATCAGGTTAGTCATGTTAAATATCTAGTTAGTCATGTTAAATGTCTGGTTAGTTATGTAAATATCTGGTTAGTCATGTTAAATCTGGTTAGTCGTGTAAATATCTGGTTAGTCTTGTTAAATCTGGTTAGTCATGTTAAATATCTGGTTAGTCATGTTAAATATATGGTTAGTCATGTTAAATATCTCCTTAGTCTTGTTAAATCAGGTTAGTCATGTTAAATATCTGGTTACTCATGTAAATATCTAGTTAGTCATGTTCATTCTGGTTAGTTATATAAATATCTGGTTAGTCTTGTTAAATCTGGTTAGTCTTGTTAATTCTGGTTAGTCATGTTACATATATAGTTAGTCAAGTTAAATATCTGGCTAGTCATGTTAAATATCTGGTTGGTCATTGTCGTAGATTTTAGATAGGTAATTATGATCGATTCTGGTCCCGTCTGAATAGAACTGAAAAAAGGTGGTACTCAGTGAGAGGTAAGGTAAAGAAATAGATTTCACGAGTGAAATGGTGAAAGGTAGAGTCTGTCCCTGGATTGAGAAGATACTCTAGTCCAGCCTATCATTTACGACTGAAATTAGTTGATCAGACAGTATACCTCTCAATATATATGAACATATACACTATAACCACTCACATACACACACACAGATAAGTGACGACAATTAGACGCACAAACGTGAAACTATATTAATGGTGTAGGGATATTGGGACGAGCTGACCGATACAGGTAATAAGTTTTATGTTAATGTTTATTTATCATAAAGAAACTTCACAACATTTATTATAAAAAAATATCAGAATATAAAAATCATAGGTTACAGAATTAATAAAGAAATACACATATAAGTGCAATCCCCTCTGTTGAGACAGGTTCCCACAAGAAGAAGTTAATTAACCCCCAAAAGGTCAAAAGATTAGCACTATGGTATAGAATGTTGCTATACTGTAAAGAACAGAGTTTCTAGTTTATCTATTCTGAAATGAACAGTATTAGCAAACATAAGAAGAAAAACAAACAAAGTGAGTATATTAGTTATACAATATAAGAATTATTCATTCCTTCTTTCTCTCGCTTCAGGCAAACATGTGGCCACATTTCAATTGAGCTTACCTAATTTGTTGATTAAAACGTCTGGAACATATCTCCGCGGTACAAACAGCATCTCCAGGATTTTGATGGTTTTGGCAAAATAAGCCCCAGCTCAAAGTTTGATTAATCCGGTTATTTGAGGAACGCTTATTTCGTTACTGTAAATTGGATCTATTTATTTCACATCAATTAGTCCAGGTAGGAAACTATTTGCGCGTTCTAGTGTTCACAGTGTCATTAGCTGGTAATTCCAATACTTAAGAAAAGAATGTCAGGGATGTAAATCTCACGGGATAAAAAATCGTCGTCACACCACAGTGATCGGTAGTTGGAAATGTTACATTTTATAACTTCGCCACAGCGGGCTGAATGTACATACAATTTGAAAAGAAATCTGGGCAGCTAAATGTCCAGTTATTGTTATTTTTAGTGTCATATATTTGCCAGCTCTCTCTCTCTCTCTAAGTGAAACACGAGGCCAACCAGGTCAACCTTGGAGACCCGATATATTTTACATAAGAATGTTTCTTCTTGTATTTGTTGATTAGATTTAGACCCTTTCTCAGATTAAGGTGCAGGCCGCTGGTAAGTTTTGGGTTGTGACCCGTACTAGATATAGGAAGAAAATACAACCATATAATCACAATAACAGTTCTATCCTATCCCGCGTAAAATTTATAATTTATTATAATCCACTCGGTTATTAAATTTAGAATAGAAACTACAAGTGTAGATCTTATTTATCGTATATTTAAAAAAAAAACCCGTGAAATAAGCGCGAGTCATTGATAAAATTACTCATCATGAATTAGAAATAAATATATATTTCGTCAGTACTCATAATGAATAGTGCATTTACAAGTCGATTAAAATATCTCTTACTGGTTAATAGCAATTAATTAACTCATTAACTACCGCAAGCCGCTGTCAGCGGCTCACAACATAATCACATTTGGACCACAAGCCGCTCAGGGCGCCAATGCAAGTCCTCGGCCATCGGAGGGCCGTTAAATAGCAACAACCTCTATTAGAGTTGCAACTAATGTTTATTGTAATAGTACATTCATTTATCTTTAAAATGACGTGTAATTCATACAAATCTGTAAACAATTACGAAAACTACAGCTTACTTTGTGCAAACACCAACAGGATGAAAATGGGAAAAAAATTTAATTCGGCCACAGTGTGTTTTTTAATTCCGTAGTTAATGTGTTAAATCGACACTACAGCCGGAACAATTTAGCTATAAATTATTTTAATTCTGCTATTCAATTAACACACAACAAAATCCTAGTGAAATACCAATGACGAACTTAACAATTAAATCACTCAAGAAACTATTATAAATATTTACCGCAACACAAAAATGACTATCTCCAATCGAAAAAACTAAGAAATTCCTCTGGTATAATGGATCTAGAACATCGAAGCTAGACGTATGAAAATTTGTGGGTATTAGATAAACTGAGTTTAAAAGCTGATATATATATATATATATATATATATATATATATATATATATATATATATATATATATATATATATATATATATATATATATATATATATATATATAGAGAGAGAGAGAGAGAGAGAGAGAGATAGAGAGAGAGAAAATCACCAACGAGTGCGAGATATAACACCTTTGTTCAAATTCGTGGTGAGATTCTGAATGAAAGCTAAATTTGCCATTTTTGCCGCCCGCTAGACGTGGACCCACGAGCAAATCGTCTCTTTGATCATGTCTCGTCCGCAGCTTAATTACATTCCGAACAAACGGATGTGGGGGGGGGGGGGGGGTGTAACTGTGATTATTTTCCCCTACCCAAAGTAACTGACAAAAGTACGACTTTTGAATAATCGCCCATGATTTTCTTCATAAGCTTATCTCCCCCTTTTCTCACTACGTGCATCATAGTCTGTTGTAAACATTCCTAGTGTCTATAAGACATAGAGAAAAGAAAAAAAAATAGGGTCCCCCGCTTGAAGATATAAAACCATTTTCATGTCTACTTTATGGAAATAGAGTTACCTATAAACGTGGCTTCCGGGTGACTGTTTTCTTCACTCTCATCTTCCTCCTCCTTCGTTGTCCAATTCCTACTCATGAAATCTGCTCCAACGTTTTCTTTCTCTGGAATGTATTCCGTGTGCGTTTGAAAGAGTGTCGCCGAGTTTTACATCGTTGAAAGATTCCGCGTGTTTGCAGTGGTAATTCCCTGCGACTATCGTCATCTTTAACATCTTCGGTAGCTATGACGACCGCCAGGAGATGTTCGGAGGACGGCACCGGTCTTTCCAAGTATTTCTTTCACAGATTTACATGGTAGACCTTCTCCTTTCCTTTAATAAAGATTTGGTAGTTAGCCCTTGAGATCTTTTTAAGGACGGGAAACGGCCCTTGCCATCCGATACGTAGTTTGTTGTTCCAGGTTGGGAGTAGCAACAAAACTTTCTCTCCTGGTTGCAATTCTCTTTCTTTCGCGGCTTTCTTGTATCGTTTAGCGTGCTTTGCGCGTGCGTTCTTAAGGTTGGTTGTTGTCAGATCCCATCTTAGCTGTAACCTTTTCTTAAGTTCCGATACATATTTACTGGCTGAGACGACTGTCTCATCAGCCTTCTGGTCTGTCAGGGACCGAAGTAAGGCTTCTAGCGGTCCCTTTATAGGTCTGCCGAATAAGAGAGTAGCTGGGCGAAATCCTGTGGAGATATGTGGGACTTCCCTGTAGGGCGAATAAGTCTGCAGGAATGTAAAGGTCCCAATCTTCAGGTTTCTCTTCTCCCAGTTTACTTAACATCATGGTGAGGCTTCCGTTGACACGTTCTACTAACCCACTTCCGGCCGGAGTATAAGGGCTTGTGTAGATGTGCTGGTTCCTCAAGATCTTAACGATCTCCTCCGTCAACAGGCTACGGTATTGGGATCCGTTATCCATCAAAACTTGTTGAGGGAATCCCAACCGTGTAAATATCTGCACCAGGGCTTCTGCGACATGCTTGGAATCCGTGCATGTTAGCGGTATAGCTTCTGCCCACAAAGTGCATGTGTCGACTAAGGTCAGGATGAACCTTTTCCTTCTTTTAGTCCTTTCTAGGGGTCCTAAAATGTCGATTACAACCCGTTCAAATGGTGTCCCCACTATTGGCCTTTCACCCATGGGAAATGTGGGTGTCCATTGCTTGGGTGCCACCCGTTGGCACTTGGCGCAGGATTTCACGAATCTGATAATATCAGAGTTCATTCCTGGCCACCAATAGTGAGTCGATATTTGCTGATCTGTGGCATTCTGTCCCATATGTCCGCTAAAGGGAAGAGAGTGCCCCATTTCTAAGATTTGGTCTCTGTACTGTGTCGGTACTAGGAGCTGGTTATGCCCTTGATCAGGGTTGCCCGTTCTACGATAAAGTACGCCATCCTTAGAAAAAATGTCCCCGTTGTGTCTGGGGTCCTTGGCAGTTTCCTAAAGCAGGGCTCCAACGTAGGGTCCTTTTGTTGCGCCTCTTTTAGTTCCTTCGGTAACAAATTTGGTGCAGGCTCCTGTTCCTTCTTGGTTTGCCCTCTTGTTGTTACTGCTGCAACCATTGGCTCTTTCGGTTTCCCAATAAACACATATCTACAGCTAAGTATGACTGGGTAGATCGGGTCATCCATGATAACCGCTTTGATCACACCTCTGACAAAATCAGAATGTATCTCCACCAATGCGATGGGAAGCGAAATGGGTGCATCTCCTTTGAAAACTCCACAAAGTTTGACGGTTTCTTCTGTCTCTTGACTAGGTTTGACCAAATGCCTTGCGACAATACAATCAAAAGATAGATCTGTATCAAACAAACAATATGTTGAAGTCCCGTTCAAAATAACAGTACCTCGCTTTGAGGGCCTCTCCCCTTCAGGTTGAGAATCACTGACAATAATTCTGCCTTGCGAGACTGTTTGCAAGCATCCGATGCGATTCGGCCCGGTGTGCTGTCTCTGATCAGATGTCCCGTGCGCAGGGGTTTTCCCTTTGTCACTGATAAAGTTGATATTTAGTTGGATATAATATATGTTGATAAAGTACACCAGAACACTCCTAGGCGGGAAGACAGGCGTCTATCATCATCAGTTGACAAGATCCCTATGGTGTTGCCTGCCCCACTGTAGTGTATGGAATGTCAACTTGACCTACGCAGTGTTGTGTAGACATGGATGGAGTGTATAATGTGCGAATGATGATAAGGGTTCGTGTTGTTGACAAATGTTCTCTTCTCACACTCATGTATGACCGGAAGTCATCGACACCAACGACTGTGTACCTTTTCTAAAGTTTAATTGGACGTACATACTCGACAGCACAGATAGTGACAAATCACAGGTTGCCATAATACATCATAGTACAGTGGACAAATGGTCTTGCAATGTTACATGGGCACTCATGTAGAATAATGGTATAATGGACTGTCAATAGCCAAGCACTCAGTATCGCCCATACATATATCATCTGACGTCACTGACTGAGCACGTCAGCTTGTAAACAATATTTCAGATGACTTCTAAACCTAATCTCGTTTAGCAACGATTCTTCAACATAATGTTCAGCACATATTTTTCCATATAATAATATTGAACCACTAACAATGGGTTCTCATGTGTAGCAGTGATCTCTGGACTGATCAAGCGATAATACGGGCATCCCTTTTCTCTTCTTGAAAGTCCTACATGTTTTGGTTCCAAGATGGCTCCACTCGTGAACTGTCACTCACGTTTGAATACAGATAATGAATCTGTTCTAAAGTTAGTCATTCATACAACATTTCGTTGCTCTGTAGATTTGGTCATGAACAATAGACTGCATTCTACAGAATATAGTGCTGCTAGGAATCGAAGTCGTTTTTCATCGAGTCAAATATATTCTCTAAAACATTCAAATCGTAATTATCGACAATGGTGGCTTCGATCGAGAGTTCATAAGAGTATCTTTGATTACCTTGGTAGAGGGAATATGAAACTGCCATTCCTTGGCAAGATGAATAAACACTGGGGTAAAGCATACACGATAGGTCTAGACGACTATCACTTTCCCCAAAACCACTGAGATCACTTTTTCAAGGCATCAAGCCGACATAGCAAAACACACACATTCCCTATCAGGACGAAGCCAAATCACACCACTCAAGCCACACATCCGCCGAATAGCCTTTGACCTCTCTAGAGACAACAGAACATATAGTTCGACTTAGATATGTAAAGATATACAGATATAAGACAGACTTGTCCTACTCAGACAAACAATACACATAAATTCAGGCCATAGATATTCTGAAGCAAGAACAATCTATTATTACCCAAACAACGAATAAATCGCAGTAAAATGTATTTATCCGCGGAGTTCAAGGGAAGTAACTCAATAATGACTTTCCCTTAAGCACTAAAAAATTACCTATGTATAATATTGTAAGATATCAAAGACTGCACGTAACAGTCTTACCACACCTCCCGGGAAAAAAAAAATGGAACATTTTTTTTTTTTTTGAAATACATCTAGGAGCAACGTACAATAGGCTCACAACGCATGAATAATGCGCAGATGAAAATATCAGGAATACCTATAACGCCTAATATGAGGCTAAGTCGACTTATGGAGCGACTGGTGAGAATGTGTCTCATAAACTGAGAGAAATTATTTCTCTACAAGTATATTTTTCCAGGAAGGTGTCATCAAAGTATAATACAATTCTGGCAATTACACAATGCCTAAAAAATTCATATCATCACTACGTATTAGATATCTTAAATTTATGATTTATGAAGTAAAAATCATCAAAGCACAGCGGTGAATAAACATACATGAACCGCTATGTAGTGATACAATCATTATATTATTAAATTACAAATGTGTATCTATCATGATATAGAAAAGGAACTACTATAGAACTAGACATATCAAGAAGTCTAAGCCCTAATAGTTATGTGGAATCATGTGGGCATCTTGACAGAATGTCTGCCATCACATTATCTGATCCCCGAATAGCTCGCACAGAGAAATGAAAAGGTTGAAGAGCAATTGCATATCGAGTAGACCTCGAGCTCTTCAAATTCTTACTCTGTATAGCAGTAAGAGCTTTTTTGTCTGTTTCTACTATGAAATGTGCGCCTAGAAGGAATCTCTGTAGTTTGAGGATCGACCAAACCATAGCTAATAGCTCACGGTCTAAAACCGAATAATTCCTTTCTGCCGCATTAAGTTTTCTGGAAATATACATTACAGGATGCAGAGTTCCAGAGTACTCTTGCATTAGTGCCGCTCCAATCCCAGTGGATGAAGCGTCACTACGAAGAACGAATGTCTTATCTTTAGTGGGTAGCACTAAAATAGGTGGTGTTGAAAACAGTGTTTTAATCTTATCCAGAGAGCATTGGCATTCCTGAGACCAGTGGACCACATTAGGCGAACCTTTCTTTAGAAGTGTTGAGAGAGGTGCCATGATAGAGGATAGATTCTGAATGAATCTGCCATAAAATTGAATAAGACCTAACAGACTTCTCACCTGTTTTTTTAGTCTTAGGGATTGAGATGTTAAGTATCTTACTAGTATTATGGTCCTCTGTCTTTAGGAAACCATGACCAACTCGGTGGCCTAGGAAAGAAATTTCGCTAAAACCAATATAGGCTTTAGAGGGTTTCGCTGTCAGGTTGTGCTCACGCAAAGTAGACAGCAATTCATCTAACCCTGAATAGTGATCTTCCCAAGTATCGCTGAAAAGACAGATGTCGTCTAGATATGCAATGACATCTGACCGATAAGATAGGATTCGGCGCATCATGCGTACGAACGTAGCTGGTGCGTTCATAAGACCGAAAGGCATAAAATTCCATTGGAACAAACCTCTAGGTGTTGAAAAAGCCGTGAGAGGTTTGGCGCGTTCAGATAAAGGAACTTGCCAATATCCCTTAGACAAATCAAGTTTAGTGAAAAAATGAGATTTGGAGAGTCGAGTAAGTAGCTCTTCCAGTAAAGGCATAGGTTCGGCATCGAACTTCGTTACTTGATTCAATTTTCGATAGTCAACGCAAAGACGTATGTTATTGTCTTTTTTACGCACAATAACCATCGGCGAAGAATACGCAGAGGTGGATGGTTCGATTATTTTCAAATCTATCATCACATCCAACTCTTTCTCGACCTGTGCTTGGAAATGTATAGGTATAGGATAAGGTCTAACCCTAATAGGAGTATGGTCAGTTAGCACAATGTCATGTTGAATGACATTAGTTTGTCCAGGGATGTCAGTGAGTACATCCTGAAATGTTTGCAACATAGTTGAAACTTGTCGCTGTTCTCCTAGAGACAAATCAGGAGAGACAGTAACGTTCTTCCATGATTCACTGGAATGAAGTGGGATCATTGGAAGAGGAAGATTTACATCTGAAAAACTTGTTTCCTCATCCTGTATCACGGACAGTGATGAGTAATGACCATGTGGTACTGGAGAATTGTCCGTTGCTTGGAAAATGGGTTGCAAATAATCCGGACGTTCATGGAATTCAGTAAGCATATTGATGTGGAAGGTTTTATGCTTCCCATCAATATCGACAATATAGTCGACATCGGAAATTTTCGATATTATATCGTACGGACCTTTCCAAGAAATAAGTAATCTGTTTTCCCTACAAGGTAGTAATACAAATGCTTTGTCACCAGGACAAAGTTGTCGTAAGCATCTCTTCTTATTGGCAAATTGCCTTGCCTTCTGTTTCGCAAATTCAGAAGAAGAAGTTGCTAATTTGCATGCTTCGATAATCTTTTGTCTCAACGCGATGACATATTCGTAGGATGACTTTGTGTCATCGTCAATATTGTCAGATGTTATGAGATCGTGAAGCAACGACATAGGGCCACGCGGACGCGCGCCAAAGACGAGTTCAAAGGGAGAAAATCCCGTATGTTCATTGGGTACCTCTCTGTAAGCGAAGAGGGCCGCAGGTAAAACTCTGTCCCAGTCTTGAGGATGATCCTCAGTTATCTTCCCCAGTAAGTTTTTAAGTGTTCTATTAAGGCGTTCGACCATACCATTAGACATTGGATGGTAGATACTACTTAAAGATCTATCTATCTGCAGGGTAGACATTACTTGAGACATGGTATCTGATATTAGTTGGGTGCCATGGTCTGACAATATCTCTCCGGGGAACCCCAGACGAGAAAATATAAGCCAAAGAGCATCTGCAATATCAGCAGTAGTAATGCTCTTCAGAGGAATAGCCTCTGGCCAACGTGTGCACATATCAACACACGTCAAGATAAACTGATGTCCTCTGGCAGACTTGATCTTAAATGGACCAATAATGTCTATGGCCATTTTTTGAAACGGCCGAATAGGAATGTCCGCCGCCTGAATGGGTGCAGCATGCCGTGGACCTTTGGATTTAACTTCCTGACATACTTTACAAGATTGACAATAAATCCGTATGTCCTTGTTTACCAATGGCCAAAAGAAAGCCGCAAGGACTCTTGACTTAGTACGGGAAAAACCCATGTGTCCAGCACACTGAGAGTCGTGAGCGTGCTGCAAAATTTTAACTCTCAAATTCTTGGGAACCAGGATTTGAGAATGACTTGACGTAATGGAGTCTTGAACCATACGTACAAGTACGCCATTCTTCTTTGTAATCCACGATTTACGACTTGTGTCCTTATTCGGATCACCTTTAGTTGCAAGAATGAAGAATTTCTTCAGAGTGGGATCATCTTCTTGCTGTTTTATAAACGAGTCACGAGAAATTACCAAGGGATTATCTTGGTTATGCACTTCATTATCTTCAGTAGATGAAGTTTGAGGCACATTAAGAGCCTGAGCTCTAGTGACTACAGCGTTAGCAATCTGCATGTTTTGCCTTTCCCAAGTGGAAATTTGTTGCGGAGTACATTCCTTGACTCCATGAATGCGACCGATGATGAGGTCAGCGATCGGATTCGGAAGAAGACATGCGTGTACATCTCCTGTAAAGAAAGGAGTAGCAATCCTAATGATAGCGGTAGAGTATTTCTCTACTGTGCCGCCAAATGTTACACATTTGACTACTTGTCCAGTGGCACGGGAAGGATCTACGAGTGACTGCCTAACACCAATTGTGGTGCATCCAGAATCAAATAGCACAGAGACTGGATTGTTATTCACTAAACCCTTATGTAAGACAAGAGACCCTCTTCCATCATGCGCGACTGATGCTGGAAGAGCAGGAAGAGGATGGCCACAGCTTAAAGTAGTCACTGTGGTTGGCTCAAATAACGTTTTGCATTGGGGGCACTGAGATGCTCTCCCAAAATCAAAAGCGGCACATGCCATATTACTAGCATCATTATTATCTTTACTCTGTTTATAGGCTTCATGGGACTCTTGTTGTGCAGAGTTTGCCTGAAAATGTGGTTTATGTCTTTTGTATTGAGATCTACCTCGGTTATTATCACCTCTGTAGTTATTGTTACCTCTATTGTAACCCCTATTTGGGTTTGAGTCATAGTACCCTTGGTTACCATTATCATATTCATTATAATGAGTATCTCTGTAATTATGATCTTGTTGACTCCAAGACGGATAACCCTGATAGTTTCTATAATTACTTCCTCTACGGAAATTCCTATAATTATGACCACCCCTGTGTCGAGAGCTATCAGGTCGTCTCCAGTTCTTTGAAGAAGAACCCTGAAATGATTGGTTACCTTGGTTTTGATAACTATTATGGTTACCTTTTTTTCAAATCTGTTTTGAGGTCCCTGAAATCTGTGTGAATAATTGGGATTGTATGGTGTTGCTGAAGCAACTGGCATACTCTCCTTAATCTTAGTGTTGCCAAAAGTCACGTCGGGGTGTGCAGTGACATATTGGGAACAATATTCTTCCATTTCTTTTAGAGATTTAGGTTTACGCTCATGTATAAATTCAAGGAAAGGTTTGTTCACACATGACATAATCTTATCTCTGAGCAACAAATCCATAAGTCCTTCATACGTTTTTTCCGTTTTGGAAAGCTCAATCCAACGATCAACTGTGAGACGTGCCTTTGCAGTGAATTCTGAGAATTCTACCCCCGTCTCAGGTACCATCGTCTTAAATAAAAGGCGATAGCCTTCCTCACTTAGCTGATATTTTTTTATCAAAGCCGCCCTAATGACATCATAATTATCCTTATCTGCTTCTCCTACAAGGCATAATCTAGTCAAAGATTCACCTTTCAAGTTTTCTGATAATTGATTAGCGTATTGTGATTTATCCACATTATGTGTACGACAAGAACGTTCAAATCTATCCAGCCAGAATGTAATATCGTCACTGGACTGATTGAACGGTGGAACCTTAACCTTGTAAGTAGAAGGTTTACCATTACCACTAGATGCCTGATTAACATTACTCATACTTGTCAATCTCAATTTCTCCAACTCAAATTCATGTTCTCTTATTGCTTTTTTCTCTTCAGCATCTAATCTTTTTTGTTCAGCCTCCCTGTCTAATCTTTTTTGTTCAGCCGCAGCTTCTCTTTCCAATTTTTTTTGTTCAGCTTCACTGTCTAATCTTTTTTGTTCAGCCGCAGCTTCTCTTTCCAATTTTTTTTGTTCAGCTTCCCTGTCTAATCTTTTTTGTTCAGCTTCACTGTCTAATCTTTTTTGTTCAGCTTCACTGTCTAATCTTTTTTGTTCAGCCGCAGCTTCTCTTTCCAATTTTTTTTGTTCAGCTTCAAATCTCCTTTCCTCTACCTGCATCTGCAATTTCTTTTGTTCAGCAGCAGCCTCAGCTTCTTTTTCTAATCTTTTCTCTTCCGCCATAGCTTTTCTTTCTTCTGCAGCTAATCTTTTCTCTTCTGCAGCTAATGCTTTGTCATATTGAGCAACTGCCCATTGTTCTAATTGTTGACCAGTCTTATCAAGAGCTTTCCCTTGAGTAATGAAATAATCTAGAGTAGACATGATGCCTAACAATAATACTAATCACCTGAATCAATAATAATACCCCAAGTTCTCAATGACCTGATTAATCAGTATACTATCCCAATATCTGTGGGTCACAAGCCTTTAATAAGGTCTTGTATAATAGTAATAATAATCAGGTACTGGTCTATACCATAATCCAAGTGCAGTGCACAGGCAATTGTGTCTTATGAAATATACCCATATAAAACATATGTCAACCAACAGAATACATAAAGTACAAATAGGACTGACAATACAAGAACGTTTGCAGAAATCAAAATAAATCAAATAGGGAAATCAATGAAGATAATCACTGAATCTGCAAAGAATAACAACACAAATGACGTCACAATATATGAATATAAATTATGAATAGAACTGAAAGATAGAAAAGGTTAGACCAACAAATTACAAACAAATCAAAACAAAACTAAAGAACAAAGAAATATTACAAAAATAACAATAATTACAGACTTCACAGCTAACACAAAAGCAACAGTTGTCGCAGCAAATTTTCAATCAAGAAAATTGCACCTATAGAAAACGCCCACAACGGACCCTCTATGACGTGGGATACTCTGTTGTGAGGACGCCGCCCAACCTTAAACACAACCCGCTGACATAGAAACTAACATACTATACAAACAAATAACATGTAAACATAAATATATATAAATTATGTGTATGATAGTATGTGTTGCAAAATAGGCTCAGTCTTACAGTAATGGCAAAGTTATTTTTCATGAAAACAAACAAACTGCCACTTTATTCAATTAAACATTCTGGCCTTAAATATTAAAGTTCATATATGGCAAACAAGAAGATCCATCGATGAAACCAGGACTTCTTAGTTCACAAATACTGTCTTTCTGTTAACACTGACAAGAATTGATCCAACTGTTCTGTGAAACTCTATAATGTCTAATGTAAAAAATGTCAACAACGCTGACCTACATACTGCATTCACTTGACAGGTCACGTGACGAAGCGTTGACAAAGAGCAAACCAATACTGCAAGTGTGTCGTATCAGCCACAGGAAACGGTCTGGTATCGGTAATCTGTTGACTTCTGAATTTCTGCGAGGTCAAACCCAGAAAGCTGGTCCACCAGTTGATAAAGTTGATATTTAGTTGGATATAATATATGTTGATAAAGTACACCAGAACACTCCTAGGCGGGAAGACAGGCGTCTATCATCATCAGTTGACAAGATCCCTATGGTGTTGCCTGCCCCACTGTAGTGTATGGAATGTCAACTTGACCTACGCAGTGTTGTGTAGACATGGATGGAGTGTATAATGTGCGAATGATGATAAGGGTTCGTGTTGTTGACAAATGTTCTCTTCTCACACTCATGTATGACCGGAAGTCATCGACACCAACGACTGTGTACCTTTTCTAAAGTTTAATTGGACGTACACACTCGACAGCACAGATAGTGACAAATCACAGGTTGCCATAATACATCATAGTACAGTGGACAAATGGTCTTGCAATGTTACATGGGCACTCATGTAGAATAATGGTATAATGGACTGTCAATAGCCAAGCACTCAGTATCGCCCATACATATATCATCTGACGTCACTGACTGAGCACGTCAGCTTGTAAACAATATTTCAGATGACTTCTAAACCTAATCTCGTTTAGCAACGATTCTTCAACATAATGTTCAGCACATATTTTTCCATATAATAATATTGAACCGCTAACAATGGGTTCTCATGTGTAGCAGTGATCTCTGGACTGATCAAGCGATAATACGGGCATCCCTTTTCTTCTTGAAAGTCCTACATGTTTTGGTTCCAAGATGGCTCCACTCGTGAACTGTCACTCACGTTTGAATACAGATAATGAATCTGTTCTAAAGTTAGTCATTCATACAACATTTCGTTGCTCTGTAGATTTGGTCATGAACAATAGACTGCATTCTACAGAATATAGTGCTGCTAGGAATCGAAGTCGTTTTTCATCGAGTCAAATATATTCTCTTAAACATTCAAATCGTAATTATCGACAATGGTGGCTTCGATCGAGAGTTCATAAGAGTATCTTTGATTACCTTGGTAGAGGGAATATGAAACTGCCATTCCTTGGCAAGATGAATAAACACTGGGGTAAAGCATACACGATAGGTCTAGACGACTATCACTTTCCCCAAAACCACTGAGATCACTTTTTCAAGGCATCAAGCCGACATAGCAAAACACACACATTCCCTATCAGGACGAAGCCAAATCACACCACTCAAGCCACACATCCGCCGAATAGCCTTTGACCTCTCTAGAGACAACAGAACATATAGTTCGACTTAGATATGTAAAGATATACAGATATAAGACAGACTTGTCCTACTCAGACAAACAATACACATAAATTGCAGTAAAATGTATTTATCCGCGGAGTTCAAGGGAAGTAACTCAATAATGACTTTCCCTTAAGCACTAAAAAATTACCTATGTATAATATTGTAAGATATCAAAGACTGCACGTAACAGTCACCCTGCCCTTTCTGGCCGCGGTGCCATGTAGACCGGTTAGGCTGATCAGAATTTTTGTTGTTGGTGGGTACTTGTTTTTATAATATTTAGATTTTTCTGGAGGGGAATTCTGGGGTACAGTTTCTCTGGGGTTATGGTGGTGAGAAGAATGGGAAGACTGTTCTAGATTATTTTTCCGAGAAGGCTCTTCTGTCGGTTTGCATTTTGCTCCTGGCAGTTCGGCCAGCGCATTGTTATATCGCTCCGCCTTGCTCAAAATGTCTTCTAGTTTTTCTGCGCCTTGTTCAGCCAGAAATCTACGGATGTCACTTGACAAAGTGTTCTTTATTTGTTCGGTTACAACGAACTCCTCAAGTCCTTCATAGGTAGAGGTAAGCTGTGAAAGCTGCAGGCACTTTGTCAAGTATCCCTTCAGACGAGAAGAGAACTGGTGAAAAGTTTCCGTGCTCTCCCTTCTGCTGTTACGGAACAGTTGCAAAAATTTTCGAGCGTTCATTTCGAAATGCTCAAGCAAAGCTTTCTTCAACATGTCGTAATCGTCTTGGTTGGTGCTTTCCAGTTTTGCGTACGCATCATACGCAGAACCTTTTAAAGCCTGAGAAAGCTTCAAACACCAACGCGACCTCTCTAAACCGTACAGATTTGCCATTCTCTCAAATTTTTCCAGATAACAGTCAATTTTTTCATTGGGGCTTGGGAAAGATTCTAGGGCAAAAGACATAGCTGCTAGTTGAGGAGATTGAGTATTGGAAAGATCAGTTATCTGTGACTGAGGTAGAGAGTCTCCGTTGGTGGAGGTAGAGGCAGCCCCACGGCTTTGGACCTCGAGGATTTTAAGCGCCAGTTCGTGCTGTCTCTCCTTCTCTCTTTCGTTCGCCCTGCGAATTTCCATTTCCTCCTCGAACTTCTTCTGCTCCCTAGCTTCATCTGCTTTTTCCTTCTCTCTAATTTCTTTTTCTTTCTTCTCCGCATCATATCTGTCAAGTTCTTCGTTGACAAACGCTTTCGCTTCTTCTCCCTGTAATCCCTCTTCCCTTGCTTCCTCTCTTAGCATTTGTCTAAGTTTTGCACGCTCTTCCATTGTAAATAACTGACTGTGACTTACCGGAGAAAGAAGTAAGAAAAAGGATACACTGGTTCCTATCAATTACGAGAAAAATACAGAGGAAAAAAAATATGTTATTTAACTGAGATACCTCCTCCTGTTATCAGTATCTAATCTATCGCTGTTTATATCTGGCAATTAAGGCTCCTAATACAGACGACTAAGCCAAATAAATGGTAGAATAGGCTAATAACTGAAGAAAACTAATATGTTACTACAGTGGAAACCCCCCCAAAAAAAATTTATATTTCAAAAATTTTTTAAAGGAGAAAAAAAAAATCCCTTAATTTTTAAGTCCACCTACAAGTCAGTTAGGGTAAGGGAGGCTATTAACTGGACGTGATAGTCTGAATGCGCTCCTTAGCTTGGCTCAAACACCTCCGCTTCAAAAAAACCCGGTGATTGTCAGACAATCACACGCTACGAGCGGCCTTGTATTACAAAATCATTACATAACATCTCCGACAAGATCACTCTGTAAATCTAATTGTATATACTCTACAATGCTGTGGAAAAAAACAATTTCTATATTTGTATGGTCAGCAAGCCAATAAACAGATCGTTTGTCTAGGGCAGTGTTTCTCAACCCTGATAGTAGCAACGCCCCCTTTTGACAACTAATATTTTTTAAAGCCCCCCCCCCCCCCCACCCTTTTAACACCCCCTTGCTCTTTATCGTGTATACACAAACAAACACACACACACATATACATATATTTCAACATACTTTTAAAAAAGCAATGCAGTTAATAAGTTATCTTTTCTGATAATATAAAGAAATAGAGAAAGCACATTTATAAAAGCATAGTTATATTAAATATGTGTTTAAGTACGGAATTATATACACCACAAGTTCATTATCCTTGAATTACAAATTGGTGGAGCAAATGATATAAAATGTGTTCTTACAACTCTATAATTATCATAATCATATCATTTTAATAACGCCTTCTTCTTCTTCTTCTTCTTCTTGCGATCGCATCTTTGATGATTACACCGTCAGACGAGTTCTCATGATGAATTCGACTGTTGTTTGAAGTTCCTCTTTAACTCCATATAGCTTTGAGTTTAGTGTTGAGTCATTGGGCCAGTATATCTTTCTTAACTGGTCATACAGAGGACAATCCTGTAGAACATGCTCAGCAGTTTGTTCGTTTAATCCACATGTGCACAGTGGTGACGCAGACAATCGTAGCTTGTGCACAGAAGAGACACAAAAACCATGATCCAGATGGAAAAGTACAACAGTATGCCAATGCACCCAATGAAGGCAAGACTAGATGATCTGGCATTGGGACGTCTAAAGCGTAGCAGCTTTGTGCATCGGGGAAAAAGACTTATAAGACAGCATCAAGAAGACCTATCCATGAAGACAACACCACTGAAGCCCACCCTATACCCTGTACCATGGAAGCAGGCCAGCAGTGCCCTCCAAATTAATACATCAGTCAGTGGTCTCACAAGTGGATGTGAGTATAATGATCTGCAAAAACGAACTGCTACATTGAGTATGATCCAAGAAAGCTATCCCGATCAATCATGGATACATGCCTATACAGATGGATCAGCAACTAATGATGTTAGGAATGGAGGTGCCGGTATCTTTATCTCATATCCTGACAACCACTATGAGACTAGGCACATTCCCACTGGTAAATTCTGTTCCAACTATACAGCTGAGGTTCAAGCTCTAGAGCAAGCTGCAAATATGATTTATAACACCAACTCTGACTGCCACCAGGTAGTCATCTTCACAGATGCACTGTCTGTCCTGCAAGCTCTCAAGAGTGGTAAACTCCCGCATCTGAGAAATAAACTAAACAAGGTAGCTGCCAAAAAGAGATCCATACTTCAGTGGGTACCATCTCATTGTGGTGTACCCGGAAATGAAAGGGCAGATAAACTTGCAAAAGAGGGAGGAGAATGTGAACAAGAAGATAATGAAGTCACATACTTTGAGAAAAACAGAGCTATCCAGACTATCAGAAGAGAACAGAACCAACCCAAAGACGACTATCACACTCTCGACCGGCAGGGACAGATAACTATTTTTCGACTCAGGACAGGGCATAACAAACTGAATAATAACGCCTAAATGACTGCTTATATATTCAAATCTGAATATTTAAGCCTCTCCTTATGTAACCACTTTAAACATGAAAAAATTGGAAAAATTATTAGTTGATAATTATGATATAATTATATAAAAATTCACTTACTAATGAAGCTTAATGAGATCCTTGCGCTTGGTGTGACTCAGCCAGTTTTGTAATATTTGGTTCAAAGTTTGTTAAAAGAAGTCTCAAATCTCCTCTGTTACAAATCTGCAGTCGGTTTCGTTGCTTTTGTAGTAGCAACACTACTGCACTGAACCCCTTCTCCACCAAATACGACGTTGGGGATGCTGTAATTAGCAATTTTGTTTTACACCAAAGAACGGGATACGCAAGCCTGCATTTTCGTAATGTGTGTGACTGAATCGTGCTTTTGCCTCGGTCATTTTGTAGCTCAATTAATTCTTCTTGTAAATGTTGACTAACTTGTTCCACGTCTGATTCAAACGGATTAATCACCCAATCCGGTATTATTAGTTCTTGCAAGTCTTTAAATCTTATGCTCATATCATTTTTAATAGCGTCCAAATGACTGCAATAAATCTCTAAATCTGAATCTTTAAGCCTGTCCTCACCTAACTGCAGTAAACATGGAAAATGAGAAAGTTCTCGGCGACTAAGATTATTTTTATATAATGTCAATTTGTTGATGAAACCCATGATAATTCCTTTCACTTTAATCAGACTGATCTCATTTCCTTGTAGCTTAAAAAGAACCTCATTTAACTTTTCAAATATATGTGAAAGATAGGCCACATCGTTTCGCAATACGTCTCTATCGATGCTAAATTCTTCTTTGACTGAATCCAAAAACTCTACTGTCTCCTGACAATGGTAACATCCCAGGTACTAACATTTTGCGTTTGGAATCCGTGAAACACTCCATGGGACGCAGGGCAAATAAAAAATATCGTGTTACAAGCTATGCGAAGGGGAATATCTTTTGTAATTGTTTCATATTGATTCTAGTGAAAATGTACACAACGCCCCCCTGAATAGAAGTAACGACCCCCAATCGTTGCGACCCATCAGAACGCCCCCAGACATCTTGAAAACGCCCCCCAGGGTGCGGTACCGCCCCCGTTGAGAAACACTGGTCTAGGGGAATATTATTATTAATGTTACTTAACTCACGAGACAACCACACTCTTGCTCTATCTAGACTATAAAAGATTTTAGTCAATTATCTAGATACAGATTAGATCCAAATTTGGAAACAAACTCAATCTGACGTACTAGAAAAGACGAATCTAACGAATTCGCACCTTTCAGTGGTACTAGTTCAAGATCTAGCTCAAATTTCCGGAAAACGAGCTCTCCATTCTGTCGTAGATTTTAGATAGGTAATTATGATCGATTCTGGTCCCGTCTGAATAGAACTGAAAAAAGGTGGTACTCAGTGAGAGGTAAGGTAAAGAAATAGATTTCACGAGTGAAATGGTGAAAGGTAGAGTCTGTCCCTGGATTGAGAAGATACTCTAGTCCAGCCTATCATTTACGACTGAAATTAGTTGATCAGACAGTATACCTCTCAATATATATGAACATATACACTATAACCACTCACATACACACACACACAGATAAGTGACGACAATTAGACGCACAAACGTGAAACTATATTAATGGTGTAGGGATATTGGGACGAGCTGACCGATACAGGTAATAAGTTTTATGTTAATGTTTATTTATCATAAAGAAACTTCACAACATTTATTATAAAAAAATATCAGAATATAAAAATCATAGGTTACAGAATTAATAAAGAAATACACATATAAGTGCAATCCCCTCTGTTGAGACAAGTTCCCACAAGAAGAAGTTAATTAACCCCCAAAAGGTCAAAAGATTAGCACTATGGTATAGAATTTTGCTATACTGTAAAGAACAGAGTTTCTAGTTTATCTATTCTGAAATGAACAGTATTAGCAAACATAAGAAGAAAAACAAACAAAGTGAGTATATTAGTTATACAATATAAGAATTATTCATTCCTTCTTTCTCTCGCTTCAGACAAACATGTGGCCACATTTCAATTGAGCTTACCTAATTTGTTGATTAAAACGTCTGGAACATATCTCCGCGGTACAAACAGCATCTCCAGGGTTTGGATGGTTTTGGCAAAATAAGCCCCAGCTCAAAGTTTGATTAATCCGGTTATTTGAGGAACGCTTATTTCGTTACTGTAAATTGGATCTATTTATTTCACATCGATTAGTCCAGGTAGGAAACTATTTGCGCGTTCTAGTGTTCACAGTGTCATTAGCTGGTAATTTCAATACTTAAGAAAAGAATGTCAGGGATGTAAATCTCTCGGGATAAAAAATCCTCGTCACACCACAGTGATCGGTAGTTGGAAATGTTACATTTTATAACTTCGCCACAGCGGGCTGAATGTACATACAATTTGAAAAGAAATCTGGGCAGCTAAATGTCCAGTTATTGTTATTTTTAGTGTCATATATTTGCCCGCTCTCTCTCTCTCTCTCTCTCTCTCTCTCTCTCTCTCTCTCTCTCTCTCTCTCTCTCTCTAAGTGAAACACGAGGCCAACCAGGTCAACCTTGGAGACCCGATATATTTTACATAAGAATGTTTCTTCTTGTATTTGTTGATTAGACTTAGACCCTTTCTCAGATTAAGGTGCAGGCCGCTGGTAAGTTTTGGGTTGTGACCCGTACTAGATATAGGAAGAAAATACAACCATATAATCACAATAACAGTTCTATCCTATCCCGCGTAAAATTTATAATTTATTATAATCCACTCGGTTATTAAAATTAGAATAGAAACTACAAGTGTAGATCTTATTTATCGTTTATATTTAAAAAAAACCGTGAAATAAGCGCGAGTCATTGATAAAATTACTCATCATGAATTAGAAATAAATATATATTTCGTCAGTACTCATAATGAATAGTGCATTTACTAGTCGATTAAAATATCTCTTACTGGTTAATAGCAATTAATTAAATCGACACTACAGCCGGAACAATTTAGCTATAAATTATTTTAATTCTGCTAGTCAATTAACACACAACAAAATCCTAGTGAAATACCAATGACGAACTTAACAATTAAATCACTCAAGAAACTATTATAAATATTTACCGCAACACAAAAATGACTATCTCCAATCGAAAAAACTAAGAAATTCCACTGGTATAATGGATCTAGAATATCGAAGCTAGACGTATGAAAATTTGTGGGTACTGATAAACTGAGTTTAAATTCTGAGAGATATATATATATATATATATATATATATATATATATATATATATATATATATATATATATATATATATATAATATATATATATATATATATATATGTATATGTATATATATATATATATATATATATATATATATATATATATATATATATATATATATATATATATATATATATATATATATATATATATATTAGAGAGAAAATCACCAACGAGTGCGAGATATAACCCCTTTGGGCAAATTCGTGGTCAGATTCTGAATGAAAGCTAAATTTGCCACTTTTGCCGCCCGCTAGACGTGGACCCACGAGCAAATCGTCTCTTTGATCATGTCTCGTCCGCAGCTTAATTACATTCCGAACAAACGGATGTGGGGGGGGGGTGTAACTGTGATTATTTTCCCCTGACCAAAGTAACTGACAAAAGTACGACTTTTGAATAATCGCCCATGATTTTCTTCATAAGCTTATCTCCCCCTTTTCTCACTACGGCATCATAGTCTGTTGTAAACATTGCTAGTGTCTATAAGACATAGAGGAAAAAAAATAGGCGTGGCTACAATTATGAGTTTGACAGATATAAAAGTACGAAGGTTCTGTATTAACAAAACGTGCATAACTAATAAGGAAGCAAGGTGGAAGCAAAAACGTGTGGGTATATGTAATCTATTTACATAATCTCTGTCACAGTTATGTTAAATCTGCAGGCCAGTCGTCAGGACAAAGTCCACATTCTTTACCAGATCCATGCGGCAACCCCGTAGCTTCTGCTTCACCTCCGCGCCGTCTGGCCAGGTCTGACGTAGTAGGTCATTGTGGGCTGGACAGTTTTGGAGAGACTGTTCAGGGCTCAGAATTCCGGTTCCACATGGACATTTATTAGCGTGAGATATCATGAAGCGATAGAGGTGCCCTAAAAATCTGCACCGGCCAGTTGTCAGGGGTCTTTATCGTACCATTCCTCCATCTTTTCAAACTTTTCCATATTTATTCCTTTCCCTTCTGCTACATGAGAGGCACTGGCATTCAACAAGTCCTCCTGTCATGTGCCCACCGTCAAAGTCCTTCTGTGTTTACCTCCAAAGTCCTTTTGTGTCTCCGGTCAAAGTCCTTCTGTGTCCTTTGTCAAAGTCCTTCTGTGTCATCCGTCAAAGTCCTTCTGTGCCATCCGTCAAAGTCCTTCTGTGTCCTCCGTCAAAGTCCTTCTGTGTCCTCCGTCACAGTCCTTCTGTGTCCTCCGTCAAAGTCCTTCTATGTACTCTGTCAAGTCCTTCTGTGTTCACCGTCAAAGTGCTTCTGTGTCCACCGTCAAAGTCTTTCTGCGTTCACCGTCAAAGTGCTTCTGCATTTTTGGGACCGGGTTAGCCTTCCCTCTTCGATCCCTACTCACTCAGCCAGACTGCAGTGATGCAGCCTGTTTCCAGGACCACCACTTGGAGGTGGAGTAGGATCTTGGTCAGCCCTGGTTCGCTGATCCTGACGCAAGCAGTCTAGCTATGGGTCGCTAACTGTATTTCTCACTGTTGACGCGTCTTAGGTCCCCTACCCTGGGTACAAGGACTACCTTGTAATGCTATCAACAGTGTGTGTGTGTCCTATCCATCGCCAGAGTCTTCCACATGCCTTGCCTTTTTATTTCTTGTTTATTTTCTTCCGCACTCTTCAACCTCTTCTTCATTGTAATCATAATCACTATTGTCTTTATCCTTTATACCATTGTACTTGTCGTCGCTATTTCTTTCTCCATTTCATTCTTTTATACACTTCTTTTCTCACAACCTCTTCTTTTTCGTCTTTTTTGTTCTCATATAACAGTTTGTCATTCTTCATCGTGTCCATAATTGTCTTAAGTAACAACAGGATAAATGACAACAGTCTCTTACTTACTTACTTAGTCGTTCCTCTTCTACCGTGAGGTGTAGAGGTTTGTAAGAGAGAGCGCCATACTATTCTATCGGCTGTCTTCCTTTACTTTTGTTTCCTTCCTCCACAATTTTATTCTACATATTCTTCTTTAACATCATTTCTTTTCTTTTTCTGTCATTCCCTAGCGTCTCCTACTCTTCTTTCCATTTCACCCTTGCTATAGAAATCATCCAGGTGTATTACAAGACACGATAGTATCTAACCAGGTAGAATTTATTCAGGTAAATATCTTCCCACACGTTCTGCTAGATCATTAACTTGGTTGTGTTTTATCGCACTGCTTCACCTACTAAGCACAATAAACGTGTTTGCTAGTCTTACGACAAATAATACACAGTTTTTTTCAAAAGAAGAACTGGTTGTGTGTGTTTTTTTTTTTACCTTTGAAGCTTGCCAACAAGGTATTGTATTATTCCCGCTAGCGCATTTAAAAAAAAACAACCACAATCCATGGTTATGTACGCAGTCATGCGGACAAAAAAAAGTATACAAAGTAACAAGGCTGTGACTTGCAGCTGAAGAAGTGACAGAGAATAAAAAAGCAAAAAAAAAAAAAAAAAAAGAAGGGAACAGAACATTTCATTGGTTCTTTTTACTTCTTGCATTTGCTTGTCTGGTCCTTGTTGAACACAGTTTGGGACCCCAAGATGCAGCAATAGTGAATGCAGTCAGTGACCCATAGCTGTACTGCTTGCATCAGGACCAGCGAACCAGAGCTGGTCAAGACCGCACTCCACCTCCACGTGGTGGTCCTGGAAACAGTCTGCAGCAGTGCAGTCTGGCTGAACGAGTGCGGATCGCAATGGGAAGGCAAACCCGATCCCTAAAAAATGCCGTGCTGAAGTCGGATGTGTCGACCGAAAGGTGCAGATATCACAGCTTAGGCGTAAACAGACACAACGCAACCACCGTCCTTTTCAGGGCGAACGAAGAAGAAGAAGAAGAACACAGTTTAATATATTCTGTAGAAGAGAAAGAAAAAAAAATGCTTTTAAAATAGCAGTTACTTAACTTCGTCGTCAGTTCTTGTCGAGTAGACACCCCAGTAAGTATGTACACACTGTCACATGTTGTCGGAATTACGTATGCAGACAAAGAGAACATACTAGTGTCACTCCACTGCTGCTGCTACCACAACTACTATTACTGCTGATGGTACCGCCGCTGTCGCTGCCACTACAACTATTACTATTACTACTACTACTGCTGCTGCTACCACTACTACTACTATTACTGTTATTACTACTACTATTACTGTTACTTTTGCTACTACTATTATTTCTACCACTATTCCTACTACGTTGCTACTACTGTACTACCTGGCTCTCTGCCTGCCTGCATGCCTGCCTGGATTGCTGGCTCTGTCTGTCTGTATGTCTGTATGCCTATCTGTCTGCCTGTCTGCCTGTCTGCATGCCTGTCTGTCTGTCTGTCTGCCTGTATGTATGTCTGTCTTTCTGTCTGTCTGACTGCTTCCATACCTGTCTGTCTGTCTTCCTGCGTATCTGTCTGTCTGCCTCGCTGCCTGTATGTATGTCTGCCCATGTCGAATTGCAAGTAAAAGACAACTTGTGGATTACCTGAAAGTAAGTATGTCGTGAATCTTGTTGGAAACGCTGAAACGTGTAGTTAAATGAATACAAGCGGAAATTCTATTTAAACAATTTTCATCGTTGTCCAAATGTTTGTGCAAGCTAGTGACCTGACAACAACCTTACGTTGTTTTATTTGGCTCCACCATGTGAATGTCTGCGCCATTTGTGGTGCATGTAGGTGGCTCTATCAAATGCACGTTCAAAGTGAATAGGGAACAGTTTTTAAAAGTCTTAATTACTTAGTTGTTCCTTTTCTACCGTGAGGTGTAGAGATTTGGAAGAGAGAGCGCCATACTATCCTATCGGCTGTCTTCCTTCTGGCCTGGTTCCATTCTAGTCCTCTGTTCTTCACAGAATGCCTAATGTTGTCCTCCCAACGGACTCTGGGTCGTCCTGGAGGTCTGGATCCCTGGCTCTTAGTTTCCCATACTTGTCGTTGTAGCCGATCTTCTCCCATTCTGCAGACATGGCCAAACCATCTTACTTGGGACTGTTCTACTTGGGTCTGCAGGGGTTGAGTTTTTAGACCATGACGTATCGTCTGTTTGCGGACCATGTCTCTTCTTGTTACTTCAATCACCTTCCTCAGATACCTCATTTCTAAGGTTTTGATCTGGCATTTGTGGGTTGTAGTATTGCCCATGACTCGCATCCACACGACAAGACTGGGACATAGGTGGAGCGGTATACAGCCATCTTCGTCTTCTTGCCAACTTCTCTTTTGCTGAGGAATTCTCTCCCAAGCTGCTGCCTCTTTTCCAGCTAGACCAAGTCCTGCCCCAGGACTTGTTCTCCCCAGTCTATGACAAACCGAGGACTCTTTTCGGTATTTACCTGATGCCAGGACTTTTCTCAGTCTATGACAACTCCGAGGTATTTAAAATGGTTGACCTGCTCCAGGACTTGTTCATCCTCCCAGTCCTATGACAAAACTCCGAGGTATTTAAAATGGTTGACCTGCTCCAGGACTTGTTCTCCCCAGTCTATGACAACTCCGAGTATTTCCGAGGTTTTGACCTGCTCCAGGATTGTTCTTTAAAATGGTATTTAAAATGGTTGACCTGCTCCAGGACTTGTTCTCCCAGTCTATGACAACTCCGAGGTATTTAAAATGGTTGACCTGCTCCAGGACTTGTTCTCCCAGTCTATGACAACTCCGAGGTATTTAAAATGGTTGACCTGCTCCAGGACTTGTTCTCCCAGTCTATGACAACTCCGAGGTATTTAAAATGGTTGACCTGCTCCAGGACAACTTATTTAAAATGGTTGACCTGCTCCATGACTTGTTCTCCCAGTCTATGACAACTCCGAGGTATTTAAAATGGTTGACCTGCTCCAGGACTTGTTCTCCCAGTCTATGACAACTCCGAGGTATTTAAAATGGTTGACCTGCTCCATGACTTGTTCTCCCAGTCTATGACAATTCCGAGGTATTTAAAATGGTTGACCTGCTCCAGGACTTGTTCTCCCAGTCTATGACAATTCCGAGGTATTTAAAATGGTTGACCTGCTCCATGACTTGTTCTCCCAGTCTATGACAATTCCGAGGTATTTAAAATGGTTGACCTGCTCCAGGACTTGTTCTCCCAGTCTATGACAACTCCGAGGTATTTAAAATGGTTGACCTGCTCCATGACTTGTTCTCCCAGTCTATGACAATTCCGAGGTATTTAAAATGGTTGACCTGCTCCAGGACTTGTTCTCCCAGTCTATGACAATTCCGAGGTTATGGTTTAAAATGACAATTCCGGTTTTAAAAATGACCTGCTCCAGGACTTGTTCTCCCGAGGTCTATTGACAATTTCCCCCAGTCTATATTTATTTAAAATGGTTGACCTGCTCCAGGACTTGTTCTCCTAGCTTTTTAAAAGTCAATAGATTCAAATACCCAGGCACGTAAATAATATTGGATGGAAGATGGATCTCGGAGTTGAAGAGTAGAATAGCCAAGGCAAAAGCAGAGTTCAATAAAATGAATAGTTTTTGTATGCAACAACTCTTTGTCCTTGTCGAAGTAAGAAAGAAAGTTCTTCAGTGTTATATAAGAGTCAATCCTAACATGTGGAAGTGATTCTCACACAATTATTAAATGTGTAGGACAAGCACTAGAGGCCACAGAGATGTGGTTTGACAGAAGAATGTTACAGACATCATGGACAGGCAAAAAGAGAAAAGAGGATGTCCTGAAATAGGCCAGTGCGCAAACGAAGCTCTTTACTTGCATTAGAAGGAAGGAATCCACTGTCTGTGGACATGTAATGAGGAAAAGACAGCAAAACTATATTTTAATATCAGGAAAGATTGAACGAAAAAAAATAGAGGATAGGGAACGACAAAGAGATACTGGACAGTTTGACATCATGGCATGGAAAGAAGTAAACAACAGAATTAACACACAGTGCTGGATACTCGAAGTTGTTGAAAGACATGATCACCGACTCCGCCAGGCAATGTATTTGAAAAAGAAGTATGTGGCTCATTGAAATTTCTTGTTTAAAAATTAAATGAACTTAGTTGTTCTCTGCATGTGTGTGTGTGTTTGGATCATTTTTGCTGCCTATTTCTTATCTTAAATCTTTTCTACATTTTCTCCTTTCTTTTTATTAATTATTATCACACCTAAAGGTCTTTGATTTTTGGATATGCGTCCTAATATAACCGACTAGGTTGAACAGGACGCGCCTCGCCAAAACGAGGCAAAATTGTATTTAATTTTTTTTTTTTAAAGTTAGCTGAATACACTTTTTCTTTCTTTATGTTATTGTTGGCTTTTGTGGTCCGCGTTGGCTTTCAAAATACTTTAAAAGTCCGACCGACTCCCGGCTACAGTTTTTTGTTGTTGCTGCTAGTCATATGGCATACAATGCGAAACCGGAGTCCTGACATTTTTTACCGACTCCACTAAAGAACGACCTACTCCACGACTCCGACTCCCTACTCCACAGCCCTGCCTTCTATGATCGTTAATACATATATAGTAAGTGTTAGTTTTCCACAAAGTCTCAGTTAACATATTGATGTATATCTGTCATCAGCTTTTCATATTTATGAATCAATAATTAATCTCACTAAAGCCAGTTCAGAAAACATGCACGGGCTTATCTCCTCTTGTATAGAGGTTCATCTATCTTAACTCCACACTCTCTCATTCTCACACACACACACTCTCTCTCTCTGTTCGTTTGTTCGTTCTCTCACTCTTATGAGTGCCGATTAGTGCATCCCTCTCCCAATGTGATTATGTTTTCAAATAAATATATGATGTCGTGTGTAGGTTTCAATGATGAGTTTTGTACTTTTCAACATATTTTGTTTTCTTCATTATAATTAGATATTGTGAATCCGAGTATGCTATTATTTTTTTTAATTTTACAGCGTTGCTTTACTTGACATTAATTTGTAAAATGCAGGTGAGAACAAATGAATTCATAATTAAAGATGAGAGAAAGGAAGGGCAGAATGTTAGACGGGCCTACGTGCCCAATTCTCAACTCTTTGAAAATAGAGTTCGTCCGTACGTTCGTTCTCGCTCTCTATTTCTCTCTCTCTCTCTCTCTCTCTCTCTCTCTCTCTCTCTCTCTCTCTCTCCCTCTCTCTCTCTTTTCGCTATGTCTCTCTTTCTCTCTCTCTTTCTCTGTTTCTCTCTCTCTCTTTCTCTCTCTCTCTCTCTCTCTCTCTCTCTCTCTCTCTCTCTCTCTCTCTCTCTCTCTCTCTCTCTCTCTCTCTCTCTCTCTCTCTCTCTCTCTCTCTCTCAGGTTTGAATATTGTTCTAGTTTAACTTTGTCTGTTGTCGTATGTTGTCTAAATGTGGTTTTTCTTGTCTTCTTTTTAAAAAAAGTTCTACTTCGTTTCAATCTAAACACAAGGTCCGTCGGTTATACTAGGGCACACATCTAAATTTAAACGATCTGGTCGTCTGGTTAATGAGTTTTTTTTCTATAACATCTCTTTCTCTGTTTACTTTTCTTTATACATTTTCTATTCAGTTCTCCCGCGGGAAGTTACCGGGTTCCAGGGTCGAAATTAGGTAGCGTGTCACGCTCCAGTCTACCCAGCTGTAAATGGGTACCTAACTCTGCTCTTGAGTTAGGGATTGCAAAAGGCAGCGAGACAGGAAACTGGTCACCCCCATCTCATAAGAAAAAGCTGGACCGAGTTTGACGAAGTCTCTATCACCTCACGTACCTACGGCAGTATCTGCAATGGGACTCTTTTTGATCCAGGAATAATTCCTATAATCTTGTATGATCAGATATGCATCAAGTACATTTTGTTGCACTCTATTTAACTGACTAGTTTCTTTACACACGGTTACTCTTTCCAGGTTTACACTACTTTTTTTTAGATTCATGTTTTGTTTTGTTTTTTCCACGCAACCTAATTTAATCTTCGTGCTAGGCGAGGTCCTGAAAGACTGTCAGGGGATTGGTCACACTTAATAGGCGGCGACACCTGTTGGAAGGGTCTGTGAAACATCTTTCATTCGTTTAACTTCGTGATGTTTTTCTTTTCTTTCTGTCTTTCTCTTTAGCAGACGGGAACATGAATGAGTAGTTTTAGAGGTTGTTGTTTAACTAGGGTTGCTGAGCTTCTCGCTCTTTAGCAGCCAATACCAAGTTGAAAACTCCTTGGTATTATCTACACTGGAGATCTAGGCTTTTCCTATGGCTTTTCTGCCTTTCCGAAACGTGCTGAGTTGAAGTCATGAGCTCCAGTTTCTCCAGCTTCCATGTAAAGGATAATCACATTAGGTCCCAAGCTAGAAGGAAGAAGCGCGTGGCATACTGTGCATTCCAGATATGCAAAGTTAAAATACTGTGCCCTGGTTCTGGGCTCTCCCAAGGAATCGACACGTCTTATACAGAGTCATTTCGCAGCTCCCCCTGCCTAACATGGGTCTATAGTTCGATCTTCCTGCATGCAGCTCTGGGTAAAAGCCAGGGTTATGTCCGGGGTTTAAGTGACTCCTCCCGGGCGACGGGATTTGAGGATTTTTCGTCGACCGGGATTTGGACTGGATTAACTCGAGACCTGGCGAGGACATTTAAAGGAGTGTCGTCGACCAGGGATTGGCGGCTCCTGAGCTGACCCAGGTCTAATGGGTACCTCCGAAATCGGCGAGTATCTGCCTGAATGGCGAGGGACACCTGTCTCTGTACAAGAAAAAAGGGATACTCACGTAAAATCAATGTCAGGTTAGTCATTAATAATAACCTGAGATTTCGCCTTAAGTATTAGCGGGCGTACGAAAAAAAAAAAAAATGACTCCTCCAAGCTTAAAGTGATATATAAATTTAAAAATAAAATGGTATGAAATCAGTTTTACAAGTTAACCGTACACATGAAACAAGGGACGTTTTGGGTTTTACCCTTCGTCAGCCACAGTTACGAACAGGTGACAAGGACAAAAATTACATATAGGTACTACAAAAATATATGATGATGAGGGACACACCAAATGAGCGATACAAGCAGATGGAACAACTGTGCTGAGCGAAACGAGAACAATAATAATGCAAGACAATCGTAGAACCAGAAAGACATATCGAAACAAGAAAGTAAATAATCATCGAAACGAAGACAGAATTGAACAACACTATTAAAACAAGTTAAAAAGTCACTTAGCTGGATCCAAGAATGAAACAAATAAGATGGCTGTGAAAATAAGCGTCATGCGGAAGTGACGTATAAGCTAGTGACTGCTAAAAAGATACAAAAGGATACGAAACGAACCAAAGCAAAAACCAAGATAGATCATAAAAACAACGACAGACGAAATAAAGAAGTATGAAACAGAAGGAGAAGCCACCAGAATTTATGCAAAATAATGCTGGACATTAAGGCCCTCAGGAGATAAAACGCCCATTTGAAAAAATGAGACGATTCTCCAACGAAAAGCGAGTTCGGTCATCACCGACACATGAAAGGAGGGCAGTGACATGAATATCAGAATTACCTGAATGGTCAGGCCTATTGAAATGAAGGGCCACCGGTAAAGGTTTGCCATGATAAATGTCATTTAGGTGCTCACGAAACCTGTCTGCCAGTTTCACCAATATAGGTAATGCCACACCTCTTGCAGATGATAGCATAAATCAGGTTTCTTGATTCGCACGTGAAAGACTCTCTAATGACAAATTTACCGTTCGGAAAAGAAACTGACTGAGTTTGGAGTACAACCGGACAGGTCTTACATATGCGGCGGTGGCACGGTTTAGTACCAAAGTGAGAAGGACTGGTTTATCTCAAGCGACTGTGTACAAGAGTATCCCTCAAATTCTTATCCTTACGATATTCCACAAAAGGGGTATCACGAAACAACTCTCTGGTATCAGGATCAGCGTGGAGAATAGGCCAAACAGTGGGGGTGGAAAGTTAAGACAAGTTTGAGTCTGTCAGATGTAGTAGTAGGTTTGGCAGTACGTGCATGCCACCTGACGAGTAACGTGACTGATGCGATTAAGAGCATCCGATAATACTCTTTCAGGATAGTGACGTCGGCGAAAAAACTGGAGCATTTCTTGAGCTCGTTCACGGAAATCATCTTCATCATGACATATCCGACGTAAGCGTAGACGTTGACTAAAGAGAATATAATTTTTACAGCTGGGTAGACTGGAGCGTGTCGGTGCGGTGATTCGAACCCGACACCTTTGCCGCGAGAGACCAGTGCTCTAACCTCTCGGTCAATCGGACGTTCACCCCCTGCTGTACAGTGTTAACATGAAGGCTTTCATTCAATCACTCATCTCCTTCTCTGCCCCTTGTGGAGCACGGGAGTCACCACTGTAGTTGTCCCGCTTGGTTGAAGCCTACATCGAAACTAATTCTCCTACGGCAGTGATTGCTGCAGCGATTTTATTTGTACACGATGAAGTCGCCAGCCCCCACCCACTTCCAACTCCCCGCCTTCCCCCCTGCACATGCTCACATTTGTCACCTTTTACGACATGCCTGAGGCCGCAGTAATCTTATTTTTTTTCCGTTATCTCCATGGAGACCCCAGGGACCGGCACGGGGCAGAATGAAGTAAGCCACATTAAAAAAAAAAAATTATAGAAAGGTAAATGGAATAAATTAACGATGAACAGAGATAAAATAGATAAATGTTTATTGAATCCTGAGAGATAGCGTGATGGATGAGGATAGAATAAGAGGATGTACTGGCACGAGAAAGAGGGAGGGAGGAATTAATAGAAAGAGAATTGGGTATGGGGAGTGATACATGACGTAGACTCTGTCATGCATTTTTGTATTTTTAGAGGTAGAAAAAAGATAGAAAAAAAAGGTAGTAATGAGAAAGAGAAGAAACAGGTAGATTGGAGGAAGAAATTAACAACAGATAGACAGAGAGTGTCTGATTGGCTTAACGTTAGATCGCTTTTCCTCTCGTGGCATAGTCATCAGGTTCCGGGATGGAAACCTGGTAGCGCTACATTCCAGTCGACCCAGATGTAAATGGGTATTTAACTCTGTGCTCTTGAGTTCAGGAAGGTAAAGGCAGCGAGGAAGGGAACCTGGTCACTCCACCTCATAAAAAGCTGGACCTAGTATAGTGAAGTCTGTAACATGTCCCTCCCCTACGGCAGTATCTTCTAAGGGACTACCTCTACATTTTGTTAGATGTCACTACAGAGAGAATCGTCAGAGAAGAGGTGAGAGAAAAATGGAGATTTCATTAGTAAATGTTTCTGCCTGTCAACTTTTTTTTTCCACGCCTAGGATTTATATTTCTATCCTCCTTTCCTTACCTCCTCCAGATGTCACGCTGCCCTTAGGATTAGTTAATGCCCCCTTTAACAGCCTGAATCCCTATATCTCACGGTTCATGGCCTGGAGTAGAAAAGTGGGTCGTTATGTAAATGTACCTGAAGATAGATGGTTACATAAGAATAGGTGTGCATAAAAATTATTTAAAAAAACAGTATGCTGGCAAGTAGGGCCGGAAGTAGGACATCTTCAGTGTGTTATTGTGAGGCTGGGTATTGGAGAGAGAGAAGTAAGGGGTGAGAACGTATTTTTATAGTATTTTTAAATACACACTTTACAGTGCAAAAGTGTTACCTTATGTGTTATTAGTTTTGACTTTTCGTTCTTATATTGTATCAGTCGAACTGCCTGTTTGTCTGACTGTATATATCTGTATGTCGAACTGCCTGTTTGTCTGACTGTGTATATCTGTATGTCGAACTGCCTGTTTGTCTGACTGTGTATATCTGTATGTCGAACTGCCTGTTTGTCTGACTGTATATATCTGTGTGTCGAACTGACTGTTTGTCTGACTGTGTATATCTGTCTGTCGAACTACTTGTTTGTCTGACAGTGTATATCTGTCTGTCGAACTGCCTATTTGTCTGACTGTGTATACCTGTCTGTCTAATAGTATGTTTGTCTGACTGTGTATATATGTCAGTCTAAATGTCTGTTTGTCTGACTGTGTACATCTGTCTGTCGAACTGTCTGTTTGTCTGACTGTGTACACCTGTCTGTCTAAAAGTATACTACTGGACAAAATTAAGGGCCGCCATTCAGTTTAGACAAGGTTTATATAATTCTTCGTGAGCAGGGTCGATTTTCCAAATGTCCGGTAGCTTGAAATCTCTCAAGAAGTCTCTGAATGGTAGAGTGGGACACTGCTAAACGTCTTGCAACATGACGAACAGATTGACCATCCTGAATCCATGCCATGGCTCGACCACGGTCTACAGTGCTGAGACTTCTGTTTGGTGGCATGGCTAATGCAGTGATCATTTCGACCACTTGTCATACTGATTTATTGCATACCAACGGTGAACACTCTTTACAGATGATCATTTTCCACGTGCATTCAAATTCAACTCACTTTTTCACCTTTTGAACTAGTGGGGCGTGTTGCAAAAACCACGAGTTTTTGCAGCAACAATGGCGGTTTTCACGTGCGGGTTAAATTGACCCAGTTTTTGGACATTTAAAAAATTAACTTAGTGCACACAGAAATGTATACATATTTCTCTGAGCTCAGTTTTAATGATATTTTCACTTGTCTTTACAGTTTGCCAATCAATTATATAAACCTTGTCTAAACTGAATGGTGGCCCTTAACTTTTGTCCAGTAGTATATGTTTGTCTGACTGTGTATATTTGTCAGCTCTAAATGTCTGTTATCTGATTGTGTATATATATGTCTGTGTAACTGTCTGTTTGTCTGACTATGTATACCTGTCTTTCGGTTTTTATGACTGCTGTCTGTCTGTGTGTCATTCTGTCTGTATATCCGTATGTCTGCATGTATGCCTGTCTGTCTGTCTACCTTATTTATGTTCTCTATGACACCTTGTATGTTATTAGGTGTGTCTTTATATTCTTATATTTATTTGTCGAACTGTCTCTTTACCTGACTGTGTATATCTGCCGGTTTTTCTGACTGCTGTCTGTCTGGAATCTTATTATCTGTAATGTATGTATATCTGTCTACCTTATCTTTGCTTTCTACGATGTAGATGGATATGGAAAAAATAATTGAGAATAGGTGATTCGTCTTACTGAAACAAAAGATAAGGAAAATAGCCAACGTTGCGGCCACAACGCCTTCTTCAGGGAAAGGAAAGAAAATGAGAACTAAGAAGGTTTTATGAGAAAAATACATAAAAATGGGTACAACCCCTAAAATGGACTGAGACCTAGTGTCTCCACAATAAGAAAACGCTTTTCTATGATGCAAATTTTAATTTTTACAACAACACATCCAGTCCACATACAATGTAATACGTGTAACAGAAACAACATACTATAATTAAAAACCTGCCAATTTTGGCGGGTTGTTGCTAGTAATTAAATAATTGTGTACAAAGTCTGAACATGCACGCCGTTCACAGTGAGATGTTATTGGCGTATGCACCCCAACCTTTTCTTTATCGAGTGTTAAATGGTAGAAGACTTAAGAACAGTAGTATAGAACAGAGGGTAGGTTTCTGGTATTGTATAAACATTAATGACACATAAGGAAGGGAAACCCGAGGCCTGTAAACAGTAAATTAATATTAGACAAACATGAAGGTATGTTTTCAGGCACTCGTAAGAAATAAAGAAGTAGAACACTAGACAACAGAAAAACAACAGACGTGAGTGGCTTACCCAGGGTTCGAACCCCGTACCTTCCGTACGACAACACCGCCTAGCTATACAAGCGAATCACACTATCCTCCCTTTATGTTTGTCTAATATTAATTTACTGTTTACAGGCCTCGGGTTTCTCTTCCTTATGTGTCATTAATGTTTATACAATACCAGAAACCTACCCTCTGTTCTATACTACTGTTCTTAAGTCTTCTATCATTTACTGGACACAGTATCAAGGTCTTTGTCTTGTGTGGACTGACACGTACTGTAGAATAGGGGAACAACAGAAGTGATTGCGTCATTAATAGGCTGAGGTGCCCATTGTAAACTTCCGGTGTTGTCTTGTTTTTCGCACTAATGATCGGTCAGTAAAGCATCTTTTTTAGGGGATGCCTAGCTGGCCGGGAGGATAGTGTGATTCGCTTGTATACTAGGCCGTGTTGTCGTACGGAAGGTACGGGGTTCGAACCCTGGGTAAGCCACTCACGTCTGTTGTTTTTCTGTTGTCTAGTGTTCTACTTCTTTATTTCTTACGAGTGCCTGAAAACATACCTTTATGTTTGTCTAATATTATTTTACTGTTTACAAGCCTCGGGTTTCCCTTCCTTATGTGTCATTAATGGGACTTTATTATTATGATATAAAATAAAATCCCGTGGTAATATTTGGCCCACCCAATAATTATGTTGTGCCTTTTCTACTGCTCGTTCTAACAACAGCACTAATTCTCCTGTAGTCATTTATCTGGATACATTGGATATGAAGCTATTGAGCAGCCCTTAAAAAAATGACGTGGGGAGAAGTGGAAAAATAAAACCAAGGGACTGAAATTCGACTAATTAACTAACAGCTGTTTTATCACAACATGCTTTGTAAATACACGGTTATCTTTTAAAATCGTGTATTAGAGAATAAAACAACCCACATACACAAATTAAGTATAAACTTTCTATTACTTCGTCTTCTAATCATTTTTAAAAAAGGGTGCATCGACGTGAGCGACTGAACCGGCAAAGTTACTGCAAATATAACGAACTCGTTCATTATTTACTGCTAAATATAATGATAAGATGCTTATTTATACTTATCTGAAATACAAATAGGGGAAATTCAGAAACTGTGTCTAAATTTAAATTTGAAAAAAATACATGAATATTTCTAAAAATCCGTCATTGTTAAGGATTGGAATAAAATGCGCGTTATTTAAATAGGCGTGCCATTTACTTTCCGTGCCGCAATCTCTCGAAAAAAGTGCAATGAAAAGATTGCAAGTTTGGTTGGAGAAGATGGGACAGAACGCTACGGCTAGAACAATTCTTTATAAGGGGATTAGCTATCACTGATCTAACTGTATATCCAATAGACACAAGTGAAGATATAACAATTTAAAAATAGGAATTTACTTTTCAATTACACTATAGTGGTTCTTATCAGGGCTTGCAGTTTGTCGGTGCTGCACTGGAATTCAGACTGACTTCTCTCTCTTTTTTGTTGTTGTTGACTAGCAATAGCTATGGTATAACCAAAGGGCTTCTCTCTTGGTTGAAAGAAGCGCATCTCGCCCCCTAGAAGGCAAATAAAGATAATAATAATAGGGGGACATCAGAACTGATTGCGTTATTAGTTAGGCTGTATCGCCCTAGGTACATATCTGGTGTAATGTGTTGCGGATTGCGCTAATGACCATTGTCTACGAAGCACTATTTTTGTGGTGCCTAGTTGGCAGGGAGGATAGTGTGATTCGCTTCCTTAGCTAGGCGGTGGTGCCGTTCGGAAGGTCCTGGGTTCGCGATTCTCCAGTTAGCCACTCACGTCTGTTGTTTTTCTGTTGTCTAGTTTTCTACTTATTTACTTCTCACGAGTGCCTGAAAACATACTTTTATGTGTGTTATATTTATTTCTGCTCATGAGGAAAAAGTAATGACGTTATTGCTCGTGAGTCAAAGAAGGCCGCGAGGAAAGGAAAATGGTCATCCCCAACCACATAGAGCCGCGGTAGCGCAGTGGTTAGTGCACTGGCTTCCTAACTCGGTGGTCCATGGTTCGATCCCCAGTTGAGATGAGATTTTTTAGACCACAAACGGCTCTGGTATCGACCCAGGCTCATGAATTGGGTACCAGAGTAACTCTGGGAAGGTTAAGACGGCCGACGTGATGCTGACCGCATCACCCCTAGTGTGCCGATGGTCAAGAAAATATGGACGTAACACCATATTCCCGATATACCTCTACGGGCGTGTAACGGGATCCTTGACCTTTACATTTACCTTTACCTTTGACCTCATAAAGCTGGACCTAGTAAGTGAAGTCTTGAACACTTCAATCCCTACGACAATTTCTGCTATGCAACTACCTTTACACTTTTTTTAAAAACCTATTTGGTGTAGGCTATATTACGGCGTAGTTTAGCCAGGTAGAATTAAGCCAAGGATATTTGAAAATAATGAACAAGTTGCACTATAAATAACACGGTAATCCAGAACTTGTTTATGGTCGGTGAAGCGAAAATGTGTTTGGTTCGAGTACAGGAAATGTCGATGGTAGAAAATGTTAAACAAGGACAAAGATAATGCTGTTGATAATTTAGCGCAGTGGGATGAATGTCGGAGATAATTGGTCGACGGGTGGGGGAATAGGGGGATTAGTGACATGATAAAAGTACATGTTTATGAACTTTAGGCATGTTATCATGCACAGAAAGATGGATATTAGATAACTTCTATTTGACATTTGGCCAAAGCTACATTCAACAACATGAAACATATACTGACATCTAAACAGTTATCTCACAAATTAAAACTGAGAATCATAAAGTGTTATATATACTCTGCATTTCTGTATGGTACAGAAACATGGACGATGAATAAGCATTTGGAAGAAAGAATTGGGGCTCTTGAAATGTGAATATGTAGAAGAATGGGGCGTATCTCATGGAAAGAGAAGAAAACAAATAAGGAGGTCCTAGAAAATCTAGGTACGAAAAGAGAACTAATGAGGGAGATCAAAGTTCGGCAGCTAAAATACTTTGGCCACATAAAAAGGCATAATACCTTGCAGAAGACCATAATAGAAGGGAGAGTTGAAGGCAAACGTGCAAGGGGAAGACAGCGTTATAAGTGGGAAGATAACATCAAGAGATGGACAGGAAATAGTCTATCAGAGTGCACCACCAAGACAAGAGACAGAAGACGTTGGAGATCCATTACAGCCAACCTTCGTTGTGGAGATGGCAGCTGATGATGATGATGATTTGACATTTGTACTTCTAGATTGAGCGTCCGATTGGCAGAGTGGTTAGAGTGCTAGCCTCTCGCGGCAAAGGTACCGGGTTCTTCTTCTTCTTCTTCTTCGTTCGCCCTGAAAAGGACGGTGGTTGCGTTGTGTCTGTTTACAACGTAGCTGTGATATCTGCACCTTTCGGTCGACACATCCGACTTCTGCACGGCATTTTTTAGGACCGGGTTTGCCTTCCCATTTCGATGCACACTCGCTCAGCCAGCCTGCACAGCTGCAGACTGTTTCCAGGACCACCACGTGGAGGTGGAGTGTGGTCTTGACCAGCTCTGGTTCGCTGGTCCTGACGCAGGCAGTCAAGCTATGAGTCGCTGACTGCGGTCTCTATTGCTGCGTCTTGAGGTCCCTGGTATCGGGTTCGATTCACGGTATCGACCCGCTTTAGTCTATCCAGCTGTAAATGGGTACCTGACTTTGCACTTGAGTTAGGGAAGCAAAAGGCAGCGAGGAATGGAACTGGTCACCCCCCACCTCTCGATGCTGTGCCTATTATAGTGGTCTCTAACACTTTACTCCCCTAGAGCAGTATCTACCTTTTACCTTTAGATTATTAATTTTATAATAGGGCGTCGGAGTGACCAAGAGGTATGGTGTCCGCCTCTAATTCTAAAAGTACCGGGTTCGCTCCCAGTACATGGAAATATAATTGAAGGACATTTTCTTCTGAACCGACTGATGCCATACTCCTTCCCTGATCTCCTGGGTAGTGATATCGAATGCCTAGAATTCTGGGATCAGGGCAAAAGATAAGAGGTCCCGTTTGCAAGTTGCGCACGTTAAAAATCCCTCAGCAGTTGAAAATCGTAAAGAATAGGCCATACGGCTGCTGCCATGGAAAAATTTGGAAACGTACCTATCAACCACAAAAAATATTTATAGAATGTGTGATTCCTGTATTGGGATCCTTGTCGGTGCTACGTAGTTCGTACACTGTGCTGAGATCCTCCTTGTGTAATCTAAGGGAGGAGCGGAGCACTGATGGAGTTGTCCGAGTGCAGTGAATATGGTCCTGAAAAAAATAACCAAACCTATTTTATAATACCGTAGCTATACACACGAAGACAAACACACATATTACGTGTTTAAAGCAGGTGTAAATTATGCGATTAATTATATAATTTCATCATCGTCTCATCATCGTCGTCGTCTTATCATCGTATCATCATCATCATCATCATCATCATCATCATCATCATCATCATCATCATCATCATCATCATCATCATCATCATCATCATCATCATCATCATCATCTTCTCATCATCATCGTCGTCTCATCGTCTCATCATCATTGTCGTCTCATCATCATTGTTTCATCATCATCACCATCGTCTCATCATCATCGTCGCATCATCATCATATCTCATCGTCATCGCCTCATCATCGTCTCATCGTCATCATCTCATCATCATCGTCTCATCCTCTTCTCATCATCATCGTCTCATCACCATCGTCTCATCATCATCGCCTCATCATCATCGCCAATTATCATCGTCTCATCATCATCGTCTAATTATCATCGTCTCATCATCATCATTGTCTAATCGTCATCGTGTCATCATCATCGGTTAATTTTCATCGTCTTATTATCATCGTCTCATAATCATTGTCTCATCATCATCATCGTTTCATCATCATCTTCTCATTATCGTCTCATCATCATCGCCTCATCATCATCGCCTAATTATCATCGTCTCATCATCATCATCGTCTCATCATCATCGCCTCGTCATCACCGTCTCATCATCTTCTTATCATCATCTTCTTATCATCATCGTCTCATCATCATCATCGTCTCATCATGATCATCCCATCATCATCATCGTCTCATCATCAATCGCCTCATCATCATTGTCTCAACATCTTCTCATCACCATCGTCTCATCATCATCGTCACATCATCATTTCCGTCTCATCATCATCGCCTCATCATCATAGTCTCAACATCTTCTAATCATCATCGTCTCATCATGATCATCTCATCATCATTTCCGTTTCATCATCATCGCCTCATCATCATCGTCTAATTATCATCGTCTCATCATTATCATCAATACTCGTCACCTTCCCCCAAAGAGCCTAGACCTTCACCAAACACATGTCAAGTCCTCCTGTCACGTGCCATCAGCTCTAGGTCTTTCCACTTCTTCATCATCATTTTCATTTCTGCCTTCAGTCGGACTGCCTCTATCTCCCTTACCCTGGGGGTTCCAGAACAAGGACTGCCTGGTAATGCTTTATACAGGTTGTGTGTTTAAAAAAAATAAATTTTGCCTCCTTTTGGGGAGGTGCTCTGTTCAACTTTGACACTGGGTCTTTGGGTTATATTAGGGCACATGATCAAATATTGAAGACCTTGCGGTCAGGAATAAGTATGGTTGTCTTGTATGTCCTATCCATCAGCAGCGAAGTGATATTACGTAGCTGAATTTTTTTCTTTTTTTTAAGTTTGTTGTTGAAATAAATAGGGAGATATTTTTATTTATGAGTTAGGAATTTTATTATAGTCTGTTGTCTCTCAAAATTTTTGGTTGCAGTTTGCACTGTTGTATTTTAATGGCCCTGTTGATAAAAATGTCAATAGTACATATTTGTAGTCAAAAACTGGTTTAAAAAATAAAGATATTTGATAACGAGACTTCAAGAGTTTTTTCACGAATGCTCAATTTTCTTCAGTGTATCATCATCATTATTAATTGTCCGAGTTTGCATTGAAATAAAACTTGACATCGCTAAGTTCATGCTACTCGTTTATTTGTATTTGGGAAGCTGGCAGTTTCTAACTCTACCTGTTTTGTTCTAAAACTCTCAATCTCTTATGATACACAACAATATTATTATAATTTAAAATGTATTAATTAATTCTTGACATTTACTTTGTAGCGTGCACTGCAAGATGAAATAGTTAAAATCAAAATTGGCACACCACTGTTACCAAACGAAGTTGATACTTTAATGATAGATGTTGGTATTCTTAATGTGTACTGTCACTGGATATTGACTGGTATATCGTGCTGTAATATGGTTTATCGCGAATGTGTGACATGGATGTTCGTCAAGGTGGACATCTGTGTAGCAGTGCAGACTTGGATCACAACACGTAACATACAAGAGTGTATGTGGCATTCATCACATTGAAAGGTGTAGATGTGGAGTTGATGGAATCATATGTTGTACTTGTTACAGATATGGAGTCAAAATATAGGTGAACAGCTGTGTACGTTTTCATCATTTATTATGGTCACAGCAACAGGACGTAGACAACTCCATATAAGCATGACACAGTAACATGGCGGATATGAAAACAGTTCACTACAATGGCATGTACATAAGTTCCAATAATTATCTGATTATCAAAGTGTTGCAGGTTCCAATATATCTCTCAGTCCACAACTAGCAGAAAAACCCCGTATTACACAACGGGTAAATACTGTATAAATATTCAGCAGTTTCATACTGACTCATCTTAAGTCTTCTTAAGTCGACCTCCCAAACATGGCGGGCGACGAAATTAGCATAGTCCATCCCTCTAATCGGACGTATCGAAGATAGGCTGTCCTTTCGAAGATAGTCTTATACAACTCCCTTGTACATCAGGCGAGTTTTCATTTTCAAAGTTATCATAGCAATAACTAATAACCCATCTGTTCTTCCACTCCAGATAGTTATATCTATTAGGCCTCTATCAAACAGTAAACACTGTGGATTCCTCATCTGTAGACATAAGCGTCTAAGTTCCAAAGATATATATATATATATATATATATATATATATATATATATATATATATATATATATATATATATATATATATATATATATATATATATATATATATATATATATATATATATATATACCGCTAAGCATGCGTTTTTTTAGAATAACATCTATTCTCATGGGTCTCTGTGTGTAAATCTAGACCTAACGGTCTTAGATGGCTCCAACGAGCATAACAAGTAGAATACTCTGCCTTCCAACCATTCGTGAGCTCTCGTCACCGGTTGACTCAAAATATGATCCTTACAAAGGAAGTGTGAAAGTTTCGTTATTTTACCTTGCTACGAATTCCTAACACAACTTAGAAGCAACTGCCGTCTTCCTGACGAACAGAAATAACACAGGGGACTTTCAATAACAGTGGAAGAGTTTCCATCCCCAAAAGGCAATGCAGAGAAGTAATCAGACATTCCGTCTGACAGACCCAGTTCAACAAAAAACGGCCTCCCGCCAGAAATCTTCTACACACCCTAGTTTGGACATGCGCAGTTCGCATCCCCTCTGACCTATCCAGTCAACTAGTATAACCTTTTAAGAAGGAGTAACTACATATTTACTTTCCCTCAAAGCAAAAGATGAGTATTCGCCCTTAGATTATGGTTCCAATGAAAAATACATTAGACACAAAAATCTTATTCAAAATATAACAAGCATACAGACAGACTACATTATCAGTTATGAAAAACTGCACGTAACAGTCTTACCACACCTCCCGGGAAAAAAAATGAAAAATTTTTTTTTTCTTTTTGAAATACATCTAGGAGCAACATACAATAGGCTCACACCGCATGAATAATGCGCAGATGAAAGTATCAAAAACACATATAACGCCAAATGTGAGGCTAAGTCGACTCATGGAGCGACTGGTGAGAATATATCTCATAATCTCAGAGAAAGCGTTTTTCTAAGTATAAATGTTTCCAGGGAGGTGTCACCAACGTATTCTATAATGTTGGCAATGACACAATGCATACAGAAATTTCATCTATTAAATACATATTAGGTATCTTAAGTTCATGATTAACAAAGAAGAAAAATCATCAAAGAACAGCTGTGAATATACATCAATGAACCGCTAAGTAGTGATACAATCACTATATTACAAATTACAAATGTGTACATATTTTGATATAGACAGAAACTATTATAGACTTAGACGTATTAGGAAGTCCAAGACATAAAAGTTAGGTGGAATCATGTGGGCATCTAGACAAAATGTCTGCCATCACATTATCTGATCCACGTATAGCTCGAACCGAGAAATGAAATGGTTGAAGAGCAATTGCATATCGAGTAGACCTCAAGCTCCTCAAATTCTTACTCTGTATAGCCGTAAGAGCTTTCTGGTCGGTTTCTACTATGAAATGTACGCCTAGAAGGAATCTTTGTAGTTTGAGAATTGACCAGACCATAGCCAACAGTTCACGGTCTAAAACCGAGTAATTCCTTTCTGCAGCATTACGTTTTCTGGAGATATACATTACAGGATGCAGAGTTCCAGAGTACTCTTGCATTAGTGCCGCTTCAATCCTAGTGGATGAAGTGTCACTACGAAGAAAAAATGTCTTATCTTTAGTAGGTAGCACTAGAATAGGTGGTGTTGAAAACATAGTTTTGATCTTATCCAGCGAGGATTGGCATTCCTGAGACCAGTGAACCATATTAGGAGACCCTTTCTTTAGTAGTGTAGAAAGAGGTGCCATGATAGAGGATAGATTCGGAATGAATCGTCCATAAAATTGTATAAGACCTAAGAGACTTCGCACTTGCTTTTTAGTCTTAGGAATAGAGATGTTAAGTATCTTAGTGATATTATGGTCCTCTGTCTTTAGGAACCCATGACCAACTCGATGGCCTAGGAAAGAAATTTCGCTAAAACCATTGCAGGCTTTAGAGGGTTTCGCTGTCAGGTTATGCTCGCATAAAGTAGACAGTAATTCAACTAACCCCGAATAGTGATCTTCCCAAGTATCGCTGAAAAGACAGATGTCGTCTAGGTATGCAATGACATCTGACCGATAAGATAGGATTCGACGCATCATGCGTACGAATGTAGCTGGTGCGTTCATAAGGCCGAAAGGCATGAAATTCCATTGAAAAAGGCCTCTAGGTGTAGAAAAAGCAGTAAAAGGTTTGGCGCGTTCAGATAAAGGAACTTGCCAATATCCTTTAGACAAATCAAGTTTAGTGGAAAAAATGAGATTTAGAAAGCCTAGTAAGTAGCTCTTCTAGTAAAGGCATAGGTTCCGCATCGAACTTCGTAACTTGATTCAATTTGCGATAGTCAACGCAAAGACGTATGTTATTGTCTTTTTTCCGAACAATAACCATCGGCGAAGAATATGCAGAAGTGGATGGTTCAATTATTTTTAAATCTATCATCTCATCCAACTCCTTCTCAACCTGTGCTTGAAAATGTATAGGAATAGGATAAGGTCTGACTCTAATAGGAGTATGGTCAGTTAGAACAATGTCATGTTCAATTACATGAGTTTGTCCAGGGATGTCAGTGAGGACATCCTGAAATGTTTGTAACATAACCGAAACTTGTCGCTGTTCTCCTAGAGATAAATCAGGAGAAACAGTAACATTTTTCCATGATTCACTAGAATGAAGTGGAATCATCGGAAGCGGAAGATTAACATCCGAAAAACGTGTTTCCTCATTCTGTATTACGGACAGTGAGTAGTGTGACGAGAGTACTGAGATTCTGTCTTTCAAATGGCCCATGTCTTTTTCTCCTTGCATTTAGTTCACTATTTTTAGGAGGGCTTACAGGAAATCCTTCTCCATGTTTCTTCTCCTTCTATTATTTACGTTTTTTCAAGATGAGATCACGAGGGAGTTTGATCTCATATGCTTTATGGTTCTTCTTTATGTGTTTAGAATGGGGGTGTAGGGAATTAGACAGTATTTTTCTAGAAGAAAGATTATAGATGCTAGATCAGGATTGGCACCAGATTGTCTTTTTTTAAAGATATTGCTTGGCCATATACGCATTTTTCGGGAGTTAAATTATTTGCGGCCATTTTTGCTTCATTTCCGCAGTATAGGGCTAGGCTTAATCTCGTTTCTTTGTCTAAAACCCATGCACGTTACATCAGAACGATCTAAGGTTCTGATTGGCTGAGAGGTAACTGCAGTTGAAATGCAGAGCTCTCATTGGCTTTAGAACCACGCCGCGCATATGACGTCATGAAGTCGGCGCGTGGGGTCTTGATTATAAAAAGGCCTATATTTCATAGCTTCTTTCTCTTTTAATGAAAAATTGCCAAAGCCGGGTGCCAGAAGCATATTGTCGATTGCCTTCAGTTGGACATTCGAGATTTGGTAAGCATGAATTTTTGCGTGAGGACTTTATTTAATTTTTCTAGTCCTAGCCGATCATTTAAGTTTCTTGGGAAGTTTTAGTTTAATTTAATTCTTAACTCCAGAGCCATCAATTCGATCTGAGTGATAGACATGAGAAACTAGGTCCATTTAATTCCTTATTTCAGGAATAGCGGTATTTAAGATGATTTGAAAGTTGCGAGGTTTCGGCCATGCTTGGATCTATTTCAAAAACAGGTCTGCAGAGAAACCCGCATCTGCGAATTTTATTTATTTACAGAATAGTCGGGAGCGTGTATGTGTATTTTCATTTGTGATTTTAGTGAGAGTATTGATGCTCGCTATTTATATAGTTACGCATATATCTGTGGACGGAAGTGATAGAGGTATTAATTGGAGCACATGTGTGCTATCAGTAATGAATGTATGCAGGAGCGCGTGGTTGAAAAACTGCGGCACCACGTGGCTGAACTACGGGGTTTTCAATTTGATAATCGGGGGTTATGTATAACTTTTGACGGCAGGTAGATGCTAGCGTAAACAGGATTATATGTTATTGATTGTGCATTATTGTTCTGTGAATTCAGAAGATGGGAGAAGTAATTTTAAAGGGAATTATTTTGTATTACATTTTGAATGTGATTACTATTATTGACGGGAATTTTAGGAATTCCTAGAGAAGGCTAGTTTTAGTTGTGTTAAACATTACGGCATTAGTGTCAGCGTAAGAAGTAGGCCACAGTACGTCTGCCCAGACGGGCCATTGAAAATATTGTTGTTGCTCGTAGTTAGTCAGGCAGAACAAGCGATCTGGGTTAGCCAATGTTTACTTTGTAGGCTCAGGTAGAGAGGGGAGTTACGTGGTGAAGAGTAAGGAAGTTAATTGTTATTTGAAATGTATTATTATGGTTTGTTTAGCTGTTGGTTTGTTTTGTCTAAAACAGCAGGTACCGGTTTTGTGGGAATGAGAGCGGAATTTTGAGACCACAAAATTTCTCCCACGGCAAAGTTGGGGCATTCGCAGAACCGCAAGGGTTTTACGTTAGTTGCCAGTAGTGGAAGGAGAGGAAGAAAATACGTTTTCCCAGCCAGGGGAAGACATTTTCCAGCGAATAGGATTTTTTGTGGATAAATCCTGAGCTCTGACGCTCGTTACACACGCAGATTTGGCAGGCTGCCAGCGTTGTGGTAATTTTGTGTTCGTTTCTTCACGGCCATAATAAAGCCGACGGCCCAGTTATAGGTACTCGGGCAGGTAATTTCAGAGTGGTAGAAGTCAGCTACAGTTCCAGTCCAGAATCCAGTGGGGTTCTGTTAAACCTCAGTCATCAATTCCAGAGTTAGTGGAGAGAGATAGGGTAAACATTCTCTCTACTGAAGTCAGCACAGATAGGCAGAACTGTTAGTTTTGGTGAATCATAGCAGAGGACAGCTGCTGAAATTTAGAGGTGCAGTTAGTTGTGTTCAGGAGATTCCAGGATAGGCTGTGTAGAACCGAAGTCTGTGCAGAGATTGTGTAGTCACTTCGCCGTCGTTCCAGCTATCAGTGGACTTAGAGTTAGAGTTAGAATTTAGAACAGCTAGTTTGGAGTGTAGGCGACATCAAGTGCAGTGTAGTTCATTTCAGTTAACCTTACCTTCTTTCTCCATACAGGTTGCAATTGTGGGAGAAGGGTTGGGGTGGATGCATTTTTTTAACTGTGCTTGATTTTGTTTCAGGAGTGCATCCTCGCACTTGATGTATGGGACATGCATATGTTTGTTGTTTATAGGTGTATAATAAACTTGTATAAATTGTAGCTGGCATCAGTCATTTCCTTTAGTACAGTAGCTATATGTTGTCTGTACCTTGGTGTTTGTGAATCTTAATTGAACCTTATCCCCATAGGGTAGTTAGAGGTGGTTCGAGGCCATAGCAATTTAAACGTCCGAAGTGGCGAGGAAAGAATCAACCTCGGTTCTCAACCTCGGAGCCAATGGTCTCAACTTTCACTTTTTGCACTATATTTCTATCTGAATCTAATTTTCCAGTCTTCCTTCTCACTAGTGTCTTGTCACTATAGGTAGACAGTCTCTAGTCCTAAATCCATTTCGTGACAAGTAGTAATGACCATGTTGGACTGGAGAATCGTCCGTTGCCTGGAAAATAGGCTGTAAATAATCAGGACGTTCATGGAATTCCGTAAGCATGTTGATGTGGAAGGTTTTATGCTTCCCGTCAATATCAACAATATAGTCAACATCTGAAATTTTCGATATTATATTGTACGGACCTTTCCAAGAAATAAGAAGTCTGTTTTCCCTACAAGGTAGCAAAACAAATGCTTTGTCACCAGGACAAAGTTGTCGTAAGGTTCTTTTCTTATTGGCAAATTGCCTTGCCTTCTGTTTAGCAAATTCAGAAGAAGAAGTTGCTAATTTGCATGCTTCAATAATCTTTTGTCTCAGCGCGATGACATATTCGTAAGAGGATTTTGTGTCATCGGTAATATTATCAGCGGTTATGAGATCATGAAGCAAAGACATAGGGCCGCGCAGTCGCGCGCCAAAGACAAGTTCAAAGGGAGAAAATCCTGTATGTTCATTGGGGACCTCTCTGTAAGCGAAGAGGGCTGCAGGTAAAACCCTGTCCCAATCTTGAGGATGATCCTCAGTTATTTTCCCTAATAAGTTTTTGAGTATTCTATTTAGGCGTTCGACCATCCCATTAGACATTGGATGATAGATACTACTTGAAGATCTCTCTATCTGCAGAGTAGACATCACTTGAGACATGGTATCCGATATTAGTTGGGTGCCATGATCTGATAATATTTCTCCGGGGAATCCCAGACGAGAAAATATTAGCCAAAGAGCGTCTGCAACATCGGCAGTGGAAATGCTCTTCAGAGGTATAGCCTCTGGCCAACGTGTGCACGTCCACACACGTTAAGATAAACTGATCTCCTGTAGCAGATTTGATCTTAAACGGACCAATAATGTCTATCGCCATTTTCTGAAATGGTCGAATAGGAATGTCTGCAGCCTGAATAGGTGCAGCATGGCGTGGACCTTTGGATTTGACTTCTTGACATACTTTACAAGATCGACAATAAATCTTATGTCCTTGTTCACAAATGGCCAAAAGAAAGCCGCAAGAACTCTTGACTTCGTACGGGAAAAACTCATATGTCCAGCACACTGAGAGTCGTGAGCGTGCTGCAGAATTTTAACTCTCAAATTCTTGGGCACAAGAATCTGAGAATGACTTGACTTAGTGGAGTCTTGAACCATACGTACAAGTACGCCATTCTTCATTGTAATCCAAGATTTACGATTTGTATCTTTATTCGGATCACCTTTTGTTGCAAGAGTGAAGAATTTCTTTAGAGTCGGATCATCTTCTTGCTGTTTTATAAACGAGTCACGAGAAATTACCAAGGGATCATCTTGGTTATGCACTTCATTATCTTCAGTAGATGAAGTTTGAGGCATATTAAGAGCTTGAGCTCTAGTGACTACAGCATTAGCAGTTTGCATATTTTGTTTTTCCCAAACGGAAATTTGTTGCGGAGTGCATTCTTTGACTCCGTGAATACGACCGATGATAAGATCAGCGATCGGATTTGGCAGACGACATGCGTATACATCTCCTGTAAAGAAAGGAGTAGCAATCCTAATGATAGCAGTAGAGTATTTCTCTAAGGTGCCGCCAAATGTTACACATTTGACTACTTTGCCTGTGGCACGAGAAGGATCTACGAGTGACTGCCTAACACCAATTGTGGTGCATCCAGAATAAAAAAGAATTAAGACTGGATTGTCATTTACTAAACCTTTGTGTAAGACAAGAGAACCTCTTCCATCATGCGCGACTGACGCAGGAAGAGTGGGAAGAGGATGGCCACAACTTAAAGTGGACACCGCAGTTGGTTCGAATAATGTCTTGCATTGGGAGCATTGAGATGCTCTACCAAAATCAAAAGCGAAACATGCCATATTATTAGCATCATTATTATCTTTAGTCTGTTTATAGGCTTCATGGGACTCTTGCTGTGCAGAGTTTGCCTGATAATGAGATTTATGTCCTCTGTATTGAGATCTACCTCGCTTATTATTGCCTCTATAATCATTATTGTTTCCTCTATTGTAACCCCTATTTGGGTTTGAGTCATAGTTCTTATGGTTACCATTATCATGTTCATTATAATGAGTATCTCTATAATTATGATCTTGTTGTCTCCATGACGGATAACGTGGATAGTTCCTATAATGACTTCATCTGCGGAAATTCCTATAATTGTGACAACCCCTGTATCGAGGGCTGTCAACTCGTCTCCAGTTCTTCGAAGAAGAACCTTGAAATGATTGGTTACCTTGGTTTTGATAACTATTATGGTTACCCATTTTATCAAACCTGTTTTGTGGTCCCTGAAATTTGTGTGAGTAATTAGGGTTGTATGGTGTTGCTGAAGCAACTGGCATACTTTCCTTAACCTTAGCATTGCTAAAAGCTACGTCTGGATATGCAGTGACGTATTGGGTACAATATTCTTCCATTTCTTTTAGTGTCTTGGGTTTATGCTCATGTAGGAATTCAAGGAATGGTTTATTTACACTTGACATAATCTTGTCTCTGAGCAACAAGTCCATAAGTGCTTCATATGTCTTTTCTGTTTTGGACAGCTCAATTCAGCGATTAAATGTAAGACGTGTCCTTGCAATGAATTCTGAGAATTCTACCCTGATTCAGGTACCATTTTCTTAAACAACAGACGGTAACCTTCCTCCGTCAATTGATATTTTTTTAACAAGTCTGCTCTGATAACATCATAATTATTCTGGTTAGCCTCTTCTACCAAGCTTAAACTTATCAGGGTGTCACCTTTCAGTATCTCTGATAACTGATTAGCATATTGTGATGTATCCACATTATGATTTCGACAAGAACGTTCAATTCTATCTAGCCAAACTGTTATATCGTCACTGGATGGATTAAATGCTGGTAGCTTGATCTTGTAAATAAAAGGTTTAACATTACCACCAGATGACTGATTAACATTACCCATGTTTGTCAATTTCAATTTTTCTAACTCAAATGCTAAAAGTTTTTCCTGATGTTCATGTTCCATCTTTGTTTTTCTCTCGTCAGCTTCTATTTCTAGTCTTTTTTTCTCAGCTTCTTTGTCCAATCTCTTTTGTTCAGCTTCTCTATCTAATCTCTTTTGTTCAGCTTCTCTATTTTGTTTTTCCATTTCCATTTGGAATCTCTTTTCGTCCACCTGCATCTGCAATTTCTTTTGTTCAAATTCTAATTCCAATCTTCTATCCTCAGCTTTTTGTTTTTTCTCTTCAGCCTTCAGTTTATCAATTTCCAATTTTTGTGCTTTTTCATATTGGCTGGTAGCATACTCCTCCAACTTATCACCTGTCTTACCTAGGGATTTCCCTTGCTCAATAAAGTAATCTAAAGTCGACATAATGTCTAACAATATGTGACTAATATCTCTGAAATAACAAATTAATTTATTTCAACCAAACAGGAGCAAGTTTTTTTTAACAAAACTTTTATAATCAGCTCCCTTAATTTCAATGTGGGAGCCGCGGTAGCATAGTCGTTAGTGCACTGGCTTCCTAGCGCAGTGGTCTATGGTTCGACCCCCAGATGAGGCGGAAAATTTTTAGGCCACAAACGGCTCCTGGGTCGACCCAGCCCCAAATGGGTACCAGAGCTACTCTGGGAAGGTTAAGGCGGCCGGCGTGATGCCGACCACATCACCCCTCGTGTGCCGACGGTCAAGATAATATGGGCCTAACACGATATTCCCAATATGCCTATATGGGCGTGTAACGGGTTCCTTTACCTTTACCTTTTTAATTTCAATGTCTTTTGTACCAATAGCAAGCAAAACAATAACAATAATACTAAGACAAATATTCAAAACACTACGATAACATTCGCAGAAGTCAACTAAAAACTAAACTGAAGGAAATCTCACAAAGGATGTGATGATAACTGCGAAAATGTAAACAAAACAACTGACGTCACAGTGTAAAAACATAAAGATGTATAGAACTGAATGACAGGAAAGAGTAGACCTACAAATACAAACAAATTTAATCAAAACTAAAGAATAGAAAATGTTACAAAAACAACGAAGAAAAAACACACCTCGTCACAACTTAACACAAATAGCAACAAATTGTCGCTAGCAGATTTTCAATCAAGAAAACCGCACCTATGGAACACTAATACAAGACCTCTATCACGTGGTATATCTTATATTAGTCACACACCCAACCTCCCACGAAACATAAACTAATTTAATATATAAACAAATGACATGAAACATAAATACATATAGTATGAATGAAGAGTGTTGTAAATAGGCTTAATTATAATGTATAAAGTTTACAACATGAAATGGGATACTTTTTAAATAATTATATTGTTCAATAGTCATTCCTCCATCAAGAACTGCGGCGATGGTAAGATCGGTACTTGTCCTTCAAAACAGTAGTAACAACGATCAAGAAACTTTGCCTTCTAAATAGCAGTTTTGACAATAACGGAACTTGACCTTTTCATCTGTAAGAATCCGTGGCAATTTCAAATTGACATGCAACGCTGGGTACTTTGCAAATTGATGAAGATCATGTCTTTATAGAAAATCAGAGTCTCACCTTGTAGACCCACTTATTTGATCACCACTGTTACCAAACCAAGTTGATACTTTAATGATAGATGTTGGTATTCTTGATGTGTACTGTCACTGGATATTGACTGGTATATCGTGCTGTAATATGGTTTATCGCGAATGTGTGACATGGAAGTTCGTCAAGGTGGACATCTGTGTAGCAGTGCAGACTTGGATCACAACACGTAACATACAAGAGTGTATGTGGCATTCATCACATTGAAAGGTGTAGATGTGGAGTTGATGGAATCATATGTTGTACTTGTTACAGATATGGAGTCAAAATATAGGTGAACAGCTGTGTACGTTTTCATCATTTATTATGGTCACAGCAACAGGACGTAGACAACTCCATATAAGCATGACACAGTAACATGGCGGATATGAAAACAGTTCACTACAATGGCATGTACATAAGTTCCAATAATTATCTGATTATCAAAGTGTTGCAGGTTCCAATATATCTCTCAGTCCACAACTAGCAGAAAAACCCCGTATTACACAACGGGTAAATACTGTATAAATATTCAGCAGTTTCATACTGACTCATCTTAAGTCTTCTTAAGTCGGTATCTATATCTATTAAGAGGAGTGTATTATAGATAACCTTACTTGCTACCACATATCTATATATCTCAGTCAGAATTATTCTGGAATAGTGTGATGCTACGTTATGTGTCTAGGGTATGTGTATGATGAAGTGTAAGTCACAACAACAGACAGATAAACAATTTAATTTAATCCACTACTCTTGACAACACTGTGACACTCACATACATATAACACTCTACAAAGATATCTTAAAAGAGTCACTGATAAACTTTCAAATAACAATATGTATTCATTACTGGCATGAATGAATATGTGTCCTGATTCAACTACAAGGGAACCAGGAATCACAATCAATTTAAATTACAAGTTATGTACAGAATGTATTTAATATGAATATTGTAGTGACATATATTATTACAAATGTTCTATGTGTGTCAGTTGTGTAGTAGTAAAATGAGGTAATACTGGTTTTATTTTTGTTCAAGCTCTGTTGGTATTTGTCATCATGACTTCAATAGTTTGTCTTTAGGGACCAGTATTGGAGATGTTCACAGTTCCTGATTTTAAGACAAGTAAATTCCCCTCTTAATGTTAATTTTAAAAAGTCAGTTCAAGATGAGGGGACATAATGTTGAGCTCAGCTGGCCAATTCGCTTATCTGGCGTGATGGCGGCAGGAAAGGACTCCTCTGCTCGAATTCTCCTCTGGGTTCAGGAGACACCTCACTGATAGCTAAAAAGACCAAGGAGTATGCTGTCCGACTCAGGATTCAGCAAAGCTCTGACTAGGTGCTGCTCAGTACCATCAAGACCACTGTCCCACAATTCATACGAATAACACAGATACGTTGATTAGCAATGAATTCTGGCACAAACTGGCACAAATTTCCATCTGCCTATGTTCCAGGCTTTTATTGAGCAAAATATATGCTGGCTTCAACGCACTGATGCTTTATCAAGCTATTTTAAACAAGTGGTTTCGAACTAACGCTCCCAAGTGTGTATATCAGCGAGTCTGACCAATGAGCCCCGTTTCGACAAGTGTTTGAAAAAATGTTACCTTTCCCCGTTTCCCCTAACAACCAAGATAGTATTTATAGCCCGACCAATCGTGGTTAGGCTTTCATTTGTTGCGCTCCAATCAATTTGGAGTTTACATGGTAGGCTATTTCTGTAACGTAAATTTTTTTCAAACACGTTAAAAAAAAAAATCTTATGAGCAGAAATGATTTTATGCTGTCAGGCACCCCCAATATTTTATTTTGGGTATAATTTATTAATTCCTGGACTATTTGCGTAACGTTTTACATATTATTTGTCAGCAAGCCCTAAGGAACCCAAAAATACAAATTTAAAGGAGCTACGTGGCTGCGTTCAAAATATGCAATTTCTTTTACCTCCTGTTTCGAAGATGTTCTGTCTGGGTACTGTTATGTTCTCAACCGTAAACCCATCTAATGTTATCTTTTCTAATAAGAGTTTTTTATGATTTATAAACCTAACTCTGGGAAAGGGTAGTGTATTTTATCACTGTCCGTCTGAAAAAGTTAGTGCTTGTAGACTTACACGCGTGATAGTAGTAATTGTGTATCGCGCGACGCGTGTTTAATGTTCGGCTTTCTGCCTCTCCCTTCTCGCTATCCTTTTGTCCATCTGTTCGTTCGTTTTGGTAACGTAATGTAGAAAAAGACATGAATGGAATTTAAAATTTAGGTCATTACGCAGTCTGCCTCTTAATGTTTTTCCAAGAAATACAGCACACGTTTCATTGAAGAAAGCGGGTATAATACAGTAAGCTTTTACTATCAACGTGAAAGCGTTACAATTTGCAGACGAAGCAGAAAACAAGGGGGATTTCGAGTACATTCCTTGTGACAGCACTGTCATTTTACCATTGCTCTTCTCTTTATTAATTTTATTTGTTAGGCTTCATATTTACCTAATAATTTATATATGTGGATTAGAATATTTCATGACACCTCCCCTCTTAAAACAGACATTATATGTCAGTCCTTTATTCTATATACACATATAGAAATTTATTATTATTTCTGGGGTTTACGGTGATTCTCATCACACGGATGGCGGCTTAAAAAATCCGCTCCCAGATTGGTTTTTCCAGATATATATTCAATGCTAAAATTGTATGGAGCCAGAAGCAAAGACCATCGGAGTAACCTAGAGTTCTCATGCTTAGCCTGTGCTAAAAACGATAAAGGTTTGTGGTCAGTTTGCAACTTAAATGCCTTCCCATATAGATAAATATTGAATTTCTTTATTGCCCATATTACTGCAAGACATTCTTTTTCGCTAGTTGAGTAGTTGATTTCAGCTTTATTCAACTTTCTGCTAGCATATGCCACTGGGCTTAATTCCCCATCCAATGCATCTGATTTCTGTAGTAGTAGAGTTGCACCTAACCCAATATTACTTGCATCCGTCCTTACTATGAATTCTTGACTTAAGTCAGGTAATTTCAAAATGGGTTTACTTGTGAGCTTTTCCTTCAATTCTTGGTAAGTCATTTCACATTGTGGTGTCCATGTAATGCGATCTGGAAGTCCTTTACGTGTCAATTCCGTTAAAGGTGCACATATGGAATTAAAGTTTTTGATATACTTCTGGTAGAAACCACATAATGAGACAAAGGATCTCACGTCCTTCTTGGTTTGTGGTCTCGGGGCTTTCTGTAGTTTCTCTAAGTTCTTTGGGTCAGGGGTCATGTTTCCCTGATAAACTGTGTGTCCCAAAAATTCCAATTCTTTACATCCAACGCAACATTTGGTTGGTCGGGCTGTTAAATTTGCCTCCCTAAGTCGATCAAACAGCATGTTCAGAGAGTCAATGTGTTCCTCAAATGTTTCTGTTGCTATAAGGATATCATCCATAAAATTTGTTATACAGGGATTATTCAGAGGATCCAATAATTTTCTCATCATTCTAGAGAAGACACTAGGCGCATTCTTCAATCCAAATGGCAATCTATTAAACTCATAGTGTCCTTCTGAGGTACTAAAAGCTAGGTATGGTCTAACCTCAGGCTTTACTGGAATCTGATAGTATCCTTTACTCAGATCCACTTTTGAGAAATATTTAGCTTTATTTAGCCTGGCAAACAGCTGATTTGTATCCGGCAATGGATCCACCTGTCCTTCTGTAATAGCATTCAGTCTCCTGTAATCTATACAGAGTCTATGTTCTCCAGAGGGCTTCCTTAAGAGTACAACACCGGAACTATACGAAGACTCACTGTGCGAAATAATTCCTTCCTTCAACAGATAGTCTATCTCTTCCTTCAAAGCTTTTTCCTTAGCAAACGGAATCGAATATGGTTTCATACAGACAGGTGTGGAGTCTATGAGTTTCATATCATATTCCAATAGGTTTGTATGCCCTGGTCGGTCTGTTAACACCTCTGCATGATTATTTAGAACCTGTTGCACTCTCTCTTTCTGAGTTTTCGTTAAATGTGTACTGATTTTCACCTGTGCTGCTGTCTCACAGGGGTGTAATGGATATTCAAATGATGAAAGTGGTTCCTTTTTCATCTCCATGGCGATGGACAAGGTCAACAAGTGTGTCTCTTCCTGATGTTCTCTTTCCAAATATTTCTTCAGGAGATTCACATGATAGATTTTTTCTTTCCCCTTCTTATCTATCTTATAATTTGTTCTAGACACCTTCTCTAGAACTGTATATGGACCCTGCCATCCAATTTGTAACTTATTCTGACTCCCAGGCAAAAGAAGCAGTACTTTCTCTCCCACAGCCAAATTTCTGTCTTTCGCCTTCCTGTTATAATAGGCAGCATGTTTCTTCCTGGCTTGTTTCAAATTTTCATTGGCAAGTTTCCAGCCAGTTTTTAACCGAGTGGTCAGCTCATTCACATATTGGTATGATGATGTAATGTTTTCCTCTGCCTTTTCATCAGTCCACGTTCTTAACAAAGCTACATATGGACCTTTAATTGTGTGGACCTATTTGTCCATGCACCGGTATGGTCTCTTCCACTCGAAGCTTTATAGTGATGATTTTTCCTCCCAGAATTATCATTCACAAAACGACCGCTACCAATTTTTCTTTTGGGGCTTTCTCCCCTCTTAAAATTCTTGATGAGAGATTTCCTCTCTACATCCTCTTCCTCCAGTTTGTTTAAGTCCGATTGAGGGATTTTCGGCTTATCCTGGGGTAAGACATCTTTTTGCACTCTCCGCATAGTGGCCATTGTAAAACAGTTAAGTGAAGCTTGTCCGTGAAAAGGGGCTTCCCATTCCATTTGGTCCACTTTATCAAATCTATTTTTCTTTTTATTATCAGGCCTAATTTTGCCCCGTGGCGTGTCCAGGTCCTGATCCATGTTCCCACTTGTGGGTGTTCCCTCATGTGCTATGCTACACCTTTCTACAAAATTCTCAATGTCCCATCTTGCTTTGGGCCAATAATAATTGTGAGCCACCTTTTGAATGATGGTACCTATTTTCTCATGGTCCCCATCTGGTTTCACATGTAGGCTCCTTATTAATTCTGTCCTGTATCTTTTTTGGAAGAACCAGCTGTCCGTGACCATTGGATCTAGCTCCAGTCTTCCTATACATCAACTTGTTTTTCATGTAAAAATCTCCCTTGCCTGGAGTTGTATGACAAGTTGACAATTTTCTGAAACAAGGCTTGAGTGTTTTATCCCCAGCCTGTGCCTTCCTCATCTCTTCTGGAGTGGTATCTAACATAATATCCTCCTCCTGTCTTGAGGTCGACCTGACCTGAAGGGTTGCCATATACACAGGTTTCCTTCTGCAACGGTCAGTGTCATGATTGTCCATCTGACAATTCTTACACCACCTTTTTCCTTGGTTGAAAGATTTTCTTTCATTATATTTCCTTTCATCGAATTGTGGGAATTTATTTTTATTGTCATACCGTGGCCTATCAAATTGGTGCTTACCTTTATTTTGATCCCTAGGATCAAATTTATTAAAGTTCTGTGGTGCCCTGAAGTTATCCACCTGTTTCTTTTTATTACCTGTTACCTCTGCTTGAGCTGCTTGATACCTTTCAGCAACATTTAGCAACTCACCCAGCCTCTCTGCACCTTGTTCCATGAGAAACTTTCTCAGGTCTGGAGCCATGGACTCTCTTAGTTGCTCTATAAGGACCATTTCCTTAAGATCTTGGGTTTTCCCCAGAGAAGTCCATTTCTCCAAGTATGTCTCGATTCGTGCAGAGAACTGGTGATAGGTTTCACCTGACAGTAGTTTAGCATTCCTAAATTTTTTCCTGTAAAACTCTGCATTCTTTTCATACCTTAACAAAAGAGCCTGCTTTAGCATGTCATAATTTTCCTGATCACCTCTGCTCATTTTTGCAAAAACTTCATAAGCTGCCCCACGAAGTCCCTGAAATAACTTTAAGCTCCACCTTTCTCTCTCTAACCCATACGTGGTGGCTAATAGTTCATACCTATTTATATAGCTCTCAATATCATCGTCTTTCTCAACAAAATGATCTAAATGAAAGTTCATAGCTGAGGTTGAGGCTCCCTGAGTAACCGTAGCATCAGAGGCAAAGGGACTGGCACCATTTTCAGGAGCATGGCCTTGAAACTCAAACTCCCTTAGTCGTAACTCATGTTCCCTTTGTAATCTCTTCTCCTCCTTTTCTGCTTCCCTCTCTGCAGCTAATCTCTTCTCTTCTCTTTCTGCAGCTAATTTCTTCTCTTCTCTTTCTGCAGCTAATTTCTTCTCTTCTCTTTCTGCAGCTAATTTCTTCTCTTCTCTTTCTGCAGCTAATTTCTTCTCTTCCCTTTCTGCAGCTTGTCTTCTTTCCTCGGCTTCCAATGCTTTAGCCTCTTTGTCAGCCTCAATCTGCAACCTCTTAGTCTCAGCCTCAGCTTCAAATTGTAACTTCTTAATTTCCCTTTCAGCCTCTAACCTTCTTTCGGCTTCTTTTTCTAATCTTCTTTCTTCGCGTTCAATAAATTTGTCACATTCCGTTGTGACATAGGCAACCATAACTTGCCCATCTAATCCTAACTCTTTTGCAGTCTGAACCGCAGCAGATCGAAATTTGGCCAGGTCCGCCATTGTCTATCAGGTAAATTTTTATAATGTCTACCCAACAATTCAATTTCTAACTATATATCTAATGGACAACACAGGCACCGTGAGCTCAACCTTATTTAATTCCACCCAAGGATACCTTTTAATTCTTATATTCCCTGAAGTGAATTACCCCCAATATTTTTAATAGTTAAAGATTCAAAATCCCAAGAGCGAGACCCCAATATATGTGGTGAAGTGGGATGTTATAAATACTTATAGGGAACTTAGTGTACTGACTGAGATCAGCTGTGAAGGTATCTATATCTATTAAGAGTAGTGTGTTATAGATAACCTTACTTACTACCACATATATATATATCTCAGTCAGAATTATTCTGGAATAGTGTGATGCTACGTTATGTGTCTAGGGTATGAGTATGGTGAAGTGTAAGTCACAACAACAGACAGATAAACAATTTAATTTAATCCACTACTCTTGACAACACTGTGACACTCACATACATATAACACTCTACAAAGATATCTTAAAAGAGTCACTGATAAACTTTCAAATAACAATATGTATTCATTACTGGCATGAATGAATATGTGTCCTGATTCAACTACAAGGGAACCAGGAATCACAATCAATTTAAATTACAAGTTATGTACAGAATGTATTTAATATGAATATTGTAGTGACATATATTATTACAAATGTTCTATGTGTGTCAGTTGTGTAGTAGTAAAATGAGGTAATACTGGTTTTATTTTGTTCAAGCTCTGTTGGTATTTGTCATCATGACTTCAATAGTTTGTCTTTAGGGACCAGTATTGGAGATGTTCACAGTTCCTGATTTTAAGACAAGTAAATTCCCCTCTTAATGTTAATTTTAAAAAGTCAGTTCAAGATGAGGGGACATAATGTTGAGCTCAGCTGGCCAATTCGCTTATCTGGCGTGATGGCGGCAGGAAAGGACTCCTCTGCTCGAATTCTCCTCTGGGTTCAGGAGACACCTCACTGATAGCTAAAAAGACCAAGGAGTATGCTGTCCGACTCAGGATTCAGCAAAGCTCTGACTAGGTGCTGCTCAGTACCATCAAGACCACTGTCCCACAATTCATACGAATAACACAGATACGTTGATTAGCAATGAATTCTGGCACAAACTGGCACAAATTTCCATCTGCCTATGTTCCAGGCTTTTATTGAGCAAAATATATGCTGGCTTCAACGCACTGATGCTTTATCAAGCTATTTTAAACAAGTGGTTTCGAACTAACGCTCCCAAGTGTGTATATCAGCGAGTCTGACCAATGAGCCCCGTTTCGACAAGTGTTTGAAAAAAATGTTACCTTTCCCCGTTTCCCCTAACAACCAAGATAGTATTTATAGCCCGACCAATCGTGGTTAGGCTTTCATTTGTTGCGCTCCAATCAATTTGGAGTTTACATGGTAGGCTATTTCTGTAACGTAAATTTTTTTCAAACACGTTAAAAAAAAATCTTATGAGCAGAAATGATTTTATGCTGTCAGGCACCCCCAATATTTTATTTTGGGTATAATTTATTAATTCCTGGACTATTTGCGTAACGTTTTACATATTATTTGTCAGCAAGCCCTAAGGAACCCAAAAATACAAATTTAAAGGAGCTACGTGGCTGCGTTCAAAATATGCAATTTCTTTTACCTCCTGTTTCGAAGATGTTCTGTCTGGGTACTGTTATGTTCTCAACCGTAAACCCATCTAATGTTATCTTTTCTAATAAGAGTTTTTTTTATGATTTATAAACCTAACTCTGGGAAAGGGTAGTGTATTTTATCACTGTCCGTCTGAAAAAGTTAGTGCTTGTGGACTTACACGCGTGATAGTAGTAATTGTGTATCGCGCGACGCGTGTTTAATGTTCGGCTTTCTGCCTCTCCCTTCTCGCTATCCTTTTGTCCATCTGTTCGTTCGTTTTGGTAACGTAATGTAGAAAAAGACATGAATGGAATTTAAAATTTAGGTCATTACGCAGTCTGCCTCTTAATGTTTTTTCAAAGTTATCATAGCAATAACTAATAAACCCATCTGTTCTTCCACTCCAGATAGTTATATCTATTAGGCCTCTATCAAACAGTAAACACTGTGGATTCCTCATCTGTAGACATAAGCGTCTAAGTTCCAAAGATATATATATATATATATATATATATATATATATATATATATATATATATTATATATATATATATATATATATATATATTATATTATATATATATATATATATATATATATATATATATATATATATATATATATATATATATATATATATATATATATATATACCGCTAAGCATGCGTTTTTTTTTTTCGTGCAGAATAACATCTATTCTCATGGGTCTCTGTGTGTGTAAATCTAGACCTAACGGTCTTAGATGGCTCCAACGAGCATAACAAGTAGAATACTCTGCCTTCAACCATTCGTGAGCTCTCGTCACCGGTTGACTCAAAATATGATCCTTACAAAGGAAGTGTGAAAGTTTCGTTATTTTACCTTGCTACGAATTCCTAACACAACTTAGAAGCAACTGCCGTCTTTCTGACGAACAGAAATAACACAGGGGACTTTCAATAACAGTGGAAGAGTTTCCATCCCCAAAAGGCAATGCAGAGAAGTAATCAGACATTCCGTCTGACAGACCCAGTTCAACAAAAAACGGCCTCCCGCCAGAAATCTTCTACACACCCTAGTTTGGACATGCGCAGTTCGCATCCCCTCTGACCTATCCAGTCAACTAGTATAACCTTTTAAGAAGGAGTAACTACATATTTACTTTCCCTCAAAGCAAAAGATGAGTATTCGCCCTTAGATTATGGTTCCAATGAAAAATACATTAGACCCAAAAATCTTATTCAAAATATAACAAGCATACAGACAGACTACATTATCAGTTATGAAAAACTGCACGTAACAATAGCCTAGCATCTTCTATCTTGCAACATTGAAACGTAATAACATTTTTGAAATGTCAAATAAAAGTAAACCGTAAGAAGCAAAGCAATAGGAATAAAATAAGCTTTACCTAAAGGTAAGATCTTTGATTAATTTGGATTCTGAAGAAGAAATTATGAAGACATTTTTTTTTTTTTTTAATTGAGAAACATGAGTCAGAATTCAACCGGCCAACTAAACATTAGTGAACAGTTACTCTGTTAGTAGACAATAACACCATAGCGAATTCTAAAATGGGAAAAGACTGTCCATAATCTCTAAGATCAATCAATAAGCTGATCGTTTAAAATACATTCAGTTTAAAAGAAATGTAAATAAAAAAATTATTTAGTGAATAATTATTATTAATGTTAAAATAAAAACAGACTAAAAAACTACAAAAGGAATAGCTGCTGCCACGCTAGGGAACTTCATACACAATCCATATACAGGATGTGTTCCAAGACCCAGGAAGCGTCAGTCAGCTATTACGTGGACGGACCAGAGTGGTGGCTACCCCAGTCCTGAGGTGTGTGGGTATTATCCGTATAGTGCTCCGGCACACACCGACCAAACTCCTCCCCAGTGAAGCGCCCTCGAACCATGCATGTGTTAAGGGAAACATTTATTACACATAAGGAAGGGAAACCCGAGGCCTGTAAACAGTAAATTAATATGAAACAAATATAAAGGTATGTTATCAGGCACTCGTGGGAAACACAGAAGTAGAACACTAGACAACTGAAAATCAACAGACATGAGTGGCTTACCCAGGATTTGAACCCTGGACCTTCCGTGCGTCAACCCCGTCCAGGGTTCAAATCCTGGGTAAGCCACTCATGTCTGTTGTTTTTCTGTTGTCTAGTGTTCTACTTCTTTGTTTCCTACGAGTGCCTGATAACATACCTTTATATTTGTTTCATATTAATTATGTGTTAAGGGAGGAACCTCACGCGACCCTAAGCTTTATAAGTCAATACACGGCCACCTCAGTAATCTTTATTGGGAGCAAACAGTCACAGTAAGATCAGGAAGGAATTATTCACCATACATAGACATAAAAAGAGGTGTCAGGCAAGGTTGTGTGCTGTCCCCCTGCCTATTTAATTTATACACCGAAAAAATTTTCAAACAGATACAGGAAATACCAGGACTGAACATCAGTGGAAGGTCAATAAACAACCTTAGATATGCAGATGATACCGTGTTGTTAGCTGAAAGTGAACAGGAGTTACAAGAACTAGTGAAGCAAGTGAACAGTATAAGTCATGAATATGGACTCGACATTAATATTGAGAAAACAAAAACTATGATAATTAGCAAAACAGACGATAAACCCACATTAAAGATAAGTGTAAATGGGAAAATCCTGGAACAAGTCAAGAGCTACGTATATCTAGGTCATATAATAACAGAAGATGGCAGATGTGAAACAGAAATCAAGAAGAGAATAGGAATGGCCAAAGCTACATTCAACAACATGAAACATATACTGACATCCAAACAGTTATCTCACAAATTAAAACTGAGAATCATAAAGTGTTATATATATTCTGCATTTCTGTATGGTGCAGAAACATGGACGATGAATAAGCATTTGGAAGAAAGAATTGAGGCTCTTGAAATGTGGATATATAGAAGAATGGGGCGTATCTCATGGAAAGAGTTGAAAACAAATAAGGAGGTCCTAGAAAATCTAGGTATGAAAAGAGAACTAATGAGAGAGGTCAAAGTTCGGCAGCTAAAATACTTTGGCCACATAAAAAGGCATAACACCTTGCAGAATACCATAACAGAAGGGAGAGTTGAAGGCAAACGTGCAAGGGGAAGATAGCGCTATAAGTGGGAAGATAACATCAAGAGATGGACAGGAAAGAGTCTATCAGAGTGTACCACCAAGACAAGAGACAGAAGACGTTGGAGATCCATTACAGCCAACCTTCGTTGTGGAGATGGCAACTGATGATGATGATGACACGGCCACCGACTGACTCTGTGAGGACCTTGACCACACTTCGGACAGTGTGACCGGCGAGGTCACGTGGTCTCCACATGCCATGGGCATCTTCACCAGTAACCAACCAGGTTTCCCCAGAAGGCTGAACGGAAGGTGGTATATACAATATGCTTATATACCAACATTTATACATGGTGTGAACAAGCGTTGTGATAAGAGGTTTTGATGGTAGTAAATTTAAAGGTTAACAAGGTGAGGTCAAGCTATGTAAGTACCCTGAATCAGAAAGATGATGATGTATTTCTCAGGGGTCCCTATCCGCTACCTCTTCTGATCTCACCCAGTGTATATTTATCTCTGTAGTGTTATGTAGATGGCAAGTGTCTAGGGTATGTATATATTTAATGTGAGGAATGAATAAATACAAACAGAACTGTAATTCAACAAAATGTTAGTAAGTAAGACTGGTGGGAACGTTTTGGTATATATATATATGGGAATAAATATACAATTTATTGTCCCGAACCTCAATCTTTTGGAACAGGACTTGTCAAAATCATAAAATGTTTATTTACAGTTTTTAAATAAATAAGATGGAACTCTGTCCTTGAAGTGTAACAAAATAAAATTGTCACTAGAATGAGTACCCCACCGTCTGATTTTCAATGCTTGATATTAACAATATGCAGTTATTTGAGGGTTTGTTTTCTTCATCATTCCACAGGAAATTCTTTTTTGTTGTTGTGGTTTAAATTGAGAGGAACTGTCATGTGCCCGTACTGAGGGACTTATCTATTAAGCCTATCTGATGCTATGGGCTCCAGACTATGTATATGGTCACTCAGATGGTGCTGCTTTCTGGATGAAGATATGGCCTGTAGCTCAAAGTATATTGTGAGCCTTCACTGCCCACAATTTCTGTCTTCTCCAGGTTGTCTGCCACACTTTTTTCTGGTAATACAACCCTCAAGTAAAGAATAATAACACATGCACAAAGTTGACTAGCAGTAAATGGGTTTTCTAACTGCTTTCTTGTCCAGACGGTAAAAGCTTGGTCACAAGGCTTTCCCGCTGCTCTCAACTTGCGATGGTTTTCCAATTCAAACGGCCTAATCTTACAAGGAGGTGTTAATTTTTATTACCCTACCCTCTAACCAATCAAAAAGCGAGTCAAAATTTTAACTATTTTTGGACTATAAACTTTGAGCACTCGTAAGAGTGTTCGTTCGTCTGATTATCTTTGTGTATTTTATATCTCAGTTATTTATGGACCGATTTCCAATATTAAAAGTGATAATTACACAGTCAACTGACCTCTATCGTTATATTTACTTTTCCGGTTTTTATTCCTTAACAGTTTCATCTGGGTAATTTTTTTGTAATTAATTGTAGTTCTAACCTGATCTAAAATATCAGTAAATTAAATTTTTCTAAGTCAAGATAATTTTATTAAGGGGGAATCTTTAGGTTAATATATTAATCAATATCAGCGCTATAATTCAAGATATCCCTTTCTTTCGAACTCCCTTTAGTTATTGAGAAATACATTATTTAATTTTTGTCAAAAACACTGAATCGGCATTTTTGCCACTACAACCAAGATTTCTTGTCTCTACCAAAAACGAGGTAACAATTTGATTGGTTGTTAATTTTGACTACGTCCGTTAATAAATATTGGAAGTGGTAGTGTGTTTTTGGGGGTAGTAACTTTAAACGGGTGGTAGTAGAAAAATTCAAATTCTCTAGTTAAATTTTTAGCGGTAAATGGACTGTGCCCCTCAGACAAATTTCAAATATAGTTATTTATAGACTGTAAAAATGCGTTATTTAAACCAAAACCTGTCTTGATTGACTGTGTGTGGTGCACCATTTTGGGGACCTCCCAGTATTGACAAAACAGACAGACTGCTGTGTCCGTTTCAGATTCTGCTCTTTTCCTCAGACCTTTGGGTCCTGAGTGTTCCTCTATAAATGCCTTAGGGCAGATGCTATGGGCTCCAGACTATGTATATGGTCACTCAGATGGTGCTGCTTTCTGGATGAAGATATGGCCTGTAGCTCAAAGTATATTGTGAGCCTTCACTGCCCACAATTTCTGTCTTCTCCAGGTTGTCTGATAACATACCTTCGGGTATATTTGGTGGTTTTATAGCGATTGAGAGTACACATGAGGGCAAGTGCGGGCACAATGGGCTAATCACCTGTATGCCAGTCACTTTGATTACACGTTTTGCCCAGGGGCTTTGTGCTCCTGGGCCCCCTCTACACGGGGTAGAAGAGGTACCGATTATTATTATTATTTTTTTTTTCCTCGCTTGAGGTCGCATATTTTTTTCCTCGCATGAGGTCGCATTGTCAAAATGCGTTAACTAGGTTATTAAGCGGGAAATTATTTGAGCGTGGGGTACACAGATCCATTTCACTACAAGCGTGAGTGAGATAGTCTTGAATATACACTAATATTAATTGCTAGTTGCAAATTTCATTTGCTATTGAGAGATTATCAGTTTTCAAGTAAAATGTTTTCCTCAATAACAAAGAGTTGAACAAATATAATTACACAGCAATTTAATATTAACATATTTATTAATTTTAATACAGCAAAATAGGTTATAGAACATTAAAATTAAGGGAAACTACTAGATAAATGAATATTATAGAAGGGGGGCAACTATAAGAAAGCATTTAAAATAAATTTGTGCAGACCCAAAAACATTATTACACTAATATTTGTTGTTGCCGTTAAACGCATTTTTATTCTCAATATGTCTTCATTCATTTTGTCAGATTCAACTTCTGTATCTAATTACTATCAGTGTGTAATCTAAAGTATAACACTTCAGAAATCTATCATTAACTGAAGCATGATATCAAAACTTGTATAATTATCGATTAAATAATAGTTCGCATGATTTGCGATGTTACCAATTAAATATTGCTCACTTGGGAAGGTCAGTCCAGTGACAACTGGTGTGGCTGACTTTGGTCTCTCTCAACAGAGTGACGCCAGAGCGGAACGTGACCTATATTTGGTTTCTGTTTACTTTCTCAGCGAATTGAAATGCTTTGAATTCGTGCAATTCTATTTCGTTGTTTAGTCTCATATACTTACAATTTACGTCTGTCCTGAAGTAGTTATCGCATACATATAAACCAGACTTTACTTTGTTTAGTTTTATTTATTTATTTTTAGTGAGGAAGCGGAACAAGAAACATCCGTTAGTAATGAACTACAAGCACTACCATGGGCACGCTTTAGCCCTACACATCACTCACAGATCTAGCTGTTATACAAACATCAGACGAACAGAAAATAAAACATACAAAAGAGAGACAAAGAAGGTAGATACGCAATATTACTGGAGTAAAAATGATCATGCAGACAAGCTAAGATCAGTAAGCGATTAAGCTTTCATAGCGCAGATGACGCAAATATTGTTCTTATCTGACATTGTGTCTCAACTCTATAATGGAGGGTTTCTTAAACTTTGGTCCATTGTCCCTTGGGGATTCTAAGGGGTCCATGTACATAACTTGAATTTTAAAATGTTTAAAAACAAGTTTAATTATGCTTTCATGAACACTTATTCCATAGCCTTTATAGGACAATCAAAGTTGTCCATAGCCTTCATCGGACAACCACAAGGTTCCGTGGCATTAAACAGGTTAAGAAACCATGCTATAAAGGACAACGCATTCAAACAGAAGTAGAAAATATGAATATTTTAAATTCAGAGAAGTTCTGCTAGAAACAAAATTGCATAATATCACAAGAAATACCAAAGAACAAATATTTAGCAGCTGAACAAAATATAAAATGAAACAGACAAATACACCAGTTAATGGATGGGACACGAAAGAAGCTAATAACTGGTGTGGAAATCGGTCAAATTAGTCATAAATTTCAATGAGCTTTACACAGGATAAACAACACTCTCAGCGGACGAGGTCACTTTATAGGGTAAACTAATGAACAAAATAAAAATATGTTAACTTTTAACTTTAGGAGAGGTCACTTTATAGAGTAAACTAATGAACACGATAAAAATATGTTAACTTTTAACGTTAGGAGACCTACATTTGCATGAAGTGAGGTTCAAAAAAAATAATAAGTCGCCAAAACACAGACGGTGTCACGGCTGCGTTTTACTCAATGTTTTTATTTTCATTCACCGAGTCACATTTATTTTGAAATATTCAATGAAGTATTGGAAAAGGGAAGGCCACTACCAGCTAAACCAGCAGTTTATAACTTTAAATAATACACACAATACACACGGGATGCAAATATCAAGGGGGGGAAAAAAAAGTAAGAAAATCGCAGGTCTTAATCTTGTTAAATTCGTTAACATTTTCCTATGCGCTCCTTATGGACCGACCCACAGAGCCCTCACCAAGCAAGCACATGCACGCACATGCACGCACGTGCTCTTGCAGCAGTGGTTTCTGTGGTACTTGGTTTAACGTGGTGTCGTTGCCAGTCACGTGCATTCTCTTTACTTATTATAAACATATTCGGAGAGACGTTAGTAATAGAATTAAATCCGTTCAGTCATAAGTTCATTAAAGAAGACCAATATTGCAGCGGACAAAATAGGTACATAAATAAACATACAAATTTGTCCATAAAAGAAATCCGATACACACACAAACACACGCATACACAAATGACAACAGCAGTACTATCATAGTACTGTAAACGTTTCGTTTGTTTTATTTTAAAAAAATTATAACCTTTAGAAAGAAAGCATTCCACCAGTAATATTATTTAAAGATCGTCTGAAAATCTTCTACCAAGTTTCCCATTGTTTTACGAACACGGCATTAGAAGAAAAAAAACCAAGAAAAAAATGTAAAAATGTTTCACGAAACGGGTTATAATTCTGTTGTTGTTTTTCTTTCTAGTCCCATAGCAGATACTGCCGTAGGCGGGTGAAGTGTTAAAGACTTCACCAAACTAGGTCCAGCATCGAGAGGTGGGGTGACCAGTTCCTCTCCTCGCTGCCTTTTTGCTTCCCTCTTCTGTATAAGAAACCTTAACGCAAATTGCTAATAAACCACACTACTGATCGAAAGAAAATACTTAAATCTGTAAAACAAGGTTGTCCACTACTTCATCCGTTAATTATACGTATTAAGAGACCATCAGAGAGAGAACAAGACATTATCTACAAATTAAAGACGTGCACATAATAGGAGCGGGCGAAAAGTAGTAAATAGCATAATCAGAGGCAGAGCCGGTGCAAGAGATTGTTAAAAGTGCTGCGAGGTCTTTTAATGGCGCCCCCCGCCCCCCATTCCGTGAAATATGTACTCTTAGGGGACTAAAATTCATGCTGTTGAGTTGGATTATATTAAATTTCGCAAGTGATGTTTAGTGTAGCATTTCACAAAAACAATAAATTTATGCGTGTAAAATCTTATGGCTGGTTACTTTTTTTTTCTTTATTCGTGTAGAAATTATTTTTATTTATTAAAGGAATACTATAGAAGATTTGGGAAACCATTTTCTGTTTCATTTTTCGTGTTTTTTGTTGTCTAATTGTAATCCTTTTATTTAACAAAAAAATACTTTTGAGCGCCTACCGCCCAAGAGCCGGCCCTGCGTGCACCCCAGTTTAAGAAGAGGTTGACAGTGTTTCGAGGATGAAGATAATGAAGACGAGCGCGAACAGGTTCCATGCATAGGGTTTCCATTGACGATGTTCAAATGCTATAATCTGTCTTGAGGGCTTTTCACAAAAGCCCATTCGTAGTCAATAATAATGACCATGATCCGGATGATGATACGAAATGTAATCTTCATCATTACCATAATCATCTTCATCATTTTCAGTCATCATTGTCATCATTTTCAATCATCATGATTATCATCAACATTTTCAATCCTCATAATCATCATCATCATTTTCAGTCATCATCGTCTTGATCATTTTCTTCTTCTGCTTCTTCTTCTTCTTCGTTCGCCCTGAAAAGGACGGTGGTTGCGTTGTGTCTGTTTCCAACGTAGCTGTGATATCTGCACCTTTCGGTCGACACATCCGACTTCTGCACGGCATTTTTTAGAACTGGGTTTGCCTTCCCATTGCGATCCGTACTCGCTCAGCCAGCCTGCACTGCTGCAGACTGTTTCCAGGACCACCACGTGGAGGTGGAGCACGGTCTTGACCAGCTCTGGTTCGCTGGTCCTGACGCAGGCAGTCAAGCTATGAGTCGCTGACTGCGGTCTCTATTGCTGCGTCTTGAGGTCCCTGATCATTTTCAATCATCATAATCATCATTTTCAATCATTATCATCATTATTTTCAATCACCATCATCATTTTCAATCACCAATATCATCATTTTCAATCATCATTTATTTCAATCACCACCATCATCATTTTCAATCACCATCATCATCATTTTCAATCATCATAATCAATCATCATCATTTTCAGTCATCCTCATCATGATCATTTTCAATTATCATAATCATCATCACCATTTTAAAATATCATGATCATGATCATTTTCAATTTTCATAATCAATCATCATCATTTTCAGTCATCATCAGCATGATCATTTTCGATTATCATAATCATCATCACCATTTTCAAACATCATCATCATGATCATTTTCAATTTTCATAATCATCATCATCATTTTGAATCATCATCATCATGATCATTTTCACATCATAATCATCATTATCATTTTCAATCATCATCATCATCATTTCAGTTTTGATTCCTTATGGAGCAAGAAGTCATCGATGTAGCTGGGTCCCCTAACAGGAAGCAGACAACAGAGAATTAATGCGCTCTTGCAGCCATTGTTTCTGTAGCAATGTTGTTTACATTAGGGGCGGTCTGCCCCGGTGACATCCAAGTAGGGGGTGCCTGCAGACATTATTATAATAGTACTTCCTGTTAAAAATATACTTGCAAGGGCTTTTCTGTGTGGCATTAGGGCGCCACAGGAACGATCCGCCCCGGGTGCCAAATATTTTAGGGACGCTTCTGATAAGGCCATCGACCTTATTTACAGTTTCATATAAGCTGCCTCTTACCACATACCACATGGAGCAGTAGAACTACGGTATTCTTTCTTTGTCTTCTCAGAAACAGATGGGAACTACATGGGGACACGGCAGAAGTAAGCCACAGAATAAGGGGTATAGAGAGCAGAAAGGGAATAACAGGTATTGTGGAAATTTACAAGAGGAATATTCTGGTTCAAGGGTCTGTAAACCCAGGAACTTTTTTGGATCTACTTTAGCAACACTCAGCCCTTTAAAGATCTACGATATATATAGATATATATATATATATATATATATATATATATATATATATATATATATATATATATATATATATATATATATATCATCATCATCATGTGACGTATTCTTTCCAGAACGTTGTCTCCATTACAGCTGCTCTGAACGCATCACGATTCTGGGCAAGTCGACCTGCATCAGCCAAAGACAAGTTCAGACTCTCTGTGATGTCCTGGGTCCACCGTCGTCTAGGTCGACCCCTTCCCCTTTTTCCAGGGACCATGCCTTCCATCACTGTTTTTTCCAGACTATTATGTCTTTTTATATGACCGAAAAATTTCAGCTTCCTATTGCGATGGTATTTAGGAGCCAATGTTCCTGTACGTTTAGTGAGTGCAGTACTTCTCTGTTGGTCTTTTTTTCTGTCCAGGGTATTCTCAACATCCTTCATATATATATATATATATATATATATATATATATATATATATATATATATATATATATATATATATATATATATATATATATATATATATATATATATATATATATATATATATATATATATATATATATATATATATATATAATAATAATAATAATAATAGCCCCTTCAGTCATAACTGACTATGGGAATGCGCCCCTGAGGTGGCAGCCCTCAGCTGCTTATTTTCCTGGTGCTCCTTTCGACGTTTTCTCCTCACCTCTGCTTCTTGTGTGAGCCTCTCTTCGCCCAATCTGAGGTGGTGTCGTAAATAGCATCGCCACTTAGTGCGATCGGCAGCTTCATCCTCCCATGTTGCTGGATCCATGTCCAGTGCCCTCATATCTCTCTTGCACACATCTTTGAACCTCAGCAGTGGTCGCCCAACTGTTCTCTTGCCATCTGCTAATTGTCCGTAGAAGATATCTTTTGGGATGCGACCATCTTCCATGCGGCGAACATGGCCAAGCCAGCGAAGTCTGCGCTGTCTAAGCAGCGTATACATACTTTGAAGGCCAGCACGTGACAACACCTCGACATTTGTCACTTTATCTTTCCACGAGATGCCGAGGATGCGGCGTAGACACCGCAAATGGAAGGTATTGAGCCTTCTTTCTTGCTTAGCATAGGTCGTCCAGGTCTCGCTGCCATATAGGATATATATATATATATATATATATATATATATATATATATATATATATATATATATATATATATATATATATATATATATATATATATATATATATATATGTGTGTGTGTGTGTGTGTGTGTGTGTGTAATTTTAAAAGGGGGGGGGGGGGGGGGGAGATGATGAACCTAACAAAGAAAAGACCGCATTATTATCTCATTGTAGCAGGGTTAATCCGGGCCTGGCTGCTCAAAAGACAATAGTGGCTCAGAAATGTTTCGCAGCCAGGTTGACATTGGTTGTAAAGGTTGAGTTAGGCGAATTTGGAAGTCGGGATGAGGTTGCCAGAAAGCAGCTCTCAAGGATTCAGTTTACCGTGACATTATACTCTTTATTAAGCTACACACAGAACACTATATATATATATATATATATATATATATATATATATATATATATATATATATATATATATATATATATATATATATATATATATATATATATATATATATATATATATATATATATATATATATATATATATATATATATATATATATATATATATATATATATATATATATATATATATATATATATATATATATATATATATATATATATATATATATATATATATATATATATATATATATATATATATATATATATATATATATATATATATATATATATATATATATATATATATATATATATATATATATATATATATATATATATATATATATATATATATATATATATATATATATACATATATATATATATATATATATATATATATATATATATATACGCACATACACAATTAAACAGGTTCGAAGCCTGAACGAAACCGTACTGTGTACACGCCTACCAAAAAGAAATGAATCTAATTCCAAACTTATTGGTTAATTCAACGATGAATATGGATGCAATCTAAATACTATTTAATTAATCTGTGAACTGGATGTAGTAGGCAAGGTTCAAGGGATCCACCTATGTTCTGTAGTCCTGTTTACTAAAGATATCTCTGAATCTTCTATCTTCTAGCTTGCTCTTTCCTGGGTTCCCTTGCTCAAAAATACACAGAAATATAGCGTGCTTATTAATTTGACGTTCACTTGTCTGCATAATGTGTTATGATTTGGGTTAGCGGTTACGCGTGGTCGCAGCCGTGTTTCACGTATCTACGCCTTACGTATCTGAGACTGCTAACCCCGACGTATGTTTGAAAGTAGCTACGTCTGTACTATAGGTGGATTACATTTGTAATCTACTACGGCAGCGTGGGTAATTAGACTTGGTCCGGCATAAACCACAAGGCTCTCCGAATCTCGTCTTCACTACCGCTGTTATGAACAAAATAATGAAGGCCTCATAAGTAACCACATCTACTCATCCCTATGAATGCGGTGTCGGTGTGTTTTCTTGTCTTCCTACCTTGTGCTTGCAATCCTACAACCACCTACATTATCCATGTGATGTTTATTGCAACGATTATGTGACCGGTTGGGCAGTTACAGTGTGAGAAAAATCAAAATGAATTCTTATTTACAATGTCTGCAGTTAGTTAGTTGCTTATCCTTTACAGGACGTGGCAATCAACCCCAGCTTTTATTGGCTGTTTGTGATTTGTCTAGGCAATTTTTTCATTCAGTAGTTTGCCAGTTAAATAAAATGTGTAATGGGAATTATAGAGAATGAATTATTAATTTACAAATATGGTGCACTAACATTGATTCCTTATGCCGAATATCTTGAACAGTAATGATGAATCGAAGCACACTGCCTGATTTCACTCTCTTTCAAGAAATTCCATCCACTGGGTTTAGCGCAAAAGTTACTCAAAACAGACATCGCCGGGTGGTATTGCCATCCACTTGCTCTATCGAAAGCTCAGTAGCTTATAAAGGCTGATGTGACGTACTAATTGCCTCCAGCTAGTCTGGGAGTATAGTCTTATGGTGTTTGATCTCTCTGGATTTCTCTATAATTCTATTTCGCTTTTCCTTGTATATTTATTATAGATTCGCCAATAAGTCTCCAATCTTTCTTTCTGATCCTTTACTAGTCGGTCTTAACCAATAACATTTTTATGAAATGTCCCATCCACTACTCATGATACATCCTTTGAGTGAACAAAATCCCGCCATACAGTCTACTCTGTTTCATTGTTGGATTGTTGTTACCGAGTCGCAAAGTCTCTGTGTTAATTCGAATCTGTTGTACCATAGAATACTTTCTCATGACTTGTGAAGCTTGTCGGCGACTATTAGACAATAGATATAGAGAATCGAGATCTACCGAATCATCCACTGGAGTCTTCCCGGTAGTCGGGATCGACTAGTTGCCGGCCCCTGTTCTGGGTGATTAAATGCAACGTACTTTTAAAATATTGTTAGAAAACAGAATACTTGTTCGTTTTTTTTTTTTTTTTAAATAAAGTTTTGCCTCGTTTTGGCGAGGCGCGTCCCGTTCAACCTAGTCGGTTATATTAGGGCGCATGTCCAAATATAAAAAACCCTTAGGTCTGAGTTTTAATACTTGTTCGTCTTAACGCAACCACTAGTCCAGATTATTGTCTTTGAAAAGAAGCCACTGTATAAGCCGGGCATTTTGATGAGACACGTGGACAAACGATAAACTGCCGTAGGAGAAAAAAGAGAAGAAGATTGCAAACCAGTTTGTTGGGGAGTATGCATTCTGCACTATTTAGCATGTTAGCTGTTTGTTTGTGCGTTTCAGGGTTTAGTATTTATCAACGTTGCATGTTCTAGCAGTCCTTTTCAGGTTTACACCATGCTAGCTCATACAAATTAGCAGTCCTTTTCGGGTTTACACGATGCTAGCTTATTCAAACTAGCAGTCATTTTCATGTTTACACCATAGTAGCTTATACAAACTAGCAGTCATTTTCAGGTTTACACCATGCTAGCTCATACAAACTAGCAGCCCTTTTAAGGTTTACACGATGCTAGCTCATACACATTAGCAGCCCCTTTCAGGTTTACACCATAGTAGCTCATACAAATCAACAGCCCTTTTCAGGGCTCCGTCGTGCTAGCTGATAGACACTTGTGGGTAATTATAAACTAAAGTTGACAAACATACTTATTTTTTTTTTTAAATTGCGCACTGAAATAACCGACTGACTTATATTTAAGTTGAAAGAAACGTGCCTGGCTACTAGAAGGCAAAAACATCAAGGAAACCAACACACATTATTATAAAATTGTGTTTAGAACGACAAAATAGTACAGAATATAAAGTGAATGTGCGAGTAAAAAAAAATAATTGACATTTCTCGGTCCATGCACTTTGAGTGGAAAACAGAAGTGACAACTTGTTTATTTCCTTCGTCTTTGCGTTTAACCCTTCCTGTCCCATGCGTTTTAGGTATTCTTCTTCTTCGTCGTACACTCTCAGACGTCTACTTGAATGTTTTCAAAGAAAGCAGTAGTCAGTTTGAGGCTATTTGAATCTCTGTAGAACTTTTCCACGAATGGTACTGGTGTCAGCCATATGCGCTTTCTCTTTTCCGCATATGTTGGGCAACCTTGAAGCAGATGTTCAGCAGTCATTTTATCAGTGCCACAGTTACATTCATCGGTAGTTCCTATCTTTAACTTGTTGAATAGATGGTATCTCAATCTGTTGTGGCCAGTGCGGAGTCTGAAGATTGCCATTTGTTCTCTTCTGTTGAGCTGGTAGTATGCATCATTTTGTGTGTGACCTGGATGCTCTATATCCCTTTCGTTTCTGTATCTGATTCTGATCAAACTCTTTGCCTCCTCGAAAGTTATGCTGTGTTTTAGGCATGTCCCATCCAACAAAATTGATGCCAATTTTTTGGATGGTTTAAAACAAGCAGTGAAGATAAATGATTATAAGAAAATATCTCGTAATAAAGTCGTTATAAATAGTGTATTTTGAAATGTTGTAATTCTGATGTACCATTGTGAGTCACGGGCAATCACTACATCCCACAAAAGCCAGCTGCAAACCTCAGAAATGAGGTATCCGAGAAGGGGGTCTTAATAACAAAAAGGAACATGTTCCGCAACCAGACGATTCATCATGGCCTCGAAACCCAGTTCCTGCCTGAGTGGAACAGTGCCAACTACGAGGGTTAGACCATGTCTTGCAGAATGGGGGGACATCGTCTACCACGACAAATAGGGCAAACCAAGATCAGGGGATCTAGACCCCAAGGACGACCCAGAGTTGGCTGGGAGGGCAACATGAGGCATTTCTAAAGTATCGAGGACTAGACTGGAACCAGGCCACAAGGAACACGGCTGATAGGATAGCATAGATAGCCCTCCGGATAATCTCTGCACACTTCTTCTTCTGCGTTCAGTTTGTAGTCATGCTAAATCTGCAGGCCTGTCGCCAGGACGAAGTCCACAGTCTTTACCAGGTCCGACACTAAGATAGAAAAGGAGAGACTAAGTAAAGCGCAGATTGTTTTGAAAATGACATATTCACACTTTAAAAAAAATGTGGCATAAATAATATACATAGTGTTAATAAACGTCATATTATTTTAACAATAACAGGAAGCATATAATCTTTTACTACATGAAAGAGACACTCGTGAAGAGGATGGAGAGCACACAGTTGAGTTTTGAATCCGGAAGCACAAAAACATTTCACGGGACTTTCGCTGTGTAGTATGTAGAACTGTTGAAGATGTCGCTCGTTTACCCATGTTGAGGCGGACATTTTGAACAACTTGCCTACTTCTAGGTTTTTGCTAAATATATATATATATATATATATATATATATATATATATATATATATATATATATATATATATATATATATATATATATATATATATATATATATATATATATATATATATATATATATATATATATATATATATATATATATATATATATATATATATATATATATATATAAGAAAGCAGTGGGCAGCTTCAGGCTGTTTGCATCCCCATAGAGTTTTGTTTTTCCAGACTACACTGGCTTGGCCATGTCCGCCGCATGGAAGATGGTCGCATCCCGAAAGATATCTTTTACGGACAACTGGCAAGTGGCAAAAAGAACAGTTGAGCGATCGCAGCTGAGGCTCAAAGATGTGTGCAAGAGAGACATGAGGGTACTGGACATAAATCCACCAACCTGGGAGGATGAAGCTGCCGATGGCACCATGTGGCGATGCTCTCTACGACGCCACCTCAGATTGGGCGAAAAGAAGCTCTCATAGCCAGCATAAGAGAAGAGAAAACGTCGAAAGGGACACGAGGATAAAAATAAACAGCGAGGGCTGTCACCTCAGGGGCGCATTCCCATTGTCAGTTATAAGTTAAGGGGCTATCATAAGTTTTTTTTCGAAAATGGTACTGGTGACTGCTATATGGGCTTTCTATGTTCCTCATATGTTGGGCATCTTTGAAGCAGATGTTCAGCATCAGTTTTATCAGTGCCACAGTTACACTCATCGGTAGCTTAATTGTCAAACAACTTGTGGTAATTCTTACGTGTAAAAATAAGATTGCTTTATATCGTATAAAGCGCAGCCATGAGAAAACCTTACTGTAACCAAACGGGCGCACTTTTGGGAGAATAATATACCATATTGTGGAGCAATATACGGCTCGTGGGACATAAAGAGTTAAAGTACACGTTGGTATAGAATGGAATATGAACTTATAAGAGAGTTTTTCCATGTCAAGACTAGAGAGTGCTCCATGTCAAGTGTGTACAGAAAGCATTAGTTTGACAGGTTCAGAAAGATGCACGAAGTTCGTATGGTCCACTAAACACCTTTATAGTTTGTGAATAGATACCATTATAGCATTGTTAGAGGATTATAGCACCGAGAGAAGTTATTACTCAAATAACATGAGGTGGGTTATGAAAAACGGGGATACAAAAGAAGGTGAAAAGCATAATAGTGTGTAAGACTTCGGGATACAGATAATAAATGTACAGTTATGTATGTTAGATTATGGGGGTACAAAGAAGGGTGTATAGTAATTCGCAATAATGAGTAAAGGAGAAAACAAGTTATGGGATCAAATTTTATTATTGTTAACATTTGTACTAAAAGAGCAGAAAAGAAACCGTCCATACATCCGTTTGCATAGAATAAAAGTGTTATTGTTGATCAGAATCGACGTCATTGCGCTCCGGGCAAACCCATAGGCGCTCAGTCTCTTTCACCAAATATCGAAAGGTATGAATGCTAATTGTTTCTGTTGAGCGCTGCTTGTATACAAACCGGATGCATCCTCTCATACGTCCATCCCTGCTGGTTTTACATTTGATGACTAATTCCAGCAATCTTAGCTTTGATGATTCATCGATTGCAGTGTCATTAATAGCCGATAATTAAATGTCCTCAGCATCTCTCCCTTATTTATATCCAGTGCATTTTCTATGCAAAGAGCACCTCTTGAAGCTAATCTGTCAGCTATTTCATTTCCGCGTATGCCTGCATTACCAGGACAGTAGCTCCACACCAGTTCCTGAAGATTCGAGGTTTCTATGGAGGTTTTCCATTCGCGCCGGAGCCATCCACTTTGGACCTACCGAAGTATGGATTGTGAGTCTGATACAATAACCGCCCTTGTTAATGAAGTTTCAGACAGCTACCTTAAGGCTGAAGTGGCTGCCTCTCCCTCCACAGAATAAAAGTGGTGTTGCGTGCATATTTTGACGCACATATTACAAAAATCGATATGGCTATTTAATATGGGAAAAATATAGACATTCATTCATTTGTGTATGAAAATGCTGTCTATGGTAAAAGCGAGAGAATCCATGTTTGATTCACACTTTTGATTATAGGAGTAATCGTTGTGGATATTGATCCGGCGCAAGGATATTGCGCTTACGTTTGTACTTATTTTTTAGGGCCAGAAAATATATTAATTTGCTTATTGTGTTTATGGCCTGAATTCATATGTATTACATATTATTAGTACAAGTAGAATCAGTCCTATATTGTATATTTTGGATGGGTAGGAGGGACTAGATTCTTGTTATTCCGGTCTAGCGGAAGTATGAGTTGTCTTGACAAGTCGTGATGAGTTCCGATGTACCGTGATAATGGCGGGTACGCACTTTTCAAAGGGCTGGTAGATTCTTAAGGAAATATGATTCATGAAGTGGTTTTCTTCTAAAGGAGATGGTATCTCTACTATAGTTTATGTTAGAGACTCTCCTAAGGTACGGTACAATGTATAATTCGGACTCCATGTATTGCCAGACCCTATTTTGATGATCTCATGTCGATTCGACCTAGATGGAACATTGTGCTTCGTATCGCTAGGGTCGTGTTTTGTATCGACAAAGATGACAGACTTTCCTACAGCGGTTATGGCTACGTGAATTAACCTGATCACCGTAGAGCTGTATGGGAACATTTATGAAATCATTTATATACCCATTATAAATTAACTCTGGCTTATATTCTCCTTCCTATGAATGAGTGAACGACAACTCAGGGAGGCAGCCATGTTAGATTTCGGTCATCATATGTTTTGATCACTGCCAAGAGAACAGATTATTTATCCTATTATCGGACAGTGACAGGGAGATCTCAATCTTGCTAGAAACCCCCCCTTTCGTGGTTTCATAATATATACTACAAACTATGGACGTCAAGTAACTTTAGTTATTTACCGATCTGCCTTCACTGACGCGTTTAGTCAGATAGGGGGATGCGGCCATAATATATCATGACATTGAACTTTTGATGTACTGCCCATTATTTCTGAATGTGTCATGACTTCAGATCTGCTATGTATACCTACAAATTGATATGTCAACATACCATGATGTACTCGTATGTCCCAGTGTGTACGTCTGAATAAATTGAGTAAACAAAGATTCCAGCAGTCTGCATTGGTGCCTTGTAGACACAAGTGTATGAGTGGTTATATTGGTCAGCACACGAACAGTACACCATTCGCGGTAATCACACTCTACACTTCTACTTCATACATACACCATCCTGCGTCGGTTGGAGTGACCAAGTTTAGGGCCTGCTTCCCCTGGAGCCTTTGCCTTCCCTAACTCAGGACTAGGGTGAGTTACCCATTTACAGCTGGGTAAACTGGGGCATGCCTGATCTCAACAACACACCACTCTTCCTTACAGAGCATACAGACTGACACTTTACAGAGTGGAAAGAAGAAGAGAAACTTTACAGTGGCGAGCCAGATTCCTGGGTCCAGCTTACGCAGTTTTGTGTTGAGAATCACAGTTTACAGCTGAAAGAACATTTGTTTGACCACATCAACACCAGTAGGACAGCTATACAGTCGATGTCAGCTTGACCTGTATTACCGATAGGATGCTGTATCTAGGTCAGCGCTTGTTGACAGTTTTTTTTCGCTGTACAGACAGTATTACACAGGACAGTGGTATCAAGTGTAGAAAATATCTGGAGCAGTATTGTTGACATTTCTCAACGTACAGAAGAATCACAGTGTTGTTGAACATAAAGTGCATAGTTCATCGTTGGATCTTCATATGCTCAACAGAGAAAAATTGACAGTGTAATAGTTTAAAATTAAATCTATTACTGAATAAAGTGGCAAGTTATTAGTATTAAAATAAACTGTGCCTGCTTTACAACACTATACCTGCAACACATTCCATTCATGACATAAATTATATTGTATGCTATATGCTATTTATGCTTACATGTTATTTGTTATGTATTAAATTAGTTTATGTTCTGTGTGACTAGTACAAGGTATGCCGAGTGACATTGGTCTGGTACTAGTATTCTATAGGTACACATTTTCTTAATTGGAAATTTGTTAGCAACAATTTGCTGCTATTTCTGTTAGTTGTGATGAGGTGTTCTTTTCTTCGTTGTTTTTTGTTAATAATTTTGTGTTCCTTAGTTTTGTTTGATTTGTTTGTATAATTGTAGGTCTCATCTTTTCTATTTTTGATTTCTTTACACCCTTATGTTTATACACTGTGGCGTATTTGTCTTGTTATATTATGGCAGTTATCATCACGGTTTCTGTGATCATTTTTTTCATTTCTCCTATTTAATTTAATTTGATCTCTGCAAATGTGTTCATATTGTCTTTTCTTGTTTGTCCTTTGTAATGTCTTTAGTTGACATATGACGTATAGTGGTATACACTGATAGTATAGTACAGATCAGTACTTTATGATTGTTATTGTTATAAAACAAAATGTACAAGACCTTTGTAAGGCTTGTCTCCCAAAGTGATTGGTAAAGGGAAATATTTTTTCCACAGGTACTCAAGTGATCTTTGATTACATTGAGGTATACAAGACCTTTGTAAGGCTTGTCCCCACAGTATTTGAGATACAGTTATTGTTGTCCACAGGTACTCAAGTTATCATTGGTTATTATAAACCATACAAGTTTGGACTAAGACTAAGTCTATGGTATAGACTTGTCTCCCATTAAAGTGAAATAGGGTAATTTATTTACTTTTTCAGGTTTCTGATTTAAGAAGACAATATGTCTACATTAGATTATTTCATTGCACAAGGAAAATCTCTTGATAAGACTGGAAAAGACTTAGAACAATGGGCTGTTGCTCAATATGACAAAGCATTAGCTGCAGAAGAGAAAAAAAACTGCTGCTGCTGTTGAAGAAAGAAAAGCTGCTGCTGAGAAAAAAAAAGCTGCGGCTGAGGAGAGAAAACTTCAAATAGAAGAAAAAAAAGCTGCTGCAGAAGAAAGGAAAGCTCTAGCTGAAGAAAAAAAAGATTAGAAAAAGAAGCTGATACTGCTGCTGAACTTAAGAAATTGCAGATGCAAGTGGAGGAAAGGAGATTTGAGGCAGAACAGAAGAAATTAGAAGCTGATGCAGAGCAGAAAAAATTAGAAGTTGCTGCAGAACAGAAAAATTAGAAGTTGCTGCAGAACAGAAAAAATTAGAAGTTGCTGCAGAACAGAAAAAATTAGAAGTTGCTGCAGAACAGAAAAAATTAGAAGTTGCTGCTGCTGCAGAACAGAAAAAATTAGAAGTTGCTGCTGCTGCAGAACAGAAAAAATTAGAAGCTGCTGCTGCTGCAGAACAGAAAAGATTAGATAGAGAAGCTGAAGAGAGAAAAGCAATAAGAGAACATGAGTTTGAATTAGAGAAATTAAAATTGACATGTATGAGTAATGTTAATCAGGCATCTGGTGGTAATGGTAAACCCTTTGTGTACAAGGTCAAGGTACCAGCGTTTAACCCTACCAGTGATGACATAACATTTTGGCTTTCTAGATTTGAACGGGCTTGTCGATCTCATAATGTTGACAAATCACAGTATGTGAATCAGTTGTCTGAAAATCTAAAAGGGGAGTCTCTGAGTAAGTTATATTTTTGTTGAAGAGGCCGACAAAGATAATTATGATGCTGTTAGGGCAGCTTTGATAAAGAGATATCAGCTGTCTGAGGAAGGTTACCGTCTTTTGTTTAAAAACAATGAGACCTGAGGTAGGTGTAGAATTCTCAGATTTCATCTCAAAAGCACGAATTACACTTTCACGATGGATTGAATTATCCAAAACAGAGAAAACATTTGATGGTCTTACGGATTTATTGCTAAGAGACAAGGTCATGTCTTCTGTAAATAAATCATTCCTAGAGTTCTTACATGAGCGTAAACCTGGTACAATAAAGCAAATGGAAGAATATTGTGACCAGTATGCCACGGCACACCCTGACATGATTCTTAGTAACTCTAACATTAAAGAGAGTATGCCAGTTGCTTCGGCAACAGAATATAATCAGAATTACTCACACAAATTCCAAGGAGCTAAAAATAAATTTGATAAAAAGGTTAATTGGAATAAGTATCAAAACCAAGATAACCGCTCAAATCAGAGTTCTTCTTTGAAGAACTGGAATCGGGCTGATAGTCCTCGACACGCGAGGGGTACCCATAATGTTAGAAATTCTCGGAAAGGGAGTAGCTATAGGAACTACCCAAGTGCTTCATGGAGACAAAAGAAACAATATTACAGGGATACTCAATATAACGAGCATGATGATTATGATCATGAATATTATGATTCAAACCCAAATAGGGGTTATAACAGAGGCAATAATAATTATAGAGACAATTATAACCGAAGTAGATCACAACACAAAAGACATGGTAAATCGTATTACCAGGCTAACTCTGCACAACAGGAGTTCCACGACACCGATAATCAGAATAATGATAAAAAAGACTCCAACAGTGTAGCAAATTCCGCTTTCGATTTTGCTAGAGCATCTGAGTGTTCGCAATGCAAAACATTATTCGATCCAACCACAGTGTCTACTTTAAGCTGCGGTCACCCGCTTCCCGCTCTCCATGCGTCAATTGCGCATAATGGAAGGGGTGCTCTTGTCTTTAATAGGGGGCCTAATAGATGGTACTCCGGTATCAATTCTTTTCGATTCGGGGTGCACTACCATTGGAGTGAGGCAATCACTCGTAAATCCTTCTCGAGCTACAGGCAATATAGTCAAATGTGTAACATTTGGTGGCACATTGGAGAAGTACTCCACTGCCATTATCAATATTGCTACGCCTTTCTTTACAGGAGAGGTGCAAGCATGTCTCTTGCCGAATCCGATCGCTGATCTTATCATCGGTCGCATTCATGGAGTGAAAGAATGCACTCCACAGCAAATTTCTAATTGGGAAAATGTTAATATGCAATCTGCTAATGCAGTAATCACTAGGGCTCAAGCTCTTAATATGCCACAATCTTCACATTCTGAAGATAATGATGCGCAGATCCGAGATGATCCCTTGGAGATTTCCCACGATTCCTTTATCAAACAGCAGGAAGATGATCCTACTGTAAAGAAATTCTTTACTCTGGCAACAAAAGGTGATCCGAATAAGGATACTAATCGTAAATCTTGGATTACGATGAAGAATGGCGTACTTGTACGTATGGTACAAGACTCCGCTAAGTCCATTCATTCTCAAATCCTTGTGCCTAAAAATATGAGAGTTAAAATCTTACAGCACGCTCATGATTCGCAGTGTGCTGGACATATGGGTTTTTCCCGTACTAAAGCTAGAGTTCTTCAATCTTTCTTTTGGCCTGCTGTGAATAAGGACATACGAATCTATTGTCGATCTTGTAAAGTATGTCAAGAGATTAAATCCAGAGGTCCACGCCATGATGCACCTATTCAGGCTGCAGACATTCCCATTCGGCCATTTCAAAAAATGGCGATAGACATCATTGGTCCATTTAAGATAAAGTCTGCTAGAGGACACCAATTTATTTTGACGTGTGTTGATATGTGCACACGTTGGCCGGAGGCTGTTCCTCTAAAGAGCATAACTACTGCTGATGTCGCAGATGCTCTTTGGTTAATATTTTCTCGTCTGGGATTTCCAGCAGAAATATTATCCGACCATGGTACCCAACTCATATCGGATACCATGTCTCAAGTAATGTCGACTCTGAAGATAGAGAGATCGCTGAGTAGTATTTATCATCCTATGTCCAATGGGATGGTGGAACGTTTGAATAGAACTCTGAAAAACCTACTAGGTAAGATAACAGAAGATCATCCTCAGGATTGGGATAGGGTTTTACCCGCGGCTCTCTTTGCATATAGAGAGGTCGCCAACGAACATACAGGATTTTCTCCCTTTGAACTTGTCTTTGGCGCGAAACCGCGAGGTCCTATGTCCTTACTTCATGATCTTATAACTGCTGATAATATTGTCGATGACACAAAATCCTCTTATGAATATGTCATCGCACTTAGACACAAGATTATTGAAGCATGCAAATTGGCAACTGCTTCTTCTGAATTTGCGAAACAGAAGGCAAGGGAATTTGCCAATAAAAAGAGATGTTTGCGACAACTTTGTCCAGGTGACAAAGCATTTGTCTTGCTACCTTGTAGGGAAAATAGACTTCTCATTTCTTGGAAAGGTCCGTACGATATAATATCAAAAAAGTTTCCGATGTTGACTATATCGTCGATATTGACGGGAAGCGTAAAACCTTCCACATCAACATGCTCACGGAATTCCATGAACGTCCTGATTATTTACAACCTGTTTTCCAGGCAACGGACGATTTTCCAGTCCAACATGGACAGTACTCATCTCTGTCAGTAATACAGGATGAGGAAACGAGTTTCTCGGATGTAAATTTACCTTTTCCAATGATTCCTCTTCACTCTAATGAATCATGGAAAGATGTTGCAATTTCTCCAGAATTATCTCCAGGAGAGCAGAAACAAGTTTCTACTTTGTTAGAACAATTTCAGGATGTCCTTACTGACATTCCTGGTCAAACGGATGTCATTCAACATGACATTATTCTTACTGACCATAGTCCTATAAGAGTCAGACCGTATCCTATCCCGATACATTTTCAAGCACAGGTAGAGAAAGAGTTAGATGAGATGATAGAGTTAAAAATTATTGAACCATCCACATCAGCATATTCTTCGCCGATGGTTATAGTACGGAAAAAAGACAATAACATACGTCTGTGCGTGGATTATCGCAAATTGAATCAAGTGACTAAATTCGATGCTGAACCTATGCCTTTACTAGAAGAGCTACTTACGAGACTATCGAATTCTCACTTCTTTACTAAACTCGATTTGTCTAAGGGATATTGGCAAGTTCCACTATCCGAACACGCCAAACCGTTTACTGCTTTTTCGACGCCTAGGGGTCTATTCCAATGGAATTTCATGCCTTTCGGTCTTATGAACGCCCCTGCAACATTTGTACGCATGATGCGTCGACTCCTATCTCATCGCTCAGATGTCATTGCGTATCTTGATGACATCTGTCTTTTCAGTGATACTTGGAACGATCACTATAATGGTATAAATGAACTATTGTCTATCTTACGCGAGCATAACCTGACAGCGAAACCATCGAAAGCATGTATTGGTTTTAGCGAAATATCTTTCTTAGGACACCGTGTTGGTCATGGGTTCCTAAAAACAGAAGACCATAATACAAGTAAGATACTTAACATTTCTATTCCTAAGACTAAAAAGCAAGTACGAAGTCTCTTAGGTCTAATACAATTTTATGGACGATTCATCCCGAATCTGTCCTCCATTATGTCACCTCTTTCTTCCTTGCTAAAGAAAGGGTCTCCTAATGTAGTCCATTGGACTCAAGAATGTCAATCCTCTTTGGATAAGGTTAAAACTATGTTTTCTACTTCACCTATCCTAGTATTGCCTTCTAAGGATAAGACATTTATTCTTCGTAGTGACGCTTCATCCACCGGGATTGGAGCTGCACTAATGCAAGAGTACTCTGGAACTCTGCATCATGTGATGTATATTTCTCGGAAATTAAATGCCGCAGAGAAGAATTACTCGGTCCTAGACCGTGAATTATTGGCTATGGTTTGGTCAATCCTTAAACTGCAAAGATTTCTTCTGGGCGCGCATTTCATTGTGGAAACTGACCAGAAAGCTCTTACGGCTATTCAGAGTAAAAATCTGAAGAGCGCGAGATCAACGTGATACGCGATTGCTCTACAGCCATTTCATTTTTCGGTGCGAGCTATCCGTGGGTCAGAAAATGTGATGGCAGATATTTTGTCTAGATGCCCACATGATTCATAACTGTTATACAACTTTGATACAGTTGTTTCTATGTTGAAATGTGTACACATATGTAATATATCATATATTGATTGTAACACTACTTAGCGGTTCATTGATATTTATTCACCGCTGATCTTTCAATGTTTTTCGTCTTTGATGATCATGATGTTAAGATATCTTAGATGAAATTTATGTATAAACTAATGTGGAAATTGTGTCATTGCTAATATTGTAGTATGCGTTGGTGACACCTCTCTGGAAATATTTATACTTAGAGAAGTACTTTCTCTAAGGTCATAAAACTTATGCTTATCATCTGCGCATTGTACTGGTGCGTTGTGAGCCTATTGTATGTTGCTCCTAGATGTATTTCAAAAAAAAAAAAAGTACCATTTTTTTTTTTCCCGAGGGGTGTGGTAATCTGTTGCGTGCATATTTTGACGCACATATTACAAAAATCGATATGGCTATTTAATATGGGAAAAATATAGACATTCATTCATTTGTGTATGAAAATGCTGTCTATGGTAAAAGCGAGAGAATCCATGTTTGATTCACACTTTTGATTATAGGAGTAATCGTTGTGGATATTGATCCGGCGCAAGGATATTGCGCTTACGTTTGTACTTATTTTTTAGGGCCAGAAAATATATTAATTTGCTTATTGTGTTTATGGCCTGAATTCATATGTATTACATATTATTAGTACAAGTAGAATCAGTCCTATATTGTATATTTTGGATGGGTAGGAGGGACTAGATTCTTGTTATTCCGGTCTAGCGGAAGTATGAGTTGTCTTGACAAGTCGTGATGAGTTCCGATGTACCGTGATAATGGCGGGTACGCACTTTTCAAAGGGCTGGTAGATTCTTAAGGAAATATGATTCATGAAGTGGTTTTCTTCTAAAGGAGATGGTATCTCTACTATAGTTTATGTTAGAGACTCTCCTAAGGTACGGTACAATGTATAATTCGGACTCCATGTATTGCCAGACCCTATTTTGATGATCTCATGTCGATTCGACCTAGATGGAACATTGTGCTTCGTATCGCTAGGGTCGTGTTTTGTATCGACAAAGATGACAGACTTTCCTACAGCGGTTATGGCTACGTGAATTAACCTGATCACCGTAGAGCTGTATGGGAACATTTATGAAATCATTTATATACCCATTATAAATTAACTCTGGCTTATATTCTCCTTCCTATGAATGAGTGAACGACAACTCAGGGAGGCAGCCATGTTAGATTTCGGTCATCATATGTTTTGATCACTGCCAAGAGAACAGATTATTTATCCTATTATCGGACAGTGACAGGGAGATCTCAATCTTGCTAGAAACCCCCCCTTTCGTGGTTTCATAATATATACTACAAACTATGGACGTCAAGTAACTTTAGTTATTTACCGATCTGCCTTCACTGACGCGTTTAGTCAGATAGGGGGATGCGGCCATAATATATCATGACATTGAACTTTTGATGTACTGCCCATTATTTCTGAATGTGTCATGACTTCAGATCTGCTATGTATACCTACAAATTGATATGTCAACATACCATGATGTACTCGTATGTCCCAGTGTGTACGTCTGAATAAATTGAGTAAACAAAGATTCCAGCAGTCTGCATTGGTGCCTTGTAGACACAAGTGTATGAGTGGTTATATTGTCAGCACACGAACAGTACACCATTCGCGGTAATCACACTCTACACTTCTACTTCATACATACACCATCCTGCGTCGGTTGGAGTGACCAAGTTTAGGGCCTGCTTCCCCTGGAGCCTTTGCCTTCCCTAACTCAGGACTAGGGTGAGTTACCCATTTACAGCTGGGTAGACTGGGGGCCTGCCTGATCTCAACAACACACCACTCTTCCTTACAGAGCATACAGACTGACACTTTACAGAGTGGAAAGAAGAAGAGAAACTTTACAAGTGGTTTACCAATTAAGTTATCATTCATACGTAATTCATCATATCTATCAAAACAACACAAAAAATTACCACACCTGTGGCGTAACTTAAAAATCTCTTGCCCGTCCAGGCATTTTTAAATTAGGGAATTAAATTAAAAGATAAAGGTAGTCAAATAGCAGAAGCTGCCACAGGGGAGTTAAGTGTTAGAGACATCAGCATATTAAGTATACTTTGGAAATATTAAAAATTATTAAAAAGCATAAATAATTGTCTGCAGTTATGTGCATCTATCGCCATCACCATAAATGGCAGGCAGAACACGTATTGACAGATGTATTTTTATTGTGAACTAGATACGGGAGCGACGAACAATTGAATATGGGATAATTGGTGTTTTACCATATTTTTATGTGTGTATAGTACTTTGTAAACCAGAAACAGATGGTTTAACTACACATACAGAATATAAATTAGCAACCACAGTAAAGACACAGCGCCTGAAGCAGCGGAAGATCACTGCTGTGGAGCAATTTGTTTTACATGATGAGGTCGCCACTGCTATGCACAACCTCATGTAAGTTGCCTCTTCAGAGATACCTGAGGAAGCTGTAGACATACTCATTTTGTTACCGGAGGAAGCTGTAGACATACTCATTTTGTTACCGGAGGAAGCTGTAGACATACTCATTTTGTTACCGGAGGAAGCTGTAGACATACTCATTGTCATGAAATATTCTAATCCACATATATAAATTATTAGGTAAATATGAAGCCTAACAAATAAAATTAATAAAGAGAAGAGCAATGGTAAAATGACAGTGCTGTCCCAAAGAATGTACTCGAAATCCCCCTTGTTTTCTGCTTCGTCTGCAAATTGTAACGCTTTCACGTTGATAGTAAAGCTTACTGTATTATTACCCGCCTTCTTCAATGAAACGTGTGCTGTATTTCTTGGAAAAGCATTGAGACGTACTGCGTAATGACCTAAATTAACCCTAACATTAATTATACTGCGTTACCAAAACGAACGAACAGATGGACTAAAGGGATAAAAAGAGAAGGGAGAGGCAGAAAGCCGAACACTAAACCCGCTTCGCGCGATACACAATTACTACCATCACGCGTGTAAGTCTACATGCACTAATTTTTTTTCAGACGGACAGTGATAAAATACACTACCCTTTCCCAGAGTTAGGTTTATAAATCATAACAGACTCTTATTAGAAAAGACAACATTATATGTGTTTACGTTTGAACACATAACAGTACCCAGACAGCACATCTTCTAAACAGGAGATAGAAGAAATTGCATATTTTGAACGCAGCCACGTAGCTCCTTTAAATTAGTATTTTTGGGTTCCTTAGGGTTTGCTGACAAATAATATGTAAAACGTTACGCAAATAGTCCAGGAATTAATAAATTATACCCAAAATAAAATATTGGGGGTGCCTGACAGCATAAAATCATTTCTGCTCATAAAATTTTTTTTTATAACGTGTTTGAAAAAACCTTACGTTACATAAATAGCCTACCATGTAAACTCCAAATTGATTGGAGCGCAACAAATGAAAGCCTAACCACGATTGGTCGGGTTATAAATACTATCTTGGTTGTTAGGGGAGACGGGAAAAGATAACATTTTTTCAAACACTTGTCGAAACGTGGCTCATTGGCCAGTCTCGCTGATATACACACTTGGGAGCGTTAGTTCGGCGACAGTACGTTGAAGCCAGCTCACATTTTTGCTAAAATAAAAGCCTGGAACATAGGCAGAACGGAATTTGTGCCAGTTTGTGCCAGAATTCATTGCTAATCAACGTATCTGTGTTTATTTCCATGAAATTGTGGTAAGCTTGAACCATTCAGTATCTTTTAATGAAAAATTGAATGTGAATTGTTGATTTATGCCTGTATATATATGTGTAGTTCAGTGGCAAACGTGAGGTAAAGCCTATAATGCTCCAGCCTGAACAGAGGGTGTCGGAGAGAAGTAAAACGGCATGGAATGGCCAAATAGTACACTGACACCTGGATGATGGACTAGAAAGAAATAATGCTGGAAGTGCAGAGGCGTAGTAACCATTAAGAAGGGTAATACTGGAATAAAGTATTTCAAATGAAGCTGACTGTTGGCCTAACGCTCTGAACGCAATGTTTGTGCTGTATTGTGATCAGTGTAAAAGAGAATATAAATTAGTTATGAAGTAGAAGGTACATCCTTCTTGATTTCAGGGACAGTGGTCTTGATGGTAGTGAGCAGCATCTGGTCAGAGATTTGCTGAATCCAGAGTCGGACAGCATACTCCTTGGTCTTTTTAGCTATCAGTGAGGTGTCTCCTGAGCCCAGAGGAGAATTCGAGCAGAGGAGTCCTTTCCTGCCGCCATCACGCCAGATAAGCGAATTGGCCAGCTGAGCTCAACATTATGTCCCCTCATCTTGAAATAACTTTATAAAAATACCATTCAGAGGGGAATTTACTTGTCTTAAAATCAGGAACTGTGAACATCTCCAATAATAGTCCCTAAAGACAAACTATTGAAGTCATGATGACCAATACCAACAGAGCTTGAACAAAACAAAACCAGTATTACCTCATTTTACTACTACACAAATGACACACATAGAACATTTGTACTAATATATGTCACTACAATATTCATATTAAATACATTCTGTACATAACTTGTAATTTAAATTGATTGTGATTCCTGGTTCCCTTGTAGTTGAATCAGGACACATATTCCTTCATGCCAGTAATGAATACATATTGTTATTTGAAAGTTTATCAGTGACTCTTTTAAGATATCTGTGTAGAGTGTTATATGTATGTGAGTGTCACAGTGTTGTCAAGAGTAGTGGATTAAATTAAATTGTTTATCTGTCTGTTGTTGTGACTTACACTTCACCATACACATACCCTAGACACAAAACGTAGTCACCACACTATTCCAGAATAATTCTGACTGAGATATATAGATATGTGGCAGCAAGTAAGGTTATATATATAATATACTACTCTTATTAGATATATATATACCTTCACAGCTGATCTCAGTCAGTACACTAAGTCCCTTATAAATATCTATAACATCCCACTTCACCACACTCATCTACAACATACATGATGACAGATGATGACAATGTTAAATTTCGAGAAAAAGAACACAGCAACATGCCTACAGCTATTGTCGACTGTTAGCGATTATGGCAGTGTCGCAGCTAACGACGATTTTGAAGCCATAATCAAACGACACAGAATCTACAATTACTTACCATCAGTGTAAAAGCCCGTCATAAGACGGGAATTAAATTCAAAAGCACCAATACTTAACGGCAATTTTACTTATTCAAAATTATTTTTTCAAAAACTACTGTGCATCACCACAGTACACGAACTACGTAGCAGCAGCGAGGATCCCAATGTGTGTATATGATATCACACATTCTATAAATATATTTTTGTGCACACCGTCATTTGCGCAGTCTTCTTTGGTAAGTGTTACTATTTTCAGGAGAGTACATATAAGGGAAACTATACAATTAATGTCTAACTTTCAACCAAAGTTGCATCCCTTAGCGTTACGCTCTGACAGAAAAGGCTGGGATTTTATATATAGGATAATAATATTGGGGCATGGGATTTAACAGACATTGCGGTTACGAAATATCATTGAAGTCTCGCGTAGTTTCCGGGGTCTGTGAAGAGACAAAGATAGAAGATGCCTACTACCCACAGATGGTGACTAATATGAGGTTGTGAATGGGGCTGGCAACCTCCTCATACAAAATAAATGTCCACAGAAACCACCACTACAAAGCATGTGACTGCTTGGCGCAGGCTTCCTGGAAGGACAACAGCCGCAGTGATGGGTTCATCATGCTAACGAGCTCAAAGGAAACATGATGATGATATTGATGAAAATCTTTGAACTGTGGCTTCTACAACGAGAGCAGATGAAAGAGACAGAATAAAAGGCAGTATTTAAGTATGGCAACCGAAATACCAGAGAGAAAGGTAGAAAAATATAGTCAATCAACACCCTTTAGCTCCCCGAGGAGCATAGGCCTTAAACAAACACGTGCAAGTCTTCCTGTCCTGTGCCATCCGCTCAAGTTCCTTCCATTTTTTACTCATCATTTTCACCTCTGTATCCAGTTCTTTTCTCCATGTGTTTTTGGTATACCTCTGCCTCTCTTTCCCTGTGGATTCCAGAACAAGGACTGCCTTGTAATGCTATCAACAAGTTTCCTCAATGTGTGTCCTATCTGTCGCCAGCGTCTTCTTCTCAACTCTTGTTCCACTGGCACTTGTCTGGTTCTTGTCATCAATTCCACATTTGTGACTTTGTCATACCTGTAGCAAGTTTAATTTGCTGGGGAGGTTATGATGTTATACCTAAAAGGAAAGAAATCTGTGTCTGTGCTAACCGTGTGAGGTCAAGCACATGTAGGCCCCTGACTCTAATAGATGATGATAAAGTATTTGCAGGGTCACTTAACGCTACCTCCCTAGATCTTACATGGTCACTATTTTGGCTCTAGTGTCTGGTGTATGATGTACCCAATGTCTAGGGGAGAAAGGAAATGATGGTACATACACACAAAACACTTTAACTCACTATAAGGAACTGAAGAAAACAGTGGTTAAGGTTTTTCTTTAAAATAGAATATTTTCTTTTTACAATTTAATCTGCCTGTCCCGCCATCTCTTTTGGACAGGTCTTTGAAAATGAGGAAAAGATAGTTTAAATAAAAAGAATTAACTAAAATTTGTGGACACTTTGTCCAATAAGTATAAAGTCCCTCTATCTCTCCTGTTGGAGTATTCACAGATTACAACTTTATTATCTAATAGCGTTTGTCACTTGTTAGGAGGGGCTGTAGTTTCATCACGCCCCATAACATCCTGGGTATGATTGAAAATATCAAAGTTTATTATAACTGAAGTGTCAGATATACCCAGATGCTAACGCATCACCTGGGATTCTTTGTAGAAGGATAATTCAGTATGTCGTTGCAGAAAATATAGATATCTCAACACGCACAAGCTCCTCCAGCTATCTGCTGACAGCATAAACGTTTTACCGGAGACTTGTTGGCGTTACACTCACTCATCAGGTTTCCTGTCACCGGCTGGTAACAGGAAATAAAACCTCTGCAATAAAAAGACACCCTGGCTTTTTTATATCTGATCACACTTTATTATTATTATTTACATATGGTGGTATGGGGTCAGCATCGGGTGCATACAGGTGCACTCGCCCCTAATTTTATATGACTCACACCTTTCTGTGACCACACCTCAGGTCCCTATGGCAGATACGCCACTGTACTTTTACCTACTTTTCCTCAATACAATAACGTGGAGTAACCACATTTCGTTTTGTATGATTTGCTCTTCTTTTTTTAAATTATAAACGCTCCAGGCATGTTGAACAGTGTTCATGGAACACGGAGGCTTACTAACATATTCTAATACAATAATATTAAAACAAAATCAGGACAATATACAACAGTTAGATACAGTTCAATGTGAGGACTCAACAATGTCTGCTCCCGGCATGTCCTTCACTTTTCCCAATAGCAGTATCTAACTTTGGCAGTTGTAATAAACATATTAATACATAAAGCATTCTTACCACAATTTCAAGAAATAGTAACAAATAACGCTGACTTGCAAAGAATGGCCTCAGTTTTTCTCTGCCCTGCCCAGACTGCGAATTAATTCTTTATTTTATAAATTAACACAGCTGATCTCAGCGTATTTGATAGAACAAAATTTTGTCAACTGGCGATGAGCAGTGAAAGCTTTTTGCTAATATCTATTAGTACTGGCCAATGGAAAACTTGCGACTACCAGAATTCAAATGTAGTTTTTCAAAAACAAAAAAAATTCCAAACAAACTCTGTGTCTGGTAGTCGATTGGTCAGTCTGCGTTAGTTATGCCCAATAGAAAAAGATGTTTCGTTTTTAGTTACATTTTCCCTATCTCTCCCCTTTCACTCCTATACCAACTAATAGAATTTGAATTATTACCATGCCTCTTTCTAAGCTGGCGTCCCCACTAACGTTATGAAAAAAAACAAGCAGGAACCACAGTCTGTCCGTCTTAGTGTTATTAGACATTTAGTATTTTCTCAATAACTTGGCTAATACTTGGACTACCATATTTTTTAAAAACACATTTTTGCTCAGGGGACTGTAAGCTATACTACCATATGATTTTTATGGTCAGTTTCAGTATGGTTTAGATTTTCAATTTTGTCACTGTCAATCGTCAAATAAAAAATTTTACACAAGTCGGCCATCTTCCCCCTCTCATCTCTCTCTAGCATTTATATTCAAATAACTAACTTGTTTGAGTGACGTCAGAAATACATTACTTGGCGAGAATTTAAACTGTCTGTGTGTATATATCATCGGGCCAATCCCACCGCGTGTCAAGCGAAGCGGGGTTTTGCGCGGCTGGTGTTAGAATTGGCTTTAATTATTACTGTTGTCTCCTGTTACACTACCAAAAAATGTAAGGATTACTACTATTAGAGGCGTTAAAGTTAAAGTATTACGTTAATTCAGACAGTAACTTGGCGGCACACTTCTGGAAGATCGTTAATTATAAGTCTTGCCGCAGTCTCTATCAGATCGGGCAAAATGTTAAAAATGTTTAAAGTACCTCACAAGGAAAGCGAGTAGGTTTATACGGCGGGATCGTTTCTAAGCATTACCATGGCACAAATTTCAGCGCGATGCTGGCGTGTGAGATGCCTATAGTCAGACAGACACATACGGCCGGGGTTATTTATTATCATAGGACTAAAATCTTACTGAAATGAGCGATTATCTCGCAGATTTTATTACAATACCATTTCAGTCCTTCTATTCTACGCAAGCATCAGTTTATAAAAGTCTGTAGCTTTTTGGTTGTTGAGAAAAATATAGTAGTATACGTAATATTTATAAATAATGAGGGACTGATACGTCTAGGGCAGGGGTCCGTAACCGGTTAATCTTGATCTACATGTAGATCTTAAGGCAAATGTTTTCAAACTGTGCGTCGCGGCCCTCGGCTAAGGGCGTCGCGGTGGCTTGGGAAAAGTGTTGGGCTCGATATTATGAGCCAATGTCCATCAATAAATATAGATCTTCGTAGTACAGAGAGGAGCCGCGGTGATTTATGCACAGGTCAAGGGAGCCACGGACCAAAAAAGTTTGAAAACCTCTGTCTTAAGGGATGATTTTGTAGGTGAACTCTGGTGACCAAAAGGGGTAGAAAGAAAGAATTTTTAAGCTAGGGAAATTTTGGATTGGCCCTCTCCCATAGACATTTGGAAAGCCTGGTACTCCCAGGATTAAAAATGCTGTCCAGTGTTCCCTGGGAAAACTTACATGCTTGTTTATAAAAGTTGACTTTATTTGTTAACTACATTTGATAGGAACACGACTATTTCTTTGAAATAACTTGCTTATAAAAATTATCTTAATTTAACTTGCTTATAAAAATTACCTTAATTTGTTAACTACATTTGATAGGAACACGACTATTTCTTTGAAATAATTTTTGCTTGTAAAAATTGACTTTATTTGTTAACTACATATGATGGGAACACCACCATCTGTTTGAAATAACTTGGTTATAAAAATTACTTTATTTGTTAACTACATATGATAGGAACATGACTTTTTCTTTGAAATAATTTTTGCTTGTAAAAATTGACTTTATTTGTTAACTACATATGATAGAAACACGACTTTTTCTTTGAAATAATTTTTATTTATAAAAGTTGACTTTATTTGTTAACAACATATAATAGGAACACGACCTTTCCTTTGAAATAAACACTCGATAAATATCATTCAGTTTGACTTTCCACCGTTCTGATGGAATTGCAGGAAGTAGATCGTCTGTCAGACTTAAAAGTACACACAGCTGGACTTTTTTTTTTTTAAATTACAAACAATCTGAAACATGAAGACAGCAATCATTGTATCATTGTAGAACTTTAGACAGCTCCATGTTTGTACAGTAGATCCTCCACAACGCCTGGGTTGCCTACCACCAGTGGCGTATTCTCTATGTGTGCTGTTCGTGCTGCGCACACCTATGCCCAAAAGAAAATAAAAATTTAATGTATTATTCTATAAAATATTATTTTTTTGGTTGGTGCTGCACCTTTCGGTTTTTTACGTTTGAAGACTGGTTTGTGTGGATCGGGGTCATGGCCAGATACGTCAATACAATACGAACATGCGTGCGGTGGTCTTGCAGCTCTCGGGTTGTAAAAATCGGCTGTGTCCGTCCAGTGTTTTTTGTGATTAATTTTTGTTAGTTGCCGGGAATGCAGATTATTATAGTGACAGTGAGTTTCAAGTTGCAAGTTAATTAGTATTTCGGAGATGATTGACATATACCCCTAATAACCATCGTTGCGTAATTAAATATAGTTGGTTTTTAAATTAAGAGGGGAAGAAGTTAAATAGTAGGCGTACATATTCATTTTAAGTAGCAGCACGCCTAGCTCGCATTACCAGGATACGCCACTGCCTACCACATGTCTAGGGTTCATAAATATTATGGTTTCGTATGTCAGTGAACTTTGTGCCTTCTACAGTCAGGACTGTAGAACGACCGAATAAACGAATTTTATTCTCAAAGGATTAAGAATTGAGCGACATTCTGCCCTTCCACTCTCATTTATCTTGCATATTATATCCTGTCATTCCCACATGTTACTTTAAGCATTAATATAGAGGTTTGCAACATTATAAAGGTAATATAACAGCATACATTAACAGCATCCAATCACAATAAAAATTAAGTACGTTAAAAAAAAAAAAAACAAGAAAGTAATGAAAAGAAAAAAGCATCAACAAAAGCCACCAAAAAACAGACAAACATAAAAGAAACAAACAACAGATCCAAGATATCATTACAGTAAATCAGACAATAATTCGAGTATAATCACATTTGGATGGCACATGGAATATATATATATATATATATATATATATATATATATATATATAGAGAGAGAGAGAGAGAGAGATAGAGAGAGAGAGAGGGAGAGACGGAGGACAAGGAAGCATGTTTAGATGTCATCAGATTGTACGAAAGAGAGAGAGAGATAATAGCGAGAAAGCCATAGTATTGCAGATAATCTCTTTGAATAACGAAGGTCTGATGTATCCGAACTTGATGCTGCTAATCGAGATCACGAGTCACAGTTAGAGAGTTAATTTGTCAAAAGGAAAGTCATGAGTAGGTCAAGGGAAAGGAGGTTAACAAGAGGTAAATACTGGTTACCTAATACCACGTGCATTGACAGGTAGCGTGAGCAGACGTCGGCATGGAAATTAGATAAGCGCGTGAATGAGGAGACAGCCATAGTCAAAGTACTCAGCGAAAGACACATATCAATCGTTAATGAGACAGGAGATGTACACATTAACTGAACAGTGGCGTAACTCTAAAATAAGAGACCCCCGGACACACATTTTTAAAACTTGTTTGCTACTTTTCTTCAAAGCATGTCTCTTTTCACCATATACACGGGACTGTTGGTTATATCAGGACGCGTTTCATTTAGTGTGATATTTTCTTTATTGTGTATATTCTGTGCTCTGTATTGTATTATTTCTGTAGTCGGTGTTTTTACATGTTAGTTATAGTTCAGAATGTTGTGTTGTTAAGAATCTTGGTTGTGTTTATACTGGCATGCATTTGATATTGGTTGGAGGTTTATTTATGTCAATCCGTATCTTTCTGGAAAAGCGTAGCTACCCCAGTGGATCTACAGGCTATGCAAGCGGGGTGGATATGGAAAGTTCGTGGATCACCCTTATTTTTAAATGTTTGCTTTTGTTTTAGATATATATAGTTTTGTTAACTTTTGTATTTCTGGTGAGGTTTTCATGCCTATAAGATTTTCTACTTTCATTTCTACATTGCAGTTATTGCAGTATGTATTTATGTTTTGCCTGTGCCGTTCATATTTTTTGCAGTCCATCAGAACGTGTCTAATTGTATTTGGTTCTTGATACTCTTTGCACACGGGTTCTTCTAGCATGAAATATTTAGTTTCAAGCTTGAGCCGTAGCAATTTTATTTTTTTTTTAAATTAATTGGTACTTTTAGTTCATCTTGTATCTGACATTTTTTGCTTGGTTTTTTTTTTTTTTAGGGCACAAATTAGGTGGGACCATCCTTATATTATAGGCTGAACAACTATAATCAGTCTACGACAAATGTGTTTGAAAACAATATTAATGTTAATGTTAATCAGAATCGACGTCATTGCACTCCGGGCAAACCCATAGGTGCTCAGTCTCCCTCAGAAAATGTCGGAATTGTTTGAAAACAAAGTAATTACTTCTTCGTCGTCATCATCGCTATCACCCTTCAGATCCCCAAGAAGACTTTGTGCCACGCCCTCACGTCCGGTGCCATCTGCTCAGATATTTCCTTGTCTTCTGTCTTCCTTTTATTTGTATCCATAAACTGGAGCATTCTATGACGTTTAACAAAAATAAAACGAAATAAAAGCATTATAATAATAACAGCCCCTTCAGTCATAACTGACTGTGGGAATGCGCCTCTTAGGTGACAGTCCTCAGCTGCTTATTTTCCTGGTTTTTCTTTTGACGTTTTCTCCACTTTTCTGCTTGCCGTGAGAGCTTTTTTTTCGCCCAATCTGAAATGGCGCCGTAGAGAGCATCGCCACTTGATGGCAGCTTCATCCTCCCTGGTTGATGGATTTCTGCCCGGTGCTCTCATGTCTCACTTGCACATATCTTTAAACCTCAGCAGTGGTCGCCACAAACATTAAAATTGAAATGCACTAAGAAATTCTTCTTCTTCCTCGCTGGTCCTGAAAAGGACGTTGGTTGCGTTGTGTCTACAGCGGAGTTGCGATATCTGCGCCTTTCGGCCGACACATCCGACTTCAGCACGGCATTTTTTGGGACCGGGTTTGCCTTCCCTCTTCGATCCCTACTCTTTCAACCAGACTGCAGTGATGCAGCCTGTTTCCAGGACCACCACGTGGAGGTGGAGTAGAGTCTTGGTCAGCTCTGGTTCGCTGACCCTGATGCAAGCAGTCAAGCTATGGGTCGCTGACTGCATTCTCTATTGCTGCGTCTTTGGGTCCCACACTAAGAAATAATGAAGGTGAAAATTATCACGGTAAAACAATATATGCTTATATGAAACTGCTAGTTTTCATATACGACTATATCATTACTTTTTCGAAAACTGCTCATTGAGCGCCAATCTGTAATACAACATGAATAAGGGGAAAAATTTACCTACTTAAAGATTTTTGTCAAATGCTACAGTGAACATTCCTTGTGGAAATTACAGTGTAATGTATCGAGTACATGTACTTATACTGTAATAATAATACCCACACTGTATTAGATCACTGTATCACCAAAATTTTTCATTACACTGCAGTGCATGTACTACTTGTATTAATTATTTTTTTTAAGAAAGAGAAATGTTTTCAAAATAACATTACAAACGATTCAAAACCAGGCGCAACTTACGTATACATGTACTTGCACAGATGTAACCCACTATTTAAAATAATGAGGAATCCTCTTTTGCACCAAACTGGATAGTCTCCTTTTGGCTGCTAAGTCCCGCATTCTCTTCAACAGCAGAAGCTGTGTAGGACAGCTGTCATCTTCTTGCTCGTACAAGCCATCGCTGTTTCTAGTGCTATAAAGGCCTCTTCAGGACTTGGTCGACGTTTTGGGTTTTCTTCATAATCTACAAGTACATCATTGTACTTCTGAGGTGTCTTCATCATCGGTCACTACATGTATTTGGTTTTCTTCTTGCACAAAAGACAAAATTTCTTCGTCATTCAAAAACTGAAAACCAGAACCATTATCATCTTCTAGCCACATGTGTGCATCATCTTTGTCACAGTCCGAAAATCCGGGCATTGCTTGAAACAGTTCCACAACTTCATTTATACAATCATCATTTGTGTCCACTACAGTAGTTTCATTTCCTCCTTTTTTCCCAAGCAATCTATTCCAATAGCTGTTGTTGAGATTATCTTGTGACAGGGTGGTCCAAGCATCAGCTAACATATAGCAGCAGTCTTTGAGATTAAGCTTTTTGGAAAATGCCACCACACTTTCGTCAGCCAACAATAAACGACGCAGGACTTCCTTCTTGTACATCTTTTTAAGCTTTGCTATAACACCCTGATCCATTGGTTGAATCAGTGCTGTTACATTGGGAGGCAGAAAAATTACTTTAAAATTTGCATCAACTGCATTCAATGTATCCGTCTCTGGATGAGATGGTGCATTGTCCAGTAGAAGAATTACTTTTCCAGTTTTCTTTTCTTGTTCTCTCAACCTCTTCACATTTGGGATGAACTGATTTGTATACCAATCAAGAAATATTTCACTATTCATCCAAGCACTCTTCTGTGCTTTGTAGCACAATGGGAGACATGTCACATTCTTTAAACAAACGTGGTTTTTTTTTTACCGATCATTAGCACCGGTAAACGATGACTTCCACCGGCATTCGCGGCTACCAAAATTGTTACTCTCTCTTTGCACTTTTTAAACACAGGGGAAGCTGCTTCGCGCTGAGATGCAAGTGATTTTTGAGGCAATGATTTCCACCATAAGCCAGTCTCATCGGCATTATACACATCGAGTGAATAACCTTCTTCTTCCAAAAAAGCCAAGAATGTTTCTTTAAAATTTTCAGCGGCAGTTGCATCGCTAGATAAGGATTCCCCTTGGATCTCCAATTCTCGTATGCCATTACGAGATTTAAAGTTTCTTAACCATCCCTGGCTGGCCTTAAAGTCAGGAGGACAGTCAAGTTGATTGTTGAACTGAAGTGCCTTTTCACACAATAGAGAACCAGAGATAGTTTCCCCTTTGCTTCTTCTTTGCACAAACCATATATACAAAGCCTCTTCCCATTTCAAATCTTTCGCATGTCTCATGGTTTACGTTTCTTCGACCCATTTTCATATACTATCCAATTTCGATGCAAAGCTCATAATTTTATCCTTGTTATTTTGATGTCAGAGACGGTAGCTTTCCCAACATTGAAATATCCTCGCAAGTGAAGACACAGTTCACCTTTTCCTAGTCTCTTGATAATTTCTGTTTTCGTTTCAATTGACAAAACATTGCGGTTCCTTTTATATGCTTTAGGCCTTCTGGAAGATTCCATATCGCACAGAGAAATACTTGCACACCAAAATATATCTGCTGTAGTAGCAGACACAATTATTTTAAGTTGAACTGTCTGTTTAGCCAGTGTTCTTAGAACGCACACGTATACACTAGATTAGTAAACCAGATATTAACTGACTTTATATAACTGACTTCCTGTACGTAAGCGACCGACCATTAGCCCATTCCATCCTCTACAAATTGTTTGCACACATTTGAATATAGCATCAAAAGATTCAAAAATAAAGTCTAACATGACTGGTGGCGCTTGTTTTTTTTTTTTCTCTAAAAAGTGTTGGGATAATTGGATGTTCGGATAATTGGGGTTCGTATAAATGGAGTTCTACTTTATATATATATATATATATATATATATATATATATATATATATATATATATATATATATATATATATATATATATATATATATATATATATATATCTTCTTCTTCGTTCGTCCTGAAAAGGACGTTGGTTGCGTTGTGTCCGTTTACAGCGAAGTTGCGATATTTGCGCCTTTCGGCCGACACATCCGACTTCAGCACAGCATTTTTAGGACCGGGTTAGCCTTCCCTCTTCGATCCCTACTCACTCAGCCAGACTGCAGTGATGCAGCCTGTTTCCAGGACCACCACTTGGAGGTGGAGTAGGGTCTTGGTCAGCTCTGGTTCACTGACCCTGACGCAAGCAGTCAAGCTATGGGTCGCTAACTGCATTCCTCACTGTTGACGCGTCTTAGGTATATATATATATATATATATATATATATATATATATATATATATATATATATATATATATATATATATATATATATATATATATATATATATATATATATATATATAATATTTTACTATAAAATTCTCTCAGGCGTCCGTCCCGGGCGTCACACACAAATTTTTCCGACCAAAGTTGCAGTCTGGGAATTATATAAAAGTCGTGCGCTTCTGGCCTTAGCATTAAACTGCATCACATTGATATAGCGCGCAGGTTTTTTTTCCGCCAAAGTTTCAGTTATATTTTAAGTAATAAATAGAAAACACATAGGAAAGTGTCAAAAATCTACAGTATATGTTACAATTGTTGCCGTTTAATTGTTTCCCTTTGGAAAGGAAGAGGATATATTACATCCCTTGAAAAAAGGCTAACATTAACGTTTTCCCACTAATTTCCAGCCTGGAAATTACATAAAAGTTTTGCCCTTCTGGAACTTCACTAAACTGCACGACGTTTAAAGTAGAGCGCGTCTTATTGTGCTCTAAAGTTGAAGTTATCTTTTTTTAATAATAAATAGAAAACACATAGTAAAGTGTCCAAAAATCTACATATATTTATTGTTATTATTATTATTATTTTAATTTCTTACTTTTGACTGGAAAGAGGATAAATTACATCCCTTGAAAAAAAAAAAAAGCCATAATTTTTTTCTTCAAAACTTTCCTAAAAATTGGTAAAATAAAATCATTAAGAATCAACCAAATGAGCTCTCCAGTCTGTCTAAATGTGTTCCAGATGCTGAAAAGTTTAGAAGTTAGATTTAGTTCTGTCCTCGTCATTATTTTGACGGGTATATTTACTATGATATATGAAAAAGAAGATTCTTTATGGAAGAAGCTACAATACCACGAGCAAAAACTAAAGATTAAAATCGGATAATGTCAGGTATCACAGCAAGCCAGCGGGACATCACAAGACGCTGAAGAAAGCGTGTTGTATATGCAGAAAGAAAAAGACTGGCCTCAATTGAAGCGAGCCATACAAACGTTGAAAGATGTTGCATTACGTCATTTTTGAAAGGTTTCCCCATGGCTTCATATTTAATGCATCCAGATAATTTTTACTACAAAGATCTAATGACGATGGCCTGTCGTATAAATGTATGACATAACCAAAGTAGAAATAGTGCCGTGTTTTGGTTATGTGACAGAAAGAGCACAATTAAAGTTCCCGCCAATTTTGACGGGTTACTTGCTTGTGTGTATATATATATATATATATATATATATATATATATATATATATATATATATATATATATATATATATATATATATATATATATATATATATATATATATATATGTGTGTGTGTGTGTGTGTGTGTATATATATAATCACACATATAAACAGTATATAAAATCTGTCTTCCTCTCTGACTTATTACATTTAAGAGCATACATTTTGCTAAGCTTTACATATTATACAAAATTATAATTATCAAATTAAAATGATATTTTTTTCTGTTGGTACTTTCCTTCTGGAAGGGTTAGTCCCTTCTCGCCTTCCCCATGCACTTTAAAGACGTGGCGTTGTCGGCATAGGTCTTCGCTAATTTTCAGATGTGTGTCGAAATGGCTACATTAGCTGAACAACAATCGATCGACTTTGTAAGATATGGAATATAGTGCATGTCAGTGTTACAACATAATACTATATTTCTAATTTCCATATCAGTACGATACCTAAAAAATTTGTGAACAAAATATCGATTCTCCCTGAGCGCATTTAGTTGTGAAAGTGTATAACGCCAGCATTACCATTACAGATTAGCCATAAACCAATCAGCTAATATGATTTTCAGTGTTTTCTATTTCTCCCTCCTTCTTTCTTACTTTTTCTCTCTTTCTTTACACAATATGGAAATTTACGTTCATATACTTTCGGATTTAGCTTCACTCCTTCAAGCTGGTAGCTTCCAAAAATAGTCATGATTAAGTTCGTTACATTTTTATGTTTCTACTTATTTCACACTCTGTCTATGTTATTTTTTTGTTTTCTCTACCTCCTTCTTTCGATCTTTTACGTCCCTTTACTGCACCCTCTTAAATACCCCCCTCTCTTTAACCTCCACGATCTCTCCCAGGCTGTGAAATTCCGGTTTAAAAAAAAATAATAATCAATGTTATGTTTCTGCAAAGTTGTTATTCTGTTCCTTGTACAGTCTTCTTCCTTTTCTCATCTATGTACTGAATAATTTATGTATTGTTAGATAAAATAATAATTATAATTCTAGCTTTTACAACAACAGCCAAAAAGCTGCCGACTTTCATAAATGTATGCTGGAGTAGAACAGATTGAACTGGTATGATAAGATCACCAGTGTGGAACTGATGACAACATTTAATACCAGACAAGCATCACTGGAACAAGAGATGTGAAGAAGACGTTGGAGATGGATAGTACGCACACTGTGGAAATCTTTTGATATCACTACTAGGCAGTCCTTATTCTGGAAACCACTGCAAAAGAGAGGTATAGGAAGAACAAGGAACACATGGAAAAGAGTGGCCGAGACAGACATGAAGGGGATGAAAAAGACATGGTACGATTAACCAGGTTACCAAAGAATTTATTTCAGGTCATAGTTCCAGGCTAAGAATATAGAACAGGTAAAAAACAAAGAGATTCAGAGTAGCGACACAAAAGAACAGACAAATCATCGCGATGACGAAGTTAAACTAACAACAGAGTTCCGCAAGAGTGGCGTGTATAGGCCATGCGGTCTTGGACTGTGGTGTCCACAACCAGTAGCACACCTACCAATGGAAGAAAGACAGGGATGTGGACAATAGATCGAGCCCAATCCTCTAGCTTCATAGGCACCAGCAGACCATCCCTTTGTGCCTGACAACTGGCCACTTCAGATTACTAGGCTACCTCTGTCGCCTCAGAATATAACATACTAATGAATATTCACGTGGAACTGGAATCAGAACTAGTGACCACATTCTCCAGAACTGCCCAGCCCACAATGACCTACGACGTCAGACCTGGCCTAGGGGGTGCGGATCTGAGGCAGCAGCTACGGGGCTGCAGCGTGGACCTGAAAAAGACTGGGGACTTCGTCCTGGCGGTAGGCCGGCCGATTTAGCGTGACTAACAAAGTGAAAGCAGAAGGACTGATTGTGATGATGAAGGTTATTAGAATTGTGTGTTGTGGTTCTAAATTTGTATTGTCTTGTTTTCATAATCCACTTATGTATTTTTATATTACATCATTTTTTCTGTACTTAATGTTTCTCCTGCGCTGTCATATTATATTTTGTTGCATTTTCTCTTTCTGCAACTTTTGATTCTTTCTTATTTTCCCTGTTGTTTCTCTCTATCTGTCTCTCTCTGTCTGTCTGTCTCTGTCTGTCTGTCTGTCACTGTCTGTCTCTCTGTATGTCTGTCTCTGTCTGTCTGTCTGTCTGTCTCTGTCTCTGTCTCTGTCTCTGTCTCTCTCTCTCTCTCTCTCTCTCTCTCTCTCTCTCTCTCTCTCTTTGTCTGCCTCACCCTGTCACTTCTCTCATTATAGGGCATTTGCTATCATTTGGGCAAGGTGTGCGCCTTTCAACCTGGAAACTATGTCCGTCGATTAGATTATGGCGTATGTCCAAGTGTAAGAAAACCTGGTGGTCTGGTGTTTGGTGTTGTTTTTATTGTATTATTATTATTTTTGGGGGTAATTTTCTTTGTCTTCTTTTTTATTTAGGTATTTTTTTTTTCATTTCTTACTATATTTCGCTTCTTACCTCATGCATGCTTTTCTCACCTGTCTAGTTTATTTATTCTACCTGCTCTCATTTATTCCCCTTCATTTTATTTAGTCTCCGTTTTAAGTAACTAAATTTTCCCTCTTTGATACCGTGTCTCTTGCTTCCCTGTCTGTCCAACTCCGTTTCCTCAATATCTCAATATTTTTCCCCCCTTCGGCATATCTCACTTAACACCAGTGTCACACTGACCAAAACTCTTCCAGGCCACAGAACACCGTGACACCGTATTCTCCTTGAAAGTAGAGGAGTTTGAAAAAATACAACCGTGCACCGAAATACAAAAAACAGACGAAAAACGAAACAAAAATGCCGGGATTAGGGGAGAGGGGGGAGAAGGGGAAGGGGGGGGAGGGGGGAAACAACTTCAGCAGTACCGAGAGCTTTGTGTGCGTAGCTACTCTCTAGCCCAGTGGTTTTCAACTAGTCGTACGCTTACCTTTTGTGTTACCTGGACTGTATTGAGTTAGTAAGTACTTTTTGTGGTATCAAAGAGTATTGTATGTTAATAAGTGTACTTTTTCTTGTATCAAAGGATATTCTATGTGAATAAGTGTACATTTTATGATATCAAAAGATATTCTATGTTAATAAGTGTACTTTTTCTAATATCAAAGGGTATTATATGTTAACTAGTGTAAAAGCCTGACATAAGACGGGAATTTAATTCAAAAAGCACCAATACCTAACGGCAATTTTACTTATTCAAAAGTATTTGAAAAAACCAAGTATTTGTTTTACATCTGATGTTAAAAGTCTGAACATGACAGAAGAGCATCTTGATTTTCTGTTGTTTTAATCTGGTACAACTTAAATCATGGATCTCCGCATCTTCCTGTCTCCAGTTCATGTACTGTTTATCAGTTGTGTTGTTGACTTCTGTCCATACAGTATAATCAAACTGTTCATGCACACCGTCATTTGCGCACTTTTCTTTGTCGAGTGTTATTATTTTCGGGAGAGTACATATAAGGGAAACAATACAATTAATGTCTAACTTTCAACCACAGTTGCATCCCTTAGCGTTACGCACTGACAGAAAAAGCTGGGATTTTGTATATAGGATAAGTGTACCTTTTTTGGTATCAAAGGATATTCTATGTTAATAAGAGTACCTTTTGTGATATCAAAGGACATTCTATGTTAATAAGTCTACATTTTGTGATATCAAAGGTCATTATATGTTAATAAGTGTACCTTTTGTGGTATCAAAGGGTACTATATGTTAATAAGAGACCTTTTTTTGTTATCTAAGGGTATTATATGTTAATAAGTGTATCTTTTGTGATATCAAAGGCTATTATATGTTAATAAGTGTGCCTTTTGTGATATCAAAGGGTATTATATGTTAATACATGTACCTTTTGTGGTATCAAAGGGTATTATATGTTAATAAGTGTACATTTTTTGCAGTAACTGAGGTCAGTATGTTAGCGAGTTCACTTTTTGTCATATGGAAAGGTACTATGGTGAAGGTCTGTGCTCCTTGGGGAGCTCAAGGATGATGATGATGATAAAAATAGTTTTTGAAAACGAAATGATGTTATAATGTTTCACTTCAATTTGTATGCATTTAGATAGATTCTCACTGTCTTTTCTACTGCTGTTTTTATTCCTTTGTCCCCTGACGACGTCATTGTGGTCGTAACATGTGTCATTGCGTTGTTCTTTGTCCTAAAACGAGTTATGCTATCCGTTTTGGTTCACCTTGTCGGACAAGTCAACATATTAAACCAGTGTGACCGTTTTAAACAGGAAATAAGCCAACGATAAACCTTGAATAATAGGAATTAACCATCTCTATGTTGCTTATATTGTTACGGTATATGATATTAACGCCGTCTGCTAAAGGTTACCAGACGTGCAATTGTAAAGGTTAAGACATTTAATATATTGCGATAGATGTTTCAATTACTGAACGCTTCATACACGATCGATTATGACGTGTATAGCGTTGTTTAGGACACAGTCGGTAACTAAGAAACGTGACCCCTTGTTACTTGACCTGATGATGATGAGTTCCCCTGAAAATCATTAATTTAATAAAGAAAACCTATGAAGACATGACGTGCAGAGTTCTTCATGAAGGACAGCTTACAGAACCATTTGGGATAAGAACAGGAGTGCGACAGGGATGCCTCTTGTCTCCATTTCTTTTCTTGCTGGCAATAGATTGGGTTATGAGATCATCGACAACACACAACAGAAATGGAATCCCGTGGACTCTGACTAAGCAGTTGGATGATCTGGATTTTGCTGATGATTTGGCTCTCCTGTCCCATAACCGTAATCAGATGCAGGACAAATTGAAAACACTCGATGAGAGGTCACAGCAATTGGGTCTGAAAATACACAGGGAAAAGACAAAAATAATGCGAATAAATGCAGGTAATGAAAACAGGGTTGAACTTGAAGAAACGCCAATACAAGATGTAGAATCATACACATATCTTGGCAGTAATATAGACAAAGTTGGAGGGACAGACAGCGATATCAAAATAAGAATACAAAAAGCAAGAGGAGCTTTCATTGCATTGGGAAATATATGGAGATCAAGAGAAATAGGATCCAACACGAAAATAAGAATCTTCAACTCAAATGTGAAGTCAGTCCTATTGTATGGCTCGGAGACATGGAGAACAACAAAGACAACAACCAAAAAGCTACAGACTTTCATAAATGGGTGCTTGCGTAGAATAGAGGGATTAAAATGGTATGACAAGGTTACCAATGTGGAACTGATGACAAGAACTGGACAAGTGCCAGTGGAACAAGAGATGAGAAGAAGACGATGGCGATGGATAGGACACACACTGAGGAAACCTGTTGATAGCATTACAAGGCAGTCCTTGTTCTGGAACCCCCAGGGCAAGAGAGGCAGAGGAAGACCAAGAAGTACATGGAGAAGAGAGTTGGAAACAGAGGTGAAAATGATGAGGAGAACATGGAAAGAACTTGAGATGATGGCACGTGACAGGAGGACTTGGCATGTGTTTGTTGAAGGCCTATGCTCCTTTGGGAGTGGAGGGTTATGAATGTTGCTTATATGATGTTCATTGTTGTCGCGATTTGGTAGATAGTTTTAATTGTCCAAATCGTCCAAATTTATTCTCTCCCGTCATTTTTCTATAATTTTGAGGGCCCGCTCTTTAAAAATTATGTACTCCTATGCTATAGTAACCTCTCTTCCTCCCCCTTCCCAACCCCCTGTCAACTCCCGCACGGCGATTTTGTCCTTCTCTTTTATTGTCTGGCAGTTTGGTAGATTTGTCTAACTCAACAAACCGCCTCTAACCTCAACTGACGACAGGTGTGTAAAACCAGTTCTAAACTGTATTAGTATGTTAACGTCTTGTAAAATCGTAGAAATCGTATGTTATTTGAATCTTTAGGACATGATCTTACTTGTAACTAAACAATTTTTTGTTGTTCTGTTAGTGGTGAATTAGGGGGAAAAAGTTGAAAAGCACTGTAGTAGTCTCTAATGCACCGTAGTTGGTCACATGGAAAAGTCTGACCTGAATGCGGGGGGGGGGGGGGGGGGGGGGGGGGGGGGGGGGAGGGGGGTGGGGGGTGGGGTGGGGGGGGGGGGGGGGGGGGGGGAGAGAAAAAAAACCAGATTACACAAACTGTGTCTCACACGAAACAAACATAGCAAAGGACCCGGTTCTTGATGCAGCCTCTGTTGGGACTACACATCAAGACAATCTTTGGTTGCTTTTTATTAATATAGTGACTGCGAATATTCGAAAAGTTGAGTTGTGTGTGTGTGTATATGTAAGCGTGTGTCGGTTTTTTAACAGATGTATAATGTTAGCAATCATCAAGTATTATATATATTCTTCATTATTATATGGTGAAGAAACATGAACAAGCAATTGGAAGAAAGAATTGAGGCTCTTGAGATGTGGATATATAGAAGAATGGGGCGCGTCTCATGGAAAGAGAAGAAAACAAATAAGGAGGTCCTAGAAAATCTAGGAATAAAAAGAGAATTAATGAAGGAGATCAAAATTAGGCAGCTAAAATATTTTGGCCACATAAAAAGTCATAACACCGTGCAGAAGACCATAATAGAAGGGAGAGTTGAAGGCAAACATGCGAGGGGAAGACAGCGCTATAAGTGGGAAGATAGCATCAAGAGATGGACAGGAAAGAGTCTATCAGAGTGCACCATCAAGACAAGAGACAGGAAAGAGTCTATCAGAGTGCACCACCAAGACAAGTGACAGAAGACGTTGGAGATCCATTGCAGACGACCTTTGTTGCGGAGATGGCAGCTGATGACGAGGATGATAATGTTGGCGTTTTGTCTCTGTTATTTTAATGAGTTAGTATTTATTATGATGAGTTAGATCTGGAAATGCTATGGACGGATGGCACCGGAGAAGAGGTTATGGCATGTATTTGTTGAGGACCGGTACAATACAAGGAGGTGCGAGGTATTTGTGATGATGATTTAGATGTTCGAAACTTGACACTGTATGTTTTTTCTCAAGAAAGGTTACTACTTAGAACATTTTACCGGGAAATTTACTACCTTATTAAAACTATTAAATCTAAATTTTATATATAAATTTATACTTACATACACCCCCTGTGGTTTATTTTGAATTTGTAAGCGTCGTAAAACCGTTACCACAGGTCTCACGTGAGTTTATAAGTTTCCACTCCGTTTACTTCAAACTGAATGCTAATTTGCTAGACTCGTGAATCTTTTACTCCAAATGTAGTTGTGTTGAAAAATCTTTCTTAAACCTTTTACTCTATATCAGGGTTTCTTTTAACCTGTAGTCCACGGACCCCCTTGGTGATCCATGAATGGATTCTAGGGTGTCCGTGTACATAACTTAAAATTTAAAATGTGAAGAATTTTAAATTATGCTGTTATGTACACATTTTGTTTGTTTGCCAAGAATGGGTTCATAGCCTTCACCCGACAATCAAGCTGGTCCATAGCCTTCTTCGGACAATCAAAGTGGTCCATAGCCTACAACGGACAATCATATGAGTCCATAGTCTTCACCGGACAATCAAAGTGGTCCATAGCCCTCATCAGGCAATCAAAGTGACCCATAGCTTTCACTGAAAAATCAAAAGAGTCTATAGCCTTCATCGAACAATCATAGGGGTCCATAGGCTTCATCGGACAATCATAGGGGTCCATAGGCTTCATCGGACAATCAAAGGAGTCCTAAACCTTCATCGGACAATCAAAGGAGTCCATAGCCTTCATCGGATAATCATAGGGTTCCTAGCCTTCATCCGGCAATCAAAGTGACCCATAGCTTTCACTGGAAAGTCAAAAGTCTATAGCCTTCATCGAACAATCATAGGGTTCCTAGCCTTCATTGGACAATCAAAGGAGTCTTAAACCTTCATCGGACAATCAAAGGAGTCCATAGCCTTCATCGGACAATCATAGGGATCTATGGTACACACAGTGTTAAGAAACCATGCTATAGATTTCATGTGAAATTGCCAGCTTCATTGACCGTTTCATTAAAGTGATGTTTCATTAAAGTGATGTTTCATTAAAGTGATGTTTCATTAAAGTGATGTTTCATTAAAGTGATGTTTCATTAAAGTGATGTTTCATTAAGTATTATAAACTTCTGAAAACTTTTATCAAACATTTAATATGAATTCTTTGAATATAACATTTATTTTACCTTTAAAAGTTTTAAGAAATGCCCTCAGAATATTAAAAACGTATCCATAGTGGAAAAGGGGGTATGAGAAGTCGCTGACAATGGATATAGCACACATTGAGAAAACCAATTAACATTACAAGGATGTTCCTGATTTGGAATCACCCAGGTAGGAGAAAAAAGAGGAAGACCCAACAAAACGGAAAAGAGAGCTAGAGATATGCATGAAAGCGGTGAAGAAGAGAGTGTAACAGCTTGAACGAATGGTACAGAACGGGAAGACGTGGCATATTTTTGTTGACGGCCAGTGTACCATAGTGTGCTTAATAGTTTTGACTGATTGAATGTAGCTTAGTTACGTTACTGACTGACTGATTGTAGTTTAGCTACGTTACAGATCGATTGAGTGTAACATATCTACGTACTGACTGATTGAATGTAACGCAGTTATGTTACTGACTGATTGATTGTAACAAAGTTACGTTACAAGTAACATTAGACGAGTTAAGTAGTTATGAAGAAATTTAGTGGTAGCTAATTAGCAATAATAATGTACGATTTGCTGACATTTTAAAAGAATCAATTATGAGAAAATTATGATATTTCACTAGAGACGATAACGGGATATTAATGACTAATTACTAATGAACTATTTATGAGCACGTCACTCTTTAATTATTTCACTTTTACATTTACATATGAAATTAACAAGAATGGTTATCAATTGATGAGTTAAGTGAATTCAAGAAGAGCGGAGCATCACTGGCCGCATAACTCATTTGTAGGGTGCGGCTGAGAGAAAAAAAATGAAGAAGCTTTTTTTTTTTAGTTTAAACAGCAAGCTTTGACCCATTTTGGCGAGGCGCTGCGCGTTCTGTATAGACACAAGAAATGTCGGTTATATTAGGACGCATGTCCAAATGTAGACAAATTTGTCTAATGAAGAACCTGCCTAAGGCATTGCTACGGCTGATTTGTTCACTGTTACTTGATATATTCCTCATTAGAAGAAACAGAATAAAATTACATATAGATATATATACCCCGAGGATGTGGTGTAGGCACCGTAGATGAAAGGTATTGAACCTTCTTTCTTGCTTAGCATAGGTTGTCCATGTCTTGCTGCCATATAACAGTGTGCTGGTGACACAAGCGTTATATACCGCAGCTTTGGTCTTCGTTGTGAGTTTATAGAGTTTCCTCAAACAAGCGTTGTGAGGCGGACAAAGGTAACTGCTGCTTTACCAATGCGGCTGTCAATTTCTGTGTCCAGAGAGAGCTTTTGACTTTAAGAAATTAGCAAGTGGTGACAGAAAAGTTACCACAAGGATAACTGGTTTGTGGCAGCCAAGCCTTCATAGTGACGTTACTTTTTTGTTTACCTATATTCGTTTATTTATTTACGTATCATTCACAGTCCTCGAGTTTCCTTCATTATTTACATGTAGTAGCCAATGCTAATATTTGAAAGAGAGTCAGACCAAAGACAACCTGGCGGAGAACTGTGGAGTCTGAGATGCAAAGCATGGATCAGAGTTGGGGCGCGGCACGAAGGATGGCCACCGACCGAGTAAAGTGAGGACAGTTTGTTGCTGCCCTACAAGACGCCACGAGGCGTGATGGCCACTGACTGCTTTGTCAGTCAGGGGTTCAGAAGAAGAATGCTAACATTAGCAAATAAATAAAATAGAGAGCCCAAATGGTCTCACTAGTAAATACAAGGTAAAGGTCCCATAGCAGATACTGCCGCAGGGGTGAGACGTGTTAGAGACTTCACTGTACTAGGTCCAGCATCGAGCGGTGCGATGACCAGTTCCCATACTTCCTGCCTGTTTCTTCCCTAAATTAAAAAGCAAAGTTAAGTATCCATTTACAGTTTGATGGATTGGAGCGTGTCGATACTGTGAAACAATCCCGGCACCACTGCCGCGAGAGACCAGCGCACTAACCACTCTTTCAATCGTACGGAAAACAAGAAGAAATGAAAGCAAGAAAGAAAGAAAGAACGAAAGAACGAAAGCAAGAAAGAAAGAAAGAAAGCGAGAAAGAAAACAAGAAAGAAAGCAAAAAAGAAAGAAAACAAGAAAGAAAGCAAAAAAGAAAGAAAACAAGAAAGAAAGAAAGCAAGAAAGAAAATAGGAAAGAAAACAAGAAAGAAAGCAAGAAAGAAAACAAGAAAGAAAGAAAGCAAGAAAGAAAATAGGAAAGAAAACAAGAAAGAAAGCAAGAAAGAAAGAAAGAACGAAAGAACGAAAGCAAAAAAGAAAGAAAGAAAGCGAGAAAGAAAACAAGAAAGAAAGCAAAAAAGAAAGAAAACAAGAAAGAAAGCAAAAAAGAAAGAAAACAAGAAAGAAAGAAAGCAAGAAAGAAAATAGGAAAGAAAACAAGAAAGAAAGCAAGAAAGAAAGCAAGAAAGAAAGAAAGCAAGAAAGAAAATAGGAAAGAAAACAAGAAAGAAAGCAAGAAGGAAAGAAAGCAAGAAAGAAAACAAGAAAGAAAGAAAAAAAGAAAGAAAGCAAGAAAGAAAGCAAAAAAGAAAGACAGCAAGACAGAAAGAAAACAAGAAAGAAAGAAAGCAAGAAAGAAAGAAAGCAAGAAAGAACGAAAGCAAGAAAGAAAGAAAACAGGAAAGAAAGAAAGCAAGAAAGAACGAAAGCAAGAAAGAAAGAAAGAAAGCAAGAAAGAAAACAAGAAAGAAAGAAAGCAAGAAGGAAAGAAAGCAAGAAAGAAAGAAAGCAAGAAAGAAAGAAAGCAAGAAAGAAAGCAAGAAAGAAAGAAAGAAAGAAAGAAAGAAAGAAAGAAAATAGGAAAGAAAACAAGAAAGAAAGCAAGAAAGAAAACAAGAAAGAAAGAAAGCAAGAAAGAAAACAAGAAAGAAAGCAAAAAAGAAAGAAAGAAAGCAAGAAAGAAAGAAAGCAAGAAAGAACGAATGCAAGAAATTCTTCTTCTTCTTGCGATCGCATCTTTGATGATTACACCGTCAGACGAGTTCTCATGATGAATTCGACTGTTGTTTGAAGTTCCTCTTTAACTCCATACAGCTTTGAGTTTAGTGTTGAGTCATTGGGCCAGTATATCTTTCTTAACTGGTCGTACAGAGGACAATCCTGTAGAACATGCTCAGCAGTTTGTTCGTTTAATCCACATGTGCACAGTGGTGAAGCAGACAATCGTAGCTTGTACATGTGTTTATTCAGTTTGTTATGCCCTGTCCTGAGTCGAAAAATAGTGATCTGTCCCTGCCGGTCGAGAGTGTGATAGTCGTCTTTGGGTTGATTCTGTTCTCTTCTGATAGTCTAGATAGATGTCTTTTTCTCAAAGTATGTGATTTCATTATCTTCTTGTTCACATTCTCCTCCCTTTTTTGCAAGTTTATCTGCCTTTTCATTTCCGGGTACACCACAATGAGATGGTACCCACTGAAGTATGGTTCTCTTTCTGACAGCTACCTTGTTTAGTTCATTTCTCAGATGCGGGAGTTTACCACCCTTGAGAGCTTGCAGGACAGACAGTGCATCTGTGAGGATGACTACCTGGTGGCAGTCAGAGTTGGTGTTATAAATCATATTTGCAGCTTGCTCTAGAGCTTGAACCTCAGCTGTATAGTTGGAACAGAATTTACCAGTGGGAATGTGCCTAGTCTCATAGTGGTTGTCAGGATATGAGATAAAGATACCGGCACCTCCATTCCTAACAGCATTAGTTGCTGATCCATCTGTATAGGCATGTATCCATGATTGATCGGGATAGCTTTCTTGGATCATACTCAATGTAGCAGTTCGTTTTTTGCAGATCATTATACTCACATCCACTTGTGAGACCACTGACTGATGTATTAATTTGGAGGGCACTGCTGGCCTGCTCCCATGGTACAGGGTATAGGGTGGGCTTCAGTGGTGTTGTCTTCCTGGATAGGTCTTCTTGATGCTGTCTTATAAGTCTTTTCCCCCGATGCACAAAGCTGCTACGCTTTAGACGTCCCAATGCCAGATCATCTAGTCTTGCCTTCATTGGGTGCATTGGCATACTGTTGTACTTTTCCATCTGGATCATGGTTTTTGTGTCTCTTCTATGGGACAATGTCTGTAATCCAGCAACCTTCTGCATCTCTGTTATTGGTGTAGTTTTCATGGCTCCTGTAATGAGCCTGAGAGCTTGATTTTGCACCTTGTCCAAAGACTGCAGATGTGAGTTAGCAGCTGATGACCATGCTGCTGAGCTAAACTCTAAGTGTGGTCTTATTACTCCATTATAAAATCTTCTTTAGATTTCGTTCATTTGCTCCCCAGTTGGTACCTGCTAATTTTCTGAGTATGCCTAGTCGTCTTCGGGCCTTTCCTTCTGCATTTTCAATATGCTTATTCCATGTAAGCCTTTGGTCAAATGTCACCCCAAGATAGGTGGGGTAGCTTTCTTCCTTGATCACGGTTGTCCCTAGGTGTATGTTAGCTGATTTGTCCTTGGGGGCGAGGGAGAACAGTGTTGTGGAGGTTTTGTCTGTGTTTATTGTGATAAGCCATTTCTCTGCCCATGACACTAGCATGTCTGCTGCCCGCTGCATTCTATAATTTGCTGTGGTGACATTTTCATCAGCGCACCAGAGTACTAGGTCATCTGCATATAAGGCAGCTTTAACTCCTGCAGGGAGATCTTTCACCAGGTCATTGATGTAAACAAGGAAGAGTGTTGGGGAAATTACTCCTCCTTGAGGTACCCCCTGATGGAGCAACACTTTTCTGCTCTGCAGACCGTCAAGAGTGACTCTAGTTCTCCTGTTATGCAGGTATGACTGGATCCATTTCATCATGTTGCCTTGGATTCCACTTCTCCTAAGTTTTGCAATGAGGCCATCTTTCCACACCTTGTCAAAGGCCTGCTTGAAGTCGACCCAGATCGTTAGGACCTTTTTCTTCTCCTGGAAGGCATCTTCTATTGCTTGAGACAAGTAAGTAACTTGGTCTTCTATACTGTAGCATTCTCTAAGTCCAGCTTGTTCCGGCACCAGGATCTGCTCAGACTCTAAATACCATTTCAATCTGTGGTTGACTATTCGCTCCATAGTCTTCCCAACACAGCTTGTGAGACTGATTGGCCGGTAACTTGCAGCCTCGGTCTTACATTTCCCTTTCTTTAGTATGGGTATTGTGATGGGTTCTCTCCATACTTGGGGTACCGTTCCTTTCAACCAGCTGTGGTTGAATATCTCAAGCAGTTTTGTCTTTGCTGCTGAGCTCAGATTTACTAGCATTTCGTTGCTGATTTTGTCTGGGCCGGGTGACTTTTGAAACTTAAGCTTGGAAATAGCCTTCTGTAGTTCTCCTAGTGTGATGGGTTCCCTCATTGGGGCAGGAGTATCTGTCTGTCCCATGGTTGCCAGTATTTCTTTTCTTATCTCTCTCTGATGATCTATGTTAATGGGTAAGTTGCTTTCTGAACTGTATCTTCTAGCAAACAAGTCTGCAGCTTGTTTTCCTCTGAAAAGTTTGCCACCTTCATCCAATGTGATAGTCTGCCTAAGTGAGGAACGCTCTTCATTTAGAGACTTGACTAATCTCCAAAGTTTCCTGCCGTCTTTCTCAAGGTTCAGCGATGCCGTTTTAGTTCTCCAGCTTTTCCGTTTTTTTCTTCTAGCTTTGTTCTCTGAAACTCTGCTACAGCCTTTTTCCATTTGTTGTGAGTTTCAAGTGAAGGCTGAGACTCTGCGTCCTTTCTAGCCCTGTCCATTGCTTCCTGACGTTCTTGGAGTGTGCTGGACCAGTATGGTATGTAGTTACGCCGGCATCCTTTGGGAATGGTTTCTTTTGCAGCTTGTAGTATGCATCTGTTGAAGTCTTTTACCACTTCATTAATGTCTCTGTTCTGTACCTTGAGGGTAGACAGCAGCGTGTTCACCTGATGCCTGAATAAACCCCAGTTGGCTTTTTTGTAGTTCCATCTTGTAATGGCTGGGCCTGTACTGAGAGTTGCACTCTGGACAGTAAGAAAGATTGGGCGATGGTCGCTTCCCCCTAGTTGGTCTCCTACTTCCCTACTAATAGATCCAGCTATATCTGGTGTGGAGAAGGCAAGATCTGGTGTTGAAGTTGTGTGCCATCCTCTGGAGTAGAAGGTAGGAGTATCTGTGGCATTATTGACTAGGATTAGGGAGTGATCATCTTGCCAAGTTTCAACCTCTTCACCTCTGTGATCCAGATGGTTATAGCCCCAGCTCTGGGAGTGGCTATTAAAGTCTCCAACTGCTATAAAGTTGGTGGCTGGTACCTGTATAGAGCTGAGACTCAGGGGTTTGTTGTTCGGACAGTAATAGTTCAGGAGTTCTATTTCCATCTTGTCTACCTTTATCTGCAACAGCTGATATTCTGCTCCATCCATGAAGGTTTTCCTTTCGTGTGCAGGAATGTTATTCCTTACAAGAGTAAGTACTCCTCCTTTTCGTCTATCTTTTCTGTCGGATCTGAAGCATTGATATCCCCTTATTTTAAAGGTTTGATCTGCTTTCAAGTGAGTCTCTTGGATACAGCAAACACTGACTTGCTTCTCATACAAGATGTTTTCCAGCTCTGTCTTTTTGCTGTATCCAGCCTGCTTGCTGTTCACTCCCTCTGCATTCCAGTGCATCATGACAAGTGGCACTCTGGGTTTCTCTTTTTCTGTTTTGTTTTGGTCAGTAGTTCTCCTCCGCCGTCTGCTGACTCCACAAGACGGTCTAGAGGGTCCTCCAGTAGCTGAGGGTGGGTTCTGTCGAGGCTCAGAGCTCGGCACTGCACCTGCCTGGTGGAGCTCCACAGGGCGAGCACCAGTACGAGATTTATTTGACGGTGTACTCTCCATAGAAAAAAAAAAGCGAGTTGCGTGATACTGTGGTTTCCGGTGCGCCTTCTGGCCCAGTATCTACGACTTTAGCACCTGTTCAACGGGAGAGTGGGCTCATCCCTAATCTGTTTATGTTCCCAGTAGTAGACTATTCGCAAGCAGCCTGGGGGTGTCACTGCTCTGCGCGGACCTTGTTTACCGAGGCGGCGTCCGAGCTCGTAGGTGAAAATATGGGTGCGTTATCTTCAAAATAGCCCTGTCTTTCCCATGGCTTTTCTGCCATCCTGCAACTTTGAGTTAGGGAGTTCTGAGCTCCAGTCTCTTTCCCAGGCATTTTATCCTGGCCTGGCATGCATACAGAGGACCCCACTTCTGGTTCTAAGTTAGCAGTTGGGGATAGGTGGGGTAGCACACTGTGCATTCCCCGTCATCCAGGGGGCTCTCCAACTATGCAGAGCTTGCACAATGCTGTGCTCTGGTTCTGGGCTCTCCCAAGGAATCCTCACGTCCTGCACAGAGCCACTTCCAGATACCCACCACCTGCCAACCCTCCATTGTAGAAATCTCCTGCATGCGGCCATCCAGTCAAGAGCCAGTATTAAGTCTGGTGCCCAAGTGATCCCCCCAAGCTCAGTGTGCAATGCTGGGTTCTCATCATGCTGCAACACAGGGGGGATTGTGATGCTCAGCCATCTCTCTCAACTCTGCACCGATAAGTGACATCGGGGACTTAACTGTGCCTCAGTACTGGTGTCGCAAAATTGGTTTCAAGTCATTGCAAATGAGTTCAGTTAGATTTATAAACCCATCTACGATCGAGTGACCGCTTTCAAAATGGCGGCGTATCAGCGAAATGTATATCGGACAGAGGAAATCGCCAACGATAAATAACAACAGAAGGGAATCCGTATGAAAAGGATTTTACATTTCAGTACAGGGAAGGATGGTGTATAACTGCATATAAGATGGAACGGTAGGAAGTTCTCATTTACGGAGATATATGCGTATTTCGGCTGCCCACAGTTACGCTAAAAGCAGGTAAACCCACTTCTGTGCTAAATATTAAAATCAACAAATAACAGTTTGGGAATTTACATGGATAGGAAGATAGAGTTTTATCCGCTGTATAAAACTAGATAAGATGGAACAATATGGATATTATATATGCCGAGAATGATAAAGGCAAAATTTCAGTCGACGCACAGATCTGCCGAAATCACTGTTCGGGAAGGATTTTTTTCAGGTTAGGTTTAAGCTGTGACGTCGGTACTCTCCGATACGTCCGCGCTATACGTATTTAAAGCGGATCGGTAAACTGAGAGGGATACACAACGCAAGAGGTTGAGGCAAGACTGAGGGCAGATAACGCCACGACTCTAAATCCATCTGAAGTGTGAGCGGATCGCCAGAAAATTTCAGTCTAAGTGTCTGGAGTCTGAGGGTAAGCGAATTTACGATAGCTATCCTGTATAATAATTTCTTTTATTTTGTATTACAGGTTCATTTAGAATTCACAAAATATGCCTGTATAATATTCATTGATATAACGTATTATTATTTTAATATGATTTATTCATGTGTTTAGTGGAAGATGGTTGCTTGTACAAAAACGTATCAAAACTAGCCCCACAGCCAAATAGAAAATATTTATTATATTTAATGCTGTATCTCGTCGATATTAAATGCATTATCGCTTACGAAGATAAAGGCAGTCCCATGACCAGAGATTGTCTTAGGGAAATAAATTGTTAGAAGCTTCAGCATGGAAGATACCGCTTTTACGAGGTTAGGTGACTAGTCCCCTTCCTCGCTGCCTTTGCCTTCCCTAGTTCGAGCGCACAACTTTGTACCCATTTACAGCTGGTAAACTGGAGTGTTCTATAGCCAGTTTCAGTAGAAAGCAACCTGATCACGTGGTCACTCACTCTCTTTATTTATGTATTAATTTTGTGTAGATGCTAAGAATAGCATCAGTATTTGAATTTGTACTGGATATGATTTGGAAGGATCAAGTTATAGATCAGAAAGGGATGTATAGGAGCGGAATAAACCAGATGATGTTTATTACTGATATGTTAATATTAAGTCTGTATAATTGAAATGATGTTACTTGCTATGACTGTATAACTTTGACACCTGATGACTGACTTGTCTGACTTATGTGCTAGTCAGTTACACTTAATTGACATGTTAATATTAATGCTATATCACTGAAATGATGTCCTTGCTTACTATGATTGTATAACGGTGACATCTGATGACTGACTGGTCTGACATCTGTGCTAGTCAACTACAAGTCTAGCCAGATACTAGCCAAGGCTGATATGTTGCAGGTTCCATGAAATAACTCAAACCAGACTGTCCAGTATCAGAAGCCGGTGCAGTTCATCCGAGGCCATCCCACAAAAGTGCAGGACCCCAAAGAGTGAACTTCAACTGGTCATTGGCATCCCTACTGTTGGGCCTACCAAGTCTGATATCAGCAAAGGACAGTTTCCGCAGTATCAAGTTGGAAAGATAAGTGTCCTGTTTGACACTGACCACCTATACATGTGAAACAGCCAATAGTTGAAAACAATAAGTAACCATACATAAACTCAGTCAACTGATGACAGTTATCCTAAAATTCAAAGGACTAATAACAGTGATTTCAGTAACTTTATCCTTTAAGATCTTGAAGTCTAAACAGACAATAATAGTAATTGTGTGAATATTTTTATATATATATGTGTATACTCTTTTCCAACTAGTAGAAATAGAATAATAGTGCAATTATTAAACTATTTTAACTGTACCTGAGGATTTATTCACTTCTTCCATTTTGTGGGTTCAGTGAATGTACATTTTACTTATCCCCTAGCATATAAGTAATCATAAGATAGTCACAGGGAGGAGACACCTTAAATCCTGGTACTACTTCTTACCAACTGGGCCAGGGTTTTCACAGTCTGACTATTGTTATGATAACAATACACCAGTGCTTATTTCTAAGACTGGGTATTACTTGTAAGGTCAGAACTCTTTACTGGCATACTCTTACATAATAAATAAATTTTAAATAACCTCCCGCTACAGTGGGGGCTCGTCTGCGGGATATATCTTTGATATTCCTGAGCCAACTTTCTATTTCTGCTGTGTAGAAAATTTTTTTTTCTTTTTTGAAAATTTTTTTTTTTTGAAAAAGTAACATAGTAGGAAATAATTATATTTTTAGGAGTACCATTGAGTACAGATAAAGAAAGCTGTTTCATATATGGTGAAGTCAGTTTAATTAACTTTAATTTTAACTAAGTTAATTATATTGTAGTAAATTAGTTTGAGTAAGATCACTTGCCCTACTAGACTACAGATACATCATGGCTGACTTGGTCAAATTTAGGTCTGCTACACTGCAGGTGGGAAAAGAGCTTGGCATGGATGGTGACGCTCTGATCCGGTATGTCACGACGGAATGTGAAAAGTACACCGAGAGAGAAGCGAAGCAATTAGAAGCAGAGAGAGAAGCCAAGAAATTAGAAGCAGAGAGAGAAGCCAAGAAATTAGAATTAGAAGCAGAGATAGAAGCCAAGAAATTAGAAGCGGAGAGAGAAGCCAAGAAATTAGAAGCTGAGAGAGAAGAAAGGAGGTTACAAGCAGAGAGAGACCATGAGCTGAAAATGAGACAGCTTGATCTTGAACTTCAGGCTGGGACTATCACCCATGGTAATAGCTCACCTCATTCTGCGAATAGCTCTTTTCAGAACACAGCAAATGGGGCCATGAACTTCCACCTAGATCCATTTGTTGAAAAGGAGGACGCAATTGAGTCGTACCTGGATAGGTATGAAAGACTAGCCTCTACATATGGACTGGAAAAGGAAAAATGGAGTCTTAAGTTATCCCAGGGATTGAGAGGTATTGCATATGATGTGTTTCTGAAACTCCCCAAAGAAGATCAGGAAAATTATGAGATACTAAAGCAAGCCTTACTGATCCGCTATGAAAAGAACTCTGAGGCATATAGGAAGAAATTTAGAACTTCTAAACCTCTACCTGGAGAAACATATAACCAGTTCTCAGCTAGGCTAGAAACGTATTTGTTGAAATGGAGTAGTTTAGGTAAGTATCAGAAAACCTACGAGGATCTGAAAGAAATGGTTATGTTAGAACAAGTGAAAGATTCCATGTCTCAAGAAATGAGGAAATTCCTTATGGAACAAGGAGCAGAGAGGCTGGAAGACATTTTGAAATGTGCAGAGAGATACCAAGCAGCTCAAGCTGAATTGGTAGGAACAAAAAGGAAGCAGGTAGAAGGATATAAGCCACCACCGCAGAATACCCAGTTTGACCAGAAGGATCATCCATACAGAAATAAACCAAGATTTGATAATAAGGACAAGAACCCTCAGACTCAGGAAAAGAAACCCTACAAACAGGGAGATAAGTGGTGCAAAATTTGTAAGATGAGCAACCACAACACTGTAGATTGTAGAAGGAAAACCCCTCATCACGCTGCATGTTTAGCAACAGGGAATAGGACAGATATGATGGAACTGACAGGGAGTCAGAATAGCCTCCGTCATCCCCCTGTGAGTGAGCTCGTAACCGTGAACGGAAATCGAGTCATGTGCTTATATGATACCGGCCTGGATTTCGACTCAGTTGTGAGTTCAACCCTAGTGCACTCTGATCAAATTACCACAGAAACCGTGGAAATACAAGGGGCAACTAAGGGGACAGCAACCATGACACTTCCTATAGCTAGGATCAATGTGAAATCTCGCTACGTGGAAGGAGTGATAACAGCCGCAGTGATAGATGACCCTATATACCCGCTGATATTGGGGTGTAGGTATGTATTTTTGGGTGACCCGTAAAACCTGTTGTCCTGGCAGCAGTCCAGACCAGGTCGAGCACCAAAAACGAGGAGGAAAATCCTAACAATACTCAGCCAGAGCAGATGAAACAGGCTCAATCAGAAGATGACACATTGAAGCCTTGTTTTTGGCAAATTGCCAAAGGCCCATAACCCTCCAGAAAAAGGAGACTTGTATATGAAAAATGGACTACTGTATAGAAAAGCTGGTACAGGACCTCAAGGACATGGACAGTTGGTAGTACCAAAGTCATACAGGGAGAAAGTTATGGAGCTCGCACATGCTATTCCATTTAGTGGACACATGGGAATTGGTGCCACCAGTCAACGGATAGCTTGTCACTATTACTGGCCAGGGATCACGGAAGATATCAAACGATATGTGAAATCTTGTCCAGAGTGTCAACGTGTAGCCCCCAAGCATGGGACTGCACCAGCAACTCTAGGAGAAATGCCAATCATGGGTACTCCATTCGAGAGAGTTGCAGTGGATATTGTTGGACCCCTCACTAGGACTAAGAGAAGGAATAGTTTTATATCTTAACTCTAGTTGATACATGCTCTATGTGGGGAGAGGCCGTAGCCATGGCATCTATAGATTCTAAGCATGTGGCAGAGGCATTGTTGACAATATTCACCCGGTTAGGCTTTCCACATCAAATATTGACGGACAATGGTTCCCAGTTCAAGGGAAAGCTAACCCAAGAAGTGTTCAGGATTTTTCAAGCCAGACATTATCATTGCTCTCCTTATCACCCACAAGGAAATGGTCAAGTCGAGCGGTTCAACGGTACGCTCATTTCTATTCTCAGGAAGCTGGCAAGTGAAAAACCTGAAACATGGGATGTATACTTACCCGCTGCATTATTCGCATACCGGGAAGTCCCACACAATTCCACAGGAATGGCACCGGCCACATTGTTGTTTGGTCGGCCTATAAAAGGTCCACTGGAAGCATTGCTGCGGACTTGGACAGATGAGAAGGCAGAGGAAAGTGTCACCTCATCAATTCAGTATGTAAATGAGTTGACCACTCGACTGAAAATGGGCTGGAAATTGGCTAATGACAATCTTCGCAGAGCCAGAAAGAAACATACTGAATACTATAACAAGAAAGCAAAGGATAGGGAACTTGCTGTTGGAGAAAAAGTGCTTCTTCTATTGCCCAGCAGTAACAACAAACTGCAGATTGGTTGGCAGGGTCCATATAACGTGCTAGAGAAAATATCGAGGACTAATTACAAAATTGACAAGAAGGGCAAAGAAAGGGTGTACCATGTTAATCTGTTAAAGAAATATTATGACAGGACATCAACGGAGGTAGCTCATATGATGACTCTGGCCATCGCAACCGAAATGAAGCATGAACCACTTACCTCAATAGAGTATCCATTAAGACCGACTGAGACATATGAACAAGTCAAAATTAGTACTCAGTTAACTCAGGAACAGAGGGAGAAAGTTAAAGAAGTTTTAAAAACACATGCAGATGTGTTAACTGATAAACCAGGATGCACCAACTTATTGACATATGATATGAAGGTCATCGATCCAACACCTATCTGCATGAAGACCTACCCTATACCATATGCCAAGGCACAGGCATTGAAGGAGGAAATTGATTATCTGTTGCAAGAACAAATCATTTCCAAGTCAGAATCACCTTACAGTTCAAGTGTTGTACTGTTGAGAAAACCAAGTGGAGAACACCGACTCTGTATCGATTACCGGAAATTAAATGCGATCACAGAAACCCAAGCTGATCCATTACCGGATACCAATCAGCTGTTCTCGACGCTAAGTACTGCGAAATATTTCTCTAAGGTCGATTTAAGTAAGGGATATTACCAGATTCCTGTCAAACCCGAGATCCGACACATGCTGGCTTTTAGCACTTCGGATGGTCACTACGAATTTAATGTACTACCATTCGGGTTGAAAAACGCACCAAGCGTATTTTCAAGGATGATGAGGAAATTGCTGGAACCCTTGAACAACTCTAACATCACCAACTTTATGGATGACATTCTCATAGCCACGGAAACATTTGAGGATCATCTACATTCTCTATCAATGTTACTGGGTAGACTCAGAGAGGCAGGTTTGACTGCTCGTCCAACAAAGTGTGTAATCGGATGTCAGGAATTAGAATTTTTGGGACATACAATTTGTCATGGAAACATGTCTCCTGATCCCAAAAAATATAGAAAAGTTAAGGAATGCACCTAGACCACAGACAAAAAAGGATGTGAGGTCGTTCGTATCCTTAGGAGGATTCTATCAAAAGTACATCAAAGACTTCAACACCTTATGTGCACCTTTGACGGATCTGACAAAGAAAGGAAAACCTGACACAATAAAGTGGACGGCGGAGTGTGAGCATGCATATTCAGAATTGAAGCATAGACTCACTAGTAGGCCTATTCTGAAGTTACCAGATCTGACGCAAGAGTTTATAGTACGGACTGATGCAAGCAATGTAGGAATTGGGGCCGCGCTTTTGCAAAAATCTCAGACCCAGAATGAGGAACTGTTTCCTGTTGCTTATGCCAGCCGCAAGTTGAACGTGGCAGAAAAGAATTACTCTACTATAGAGAGGGAATGTTTAGCATTGGTGTGGGCCATCAATAAGTTTCAACCCTATTTGTATGGCAAACCATTTGTGGTCCAGTGCGATCATCAACCCCTATCATTTTTGGCCTCATCACGTCATGCAAACACTCGCTTATTAAGATGGTCATTATTGATTCAGCCATATTCCTTCACTATTGAATACATTCCGGGACAACAGAATGTAGGCGCAGATTTTCTTAGTCGCCATCCCACAGAGCTTGAGGAGGATAGAAGGAAGGAAAACTAACCTCGGAATGGTCGATTTGCAATTGTCTTGTACCCAATAGTTAAGCTAGATATCATCCAGCTTAAAATATGGGGGAGCTATGTCGCAAAATTGGTTTCAAGTCATTGCAAATGAGTTCAGTTAGATTTATAAACCCATCTACGATCGAGTGACCGCTTTCAAAATGGCGGCGTATCAGCGAAATGTATATCGGACAGAGGAAATCGCCAACGATAAATAACAACAGAAGGGAATCCGTATGAAAAAAAGGATTTTACATTTCAGTACAGGGAAGGATGGTGTATAACTGCATATAAGATGGAACGGTAGGAAGTTCTCATTTACGGAGATATATGCGTATTTCGGCTGCCCACAGTTACGCTAAAAGCAGGTAAACCCACTTCTGTTCTAAATATTAAAATCAACAAATAACAGTTTGGGAATTTACATGGATAGGAAGATAGAGTTTTATCCGCTGTATAAAACTAGATAAGATGGAACAATATGGATATTATATATGCCGAGAATGATAAAGGCAAAATTTCAGTCGACGCACAGATCTGCCGAAATCACTGTTCGGGAAGGATTTTTCAGGTTAGGTTTAAGCTGTGACGTCGGTACTCTCCGATACGTCCGCGCTATACGTATTTAAAGCGGATCGGTAAACTGAGAGGGATACACAACGCAAGAGGTTGAGGCAAGACTGAGGGCAGATAACGCCACGACTCTAAATCCATCTGAAGTGTGAGCGGATCGCCAGAAAATTTCAGTCTAAGTGTCTGGAGTCTGAGGGTAAGCGAATTTACGATAGCTATCCTGTATAATAATTTCTTTTATTTTGTATTACAGGTTCATTTAGAATTCACAAAATATGCCTGTATAATATTCATTGATATAACGTATTATTATTTTAATATGATTTATTCATGTGTTTAGTGGAAGATGGTTGCTTGTACAAAAACGTATCAAAACTAGCCCCACAGCCAAATAGAAAATATTTATTATATTTAATGCTGTATCTCGTCGATATTAAATGCATTATCGCTTACGAAGATAAAGGCAGTCCCATGACCAGAGATTGTCTTAGGGAAATAAATTGTTAGAAGCTTCAGCATGGAAGATACCGCTTTTACGAGGTTAGGTGACTAGTCCCCTTCCTCGCTGCCTTTGCCTTCCCTAGTTCGAGCGCACAACTTTGTACCCATTTACAGCTGGTAAACTGGAGTGTTCTATAGCCAGTTTCAGTAGAAAGCAACCTGATCACGTGGTCACTCACTCTCTTTATTTATGTATTAATTTTGTGTAGATGCTAAGAATAGCATCAGTATTTGAATTTGTACTGGATATGATTTGGAAGGATCAAGTTATAGATCAGAAAGGGATGTATAGGAGCGGAATAAACCAGATGATGTTTATTACTGATATGTTAATATTAAGTCTGTATAATTGAAATGATATTTCTTGCTATGACTGTGTAACTTTGACACCTGATGACTGACTTGTCTGACTTATGTGCTAGTCAGTTACACTTAATTGACATGTTAATATTAATGCTATATCACTGAAATGATGTCCTTGCTTACTATGATTGTATAACGGTGACATCTGATGACTGACTGGTCTGACATCTGTGCTAGTCAACTACAAGTCTAGCCAGATACTAGCCAAGGCTGATATGTTGCAGGTTCCATGAAATAACTCAAACCAGACTGTCCAGTATCAGAAGCCGGTGCAGTTCATCCGAGGCCATCCCACAAAAGTGCAGGACCCCAAAGAGTGAACTTCAACTGGTCATTGGCATCCCTACTGTTGGGCCTACCAAGTCTGTTATCAGCAAAGGACAGTTTCCGCAGTATCAAGTTGGAAAGATAAGTGTCCTGTTTGACACTGACCACCTATACATGTGAAACAGCCAATAGTTGAAAACAATAAGTAACCATACATAAACTCAGTCAACTGATGACAGTTATCCTAAAATTCAAAGGACTAATAACAGTGATTTCAGTAACTTTATCCTTTAAGATCTTGAAGTCTAAACAGACAATAATAGTAATTGTGTGAATATTTTTATATATATATGTGTATACTCTTTTTCCAACTAGTAGAAATAGAATAATAGTGCAATTATTAAACTATTTTAACTGTACCTGAGGATTTATTCACTTCTTCCATTTTGTGGGTTCAGTGAATGTACATTTTACTTATCCCCTAGCATATAAGTAATCATAAGATAGTCACAGGGAGGAGACACCTTAAATCCTGGTACTACTTCTTACCAACTGGGCCAGGGTTTTCACAGTCTGACTATTGTTATGATAACAATACACCAGTGCTTATTTCTAAGACTGTGGTATTACTTGTAAGGTCAGAACTCTTTACTGGCATACTCTTACATAATAAATAAATTTAAATAACCTCCCGCTACAACTGGGAGGCCCCGTTTCCGGGTACACCACACACAGCCAATTGAGGCAACGGTCGCCGTGGGCGTGCCTTCAGTGGGGAAGTTGTGGAGTCTTCCTGTCCATGTTCTTGCACATCCTAACACTGCCCGCAAGACATCGGAGGTTTGGAGAGTGTCGTAGATTTCCGATAGGAGAATTAAGACTAGGTTTGGTCCCTTCTGAATAGGTTTGAATAGGTGATAGACTCAGTGAGAGTTAGTGAAAGGTAATAGAATTTCCACACACGTGAGATGATAGATTTGATATAGTGGCTGTCTCTGAAAGCGAAAAGAATTCTTCTCTCTCTCACCTATCTTCTACAACAGTCGTTACAGCGTCAGACAGACTACACCAATATACATATTACGTATATTTCTATCACTCACAGGCACGCACATACACGTGACGACAGGTAAACACACAGACGTGGGAAAACTATAACAATGATATATATATTATCTAGAACGAGCTGACCAAACACGATTATCAAGTTCAAGAGCGATTTTATTATCAGGAAAAATCGGCTCACAACATCAAAGAAAGTACATCAAGGAAAATACATATACACATAGTCAAAAAAAAATCAAGGAAATGTTGCAAGGATGATAGCCCCGTTATAGTGTTAACTCTAGGTTTAGCCCGGCCCCGTTAAGAGAACAGATGATGGCGCCCGAGTCACAGATACATAGGGTTTGAGTCTAAGAGTTGTCTTTGTTTTATCTCGTAATTATATGCACAGAGTTTGAAAAAAATCTGATTTAACCTAAGACAAAACACAAGAACTCTAGCCGTAGCAACAAATTATGCAGATTGAAAAAAACAAATAGGACAGCAACAGGGTGTCAAAGATATAATAGTGAAAAATATCACTCAAACCAGCGTACACTCATTCATTCCGCCATGGCTTCTCACACTGGTACTCACGACTTTGCTTGCTGCCTCTTGGAACACATTGATTTTAGATTTTCACACAGACTCAAAAAAATGCAGTCTTCTGCCAAGAAGTCCCCAGTTCCAAAAGACTTATCTAACTTGGAGTCTCCGGGAACGACTACTTGGGTATGCAAATTTGTTCAAATGTCTGATTAAGTCACCTAACAATTATTCCAGGCGCGGGAGTTAGCAGAGCACAGTGTCAATAGCGTAGGTTTAAAAAAAATGATGAATGTCAGGTCGGTGCCTTCCCTCAGTATAGGATTCACTTTAGTCACACCACAGATTTGTCCACAAGATATAATCTAGTCGGGAAATGATTGTAAATATTCACGCCACCAGGCAGCAAATTATATAGAGTTTCTAGAAGAAATTAAGTGCTGGCTCCAAGGTCCAGTATTTATCATTACAGTCTTTGAAAACCCGTTATAGGGATATTAGTATTTCTGTCTAACTTGCACCGTCAGATCAGTGTTACTTGAGAAAACCCACGTGGTTCAAAATAAGGACTGTCTATTTCTTCACAAGTATGGAAACTACTACTAGGTGCTGGTAAAGTTAGGGTCACCCCAAAACTTTCACTGTGTGGAGGAAAAATAACACATATAATATAATAAACAGAATCTGAACTGGTTATAACTTACATTTAAACTTGCAAGCAGAGAGCTTTGCTTATCATTTAAACTTCCCGTGACGTAAGTTATATTTAAAAAATCAGCATTCCTCATAAATTAGGAACACGTGCGTATCCCGTCATCATTCATGAGGCTGGATTCTAGAGTTTATACGTTAGTTTAGAAAAATACACTCGACTGAGTATTAGCAGTTAAATTAAATTTATAAATAGCTACAATTGCCGTTATAAGCTAGAAATTTTAATTTTTAGTCTGCTTTCCACTGAATGCTTCCCTAGAAAATATAATAGCCTACCACTTTATCTCTCTTCTGCGCTAAAGAAATAGGTTAAAAATGAATTAAGCGATTTAACACTTTAACACTCACAAAATCTATATATCTATCATATTAATTACCTCAACCACAGAATTACAGGTAGTCGCACAACTTAAGAATAAAATTGCTGAAAATATTTCTGGAAGTCTAGAAGTTCGACAAATTGCCGAAACAAACTGAGATCTTCGCTAACAGCTATTCTGTTTTTCGAGCGACCTATCTACTGTGGAGTCTATGAGCGAGAATGAAATTTAAGTTTCAAACTTGGCCAATATCTTAAAATCAGACAAAGGGCCCAAACTTATTTCGCCAAGCGAAATTATCTCCCCTACTCCCAACATTTACGTCCGCTTAACGCGTGTCGTAACTGTCACCTACTGACCACGATGTACGCGTGTCAGTTTCAAATCCCAGACAGCCTGACTCCATTGCCCAAGTGAGCGCCGTGTCAGTTTGGGATTTTCCAGCCAAATGTCTGGATACTGCCCGGTGCAGATGTAAAGTATCACACCTCACCGGGACTAATGCCGAGAAGAAGCTCGCGCGCTCGGTGAGAATGTAGACGATTTGCTACGTCCTGTGTTCAGCGAACCGACTTATCACGCCTTCTGACGCCCTGCAGCCCTGACATCTACGTAATATCGTCCTAGCGCGATTCTCAGTTTTAGAGAAAGGAAAACAGGTAAAGTTTGCGAATTATATGAAAATAATATTCGCAAAACGAATGGATGAAAAATATACAGGAAAAAAATGAAATACAGAGATAATAAAAGAGAGAATTTTATGTGAAAGAATAGGAAGAAGATGTAGGAAATTAAATGAATATAAACCCTACGTGACAGAGCCTCCCCCCTTTAAGATATGGAAGCACTCCATGTCTACGTTATGGAGTTTAATTTCCTATAACCGTAGCTTCGGGGTGTCTGTCCTCTTCCCTCTCATCTTCCCCCTCCATCTCTGTCCAATTCCTACTCAAGTCCACTCCTCAAAGTTTCCTTCCCCCGGAATGTCTCCCATGCGCGCTTGAAAGAGCGTCGCCGCTTCTGACATTTTTGAAAGATTTCCTGTGATAGCGGTGGAATATCCCTGCCACTATCATCATCTTCGTCAGTTTTGGCGATCGTCAGGAGATGGTCGGAGGTTGGCACTGGTTTTTCCAAGTATCTCTTTAAGAGATTTAAATGGAAAACCTTCTCCTTTCCTTCAATAGAGATCTGGTAGTTAGCCTTAGAAATCTTTTTCAGGACGGTAAACGGCCCTTGCCATCCGATCTTCAGTTGGTTGTTCTCGGTAGGGAGCAACACCAAAACTTTCTCTCCTGCTTCCAGTTCTCTCTCTTCCGCGACTTTCCTGTATCGGTTAGCGTGCTTTGTGCGAGCTCGCTTAAAGTTAGTCGTTGCTAGGTCCCACCCTAGTTTCAACCTTTCCTTTAAAACCGACACATATTTACTTGCTGAGACGACTGTCTCATCCGCCTTCTCGTCTGTCAGAGACTGAAGTAAGGCTTCAAGCGGGCCCTTAATGGGTCTGCCGAATAAGAGTGTAGCTGGCGGAAATCCTGTGGAAGTATGAGGAGATTCTCTGTAGCCAAATAATGCTGCAGGAATACAGAGATCCCAATCTTCAGGTTTCACTTGTGCCAGCTTACTTAGCATCATGGTGAGGTTTCCATTAGCACGTTCCACGAGCCCATTTCCCGCCGGAGTATATGGCTTAGTGTGGATGTGTTGGGTCCTCAAGATCTTAACGATCTCATCCATCAACAGGTTTCGGTATGGAGATCCATTATCCGTCAACACTTGCTGAGGGAATCCCAACCGAGTGAAAATCTGCACGAGGGCTTCTGCGACATGCTTGGCATCTGCGCATGTTAGCGGGATAGCTTCTGCCCATAAAGTGCATGTATCGACTAAGGTCAGGATGAACCTGTTCCTTCTTTTAGTCCTTTCGAAAGGCCCTAAAATGTCGATCACAACCCGTTCGAATGGTGTTCCCATTATTGGCATTTCACCCATGTGGACTGGGGGGGTCCGTTGCTTGGGTGGCACACGTTGGCACTGGGCACAGGATTTGACATATCTGATAATATCAGTATTCACTCCAGGCCACCAATAATGAGTGGTTATACGTTGGTTTGTGGCGTTCTGTCCCATATGTCCGCTAAAGGGAAGAGAGTGCCCCATTTCTAGGATTTGGCTTCTGTACTGTTTCGGTACTAGGAGCTGGTTGTAACCTTGGTCAGGCTTGCCCGTTCTCCGATAAAGTACGCCATCCTCAGAAAAAATGTCCCCGTGCTGTTTGGGTCCTTAGCCATGGGCAGTTTCCTAAAGCAGGGTGCCAAAGTAGGGTCCTTGTATTGCGCTTCTTTAAGTTCCATAGGTAACAAATTTGGCGCAGGCTCCCGTTCCTTCTTGGTTTGCCCTCTTGTAGTTACTGCTGCCACAATCGGCTCTTCCGGTTTCCCAATACACACGTATCTCCCGCCAAGTATGACTGGGTAGATGGGATCATCCATAACAGCCGCTTTGATCACGCCTCTGACAAAGTCAGAGTGTATCTCCACCAATGCGATGGGAAGCGCTGTAGGTGCATCACTCTTACGAACTCCACAAAGTTTGACGGTCTCTCCTGTCTCTTGACCGGGTTTGACCAGGTTTCTGGCAACAATGCAATCATAAGAAAGCCCCGTGTCAAATAAGCAAGAAGTTTGAGAACCGTTCAAAGTAACAGTACCTCGCGTTGAGGGTCTATCCCCAACAGGTTGGGAATCACTGTCAATAATTCCGCCTTGCGAGACTGTCAATAAGCATCCGATGCGTTTAGGCTCGGTGTGCTCGGTCTGATCATATGTCCCGTGCTCAGGGGTTCTCCCTTTGCCCCCTTGTCCTTTCTGGCTACGCTGCCATGTAGGGCGGTCGGGTTGATCAGACTGTTTGGGGTGGTTGGGGTACTTGTTCTTGTAGAACTTGGATTTTTCAGGAGGGGGGTTTTGAGGTCCAGTTTCTCTGTGGTTGTTTTGGTTAGAAGCCTGAGAAGATTGCTCTAGGTTATGTTTTCGAAAATGCTCCTCTGTCGGTTTCCGCTTTGTGGCCGGTAGTTCAGCCAGCGCATTGTGATAACGCTCAGACTTTTCCAAAATGTCTTCAAGTTTTTTCTGCCCCCTGCTCAGCGAGAAATCTCCGGGTATCAGCAGACAAAGTGTTCTTTATTTGTTCAGTTAGAACAAGTTCCTCAAGACCTTCATAGGTAGAGGGGAGCTGCGAAAGCTCAAGGCACTTTGTTAGATATCCCTTAAGACGAGATGAGAACTGGTGAAAAGTTTCAGAATTCTCTTTCCGGCTGTTGCGAAACAGTTGCAAAAACTTGCGAGCGTTCATTTCAAAGCGCTCCAGTAACGCTTTCTTCAACACATCGTAGTCGTCTTGTTGGCTACTTTCCAGCTTAGAATAAACATCATAAGCAGAACCTTTTAGGGCCTGGGAAAGTTTCATATTCCAACGCGACCTCTCTAACCCGTACAGAGTTGCAATTTTCTCAAATTTTTCTAACCATGTGTCAATCTTCTCATTTGGACAAGGAAAAGATTCAAGAGTGAAAGACATAGCATTTAGTTGAAGAGATTGAGTGTTAGCAGGGTCAGTTAAGGAAGAATGAGGAGAAGACTCTCCATTGCTGGAGGTAGAGGCAGCACCACGACTTTGGAATTCTAGAGTTTTAAGAGCCAACTCATGCTGTCGTCGTTGCTCATTTTCTCTTTCCAAATGCTGTCTCTCCTTCTCTCTTTCCTCCTGCTGTCTTTCCTTCTCTCTTTCCTCATGTTGTCTCTGCTTCTCCTTCTCTCTTTCCTCATGCTGCATCCTGCGAATTTCCATTTCCTCGTCCATCTTCTTCTGCTGTAATAGCCGGTCTTCCGCTTCTTTCCTCTCCGCTGCTTCTTTTTCCTCTTTAGCTTCAGCTGCTTTCCTCTCCGCATCATATCTCTCAAGTTCGTCCCTGACAAAAGCTTTCGCTTCCTCTCCTTCCAGTCCCTCCTCTCTCGCTTCGTCCCTGAGGAGTTGTCTAAGCTTTGCCCTCTCGGCCATATTATGTCAGTGACTGAGACACGTGGAGATAGAAAATAGGAAAAAGAATAACCTGGTTCCTACCACTTACGAGAAAAAAAAACCAAAAATTCAAAAGATGATATCCTTAACCCTGGGATACCTCCTCCAAAGTAAAATCTAACTATCGCTGCTATTATCGGCAATAAAGCACTTAATGCAAAACACGACTACGCCAACTAAATGGTAGTTAAGATAACTTCTGAAAAATAAGTTGCTACAGTGGAAAAGCAAAAGAATATTGCAAAAATTAAAGAGAAAAATAATCCCTTAATTTTTAAAAAAATCCACTATAAGTTCGCCCCTGAAGTCAGATCGGGTAAGGGAGGGAATTAATCTGGACAAAAAGTCCGAAACACACTCCTTAACTTAGTTCAAACGCCGTTCTGCCTCAGTACCCAGTGAATGTTATACACTCACCACTTTACCAGCATTTAGTATTACAATCAGCAGTTAACATAATTCCCGACAAAATCAACCTATAACCAAAATGTATATTATTCAAAGATGCTGTGGAAAAAAAAACTTATTAGTTTGTGTGGTCAGCACGCCCGTAAACAGATCGCTAGTCTAGGGGGTAATTTTTTTTTAAAAGATACACAACTCACAAGACATCACACTCTTACTCTATTACGGAATAAGAATCTTAAATACAAAATCCAGATAGACGAGTCCACGTTTGTCGTACGTTTCCTATTCTAAGTCGTACTCGTACTCGTCTTCCTATTCTAAGTTCAAAGACCGGAAACGAGCCCTCATTTGTCGTAGATTTCCGATAGGAGAATTAAGACTAGGTTTGGTCCCTTCTGAATAGGTTTGAATAGGTGATAGACTCAGTGAGAGTTAGTGAAAGGTAATAGAATTTCCACACACGTGAGATGATAGATTTTGATATAGTGGCTGTCTCTGAAAGCGAAAAGAATTCTTCTCTCTCTCACCTATCTTCTACAACAGTTGTTACAGCGTCAGACAGACTACACCAATATACATATTACGTATATTTCTATCACTCACAGGCACGCACATACACGTGACGACAGGTAAACACACAGACGTGGGAAAACTATAACAATGATATATATATTATCTAGAACGAGCTGACCAAACACGATTATTTAGTTCAAGAGCGATTTTAATATCAGGAAAAAATCGGCTCACAACATCAAAGAAAGTACATCAAGGAAAATACATATACACATAGTCATAAAAAAATCAAGGAAATGTTGCAAGGATGATAGCCCCGTTATAGTGTTAACTCTAGGTTTAGCCCGGCCCCGTTAAGAGAACAGATGATGGCGCCAGAGTCACAGATACATAGGGTTTGAGTCTAAGAGTTGTCTTTGTTTTTATCTCGTAATTATATGCACAGAGTTTGAAAAAAAAAAAATCTGATTTAACCTAAGACAAAAACACAAGAACTCTAGCCTTAGCAACAAATTATGCAGATTGAAAAAAAAAAAATAAATAGGACAGCAACAGGGTGTCAAAGATATAATAGTGAAAAATATCACTCAAACCAGCGTACACTCATTCATTCCGCCATGGCTTCTCACACTAGTACTCACGACTTTGCTTGCTGCCTCTTGGAACACATTGATTTTAGATTTTCACACAGACTCAAAAAAATGCAGTCTTCTGCCAAGAAGTCCCCAGTTCCAAAAGACTTATCTAACTTGGAGTCTCCGGGAACGACTACTTGGGTATGCAAATTTGTTCAAATGTCTGATTAAGTCACCTAACAATTATTCCAGGCGCGGGAGTTAGCAGAGCACAGTGTCAATAGCGTAGGTTTCTAAAAAAATGATGAATGTCAGGTCGGTGCCTTCCCTCAGTATAGGATTCATTAACTGGTTCCAAGGTCCAGTACATTTAAACTTGCAAGCAGAGAGCTTTGCTTATCATTTAAACTTCCCGTGACGTAAGTTATATTTAAAAATCAGCAATCCTCATAAATTAGGAACACGTGCGTATCCCGTCATCATTCATGAGGCTGGATTCTAGAGTTTATACGTTAGTTTAGAAAAATACACTCGACTGAGTATTAGCAGTTAAATTAAATTTCATAAATAGCTACAATTGCCGTTATAAGCTAGAAATTATAATTTTTAGTCTGCTTTCCACTGAATGCTTCCCTAGAAAATATAATAGCCTACCACTTTATCTCTCTTCTGCGCTAAAGAAATAGGTTAAAAATGAATTAAGCGATTTAACACTTTAACACTCACAAATCTATATATCTATCATATTAATTACCTCAACCACAGAATTACAGGTAGTCGCACAACTTAAGAATAAAATTGCTGAAAATATTTCTGGAAGTCTAGAAGTTCGACAAATTGCCGAAACAAACTGAGATCTTCGCTAACAGCTATTCTGTTTTTTTCGAGCGACCTATCTACTGTGGAGTCTATGAGCGAGAATGAAATTTAAGTTTCAAACTTGGCCAATATCTTAAAATCAGACAAAGGGCCGAAACTTATTTCGCCAAGCGAAATTATCTCCCCTACTCCCAACATTTACGTCCGCTTAACGCGTGTCGTAACTGTCACCTACTGACCACGATGTACGCGTGTCAGTTTCAAATCCCAGACAGCCTGACTCCATTGCCCAAGTGAGCGCCGTGTCAGTTTGGGATTTTCCAGCCAAATGTCTGGATACTGCCCGGTGCAGATGTAAAGTATCACACCTCACCGGGACTAATGCCGAGAAGAAGCTCGCGCGCTCGGTGAGAATGTAGACGATTTGCTACGTCCTGTGTTCAGCGAACCGACTTATCACGCCTTCTGACGCCTTCTGACGCCCTGACATCTACGTAATATCGTCCTAGCGCGATTCTCAGTTTTAGAGAAAGGAAAACAGGTAAAGTTTGCGAATTATATGAAAATAATATTCGCAAAACGAATGGATGAAAAATATACAGGAAAAAATGAAATACAGAGATAATAAAAGAGAGAATTTTATGTGAAAGAATAGGAAGAAGATGTAGGAAATTAAATGAATATAAACCCTACGTGACAGAGAGTGGCCTTCTCTGCTTTTTTGAGCCGGGGTGGGCTCCCCGGGCAAGTCTCGATGGGGATCGGGACGTGTCCACGCGCCAGTGGGCCCAGCATCGGCCGCATCTGATGGAGGACTTGCTCTGCCAGGTTTGAGTTAGTAAATTCCAACTTTGTCATCTTCATGGCATTGTGATGCTGGGGTGCCTGTGGATTTCCTACCGCCCCGGGTAGAAGCCAGAAGTGTACTGTGCCAGCTCTGGGGGAGATAAAGGGGGTGTTTCTGCGTCTCCTTGTGATACGTAGCCAAGGTAGGGCTCACAGTGCTCTTTCCCCGCCACCAAATTGCCTGCTGGTTACGCCGAGTTCTCCGAGGCTCTAGGCATGTGACCAAGAGTTGAAGGCAATAGGATCATCACGTCCTGAGTCTCTGTGCCTGTACGATGGGTTCCGATCTTCAGGGAGCAGTCCACACTCGTTCCCACTCCCAAGACTTGTTCAGTATCCATCTGGCTCCTTCCCACCCACAGAGGGCGTGTACGGTGTAGTGCACCGGTTTTATTATCGAGGTTTGCTCCTCTAGATCCGTTGTGTTTAGCCTGAGGATTCGCACCCTCAGTTACCAGGACTACCTCGATGAGGGTGTGGCTCTTCACCACGCACAACGATCTTGGGGTATGAGAGGTTTTGCTAGGCCAAGAGACTAACACCGCAATGGTCGCTCCTTTCATGAACAAGAATTCACTAGGCCTAGGGTGAAGCAAGGGGGGAAACCCACTACCCACAACACCAGCACATCATACCCCCTGTCTGTAAGAATGCAAGAAAGAAAACAAGAAAGAAAAAAAAACCAGAAAGAAAGAAAGCAAGAAAGAAAGAAAACAAGAAAGAACGAAAGCAAGAAAGAATGGAAGCAAGAAAGAAAGAAAACAAGAAAGAACGGAAGCAAGAAAGAAAACAAGAAAGAAAGAAAACAAGAAAGAAAAAAAAACAAGAAAGAAAGAAAGCAAGAAAGAAAACAAGCAAGCAAGAAAGAAAGCAAAAAAGAAAGAAAGCAAGAAAGAAAGAAAGAAAGAAAGAAAGAAAGCAAGAAAGCAAGAAAGAAAACAAACAAGCAAGAAAGAAAGCAAGAAAGAAAGAAAGAAAGCAAGAAAGAAAACAAGAAAGAAAGCAAGAAAGAAAGCAAGAAATAAGAAAGAAAGACAGAAATAAGAAAGAAAGAAAGAAAGAAAACAAGCAAGCAAGCAAGAAAGAAAGAAAAAAGCAAGAAAGAAAGAAAGAAAGAAAACCAGTACCTACTACATGTATTTATATTTCCGTTCACCTTTAAAAATATGAAATCCTATAACCGTGAAGTAGTCAACACAATACGGGCTGTGTACACGTCTGATGTTCGGTCATGCGCAGTGTGTCTCTATCTATCCTTTTGTTGTCTGCCTATTCGTCACGCGGTAGTTCAGTCAATGTTAGGGTAAGACAGTCACGCATCTTCAGCAGTACACTGGTTACACGGGATACGGATGAGTGGGCGAACAAACACGAACCCCCAAATAAGAAATAACTAGGGACATACGTAAATAAAAATGGGTACTTGGCGCATTAAAGAAGAACTGAAGTGGTATGACAAGATCACTAATGTGGAACTGATGGAAACACCCAGAAAAATACAAGTTGAACAAGAAGAGTGAAGCGTTTGATAGAAACACTTTATGAAAACCAACTGACAGCATTTCAAGAGAAACAGAGAGGGAGATCAAAAACACAGGGAGAAGAGAACTGAGGACAGACACGAAAGGCCGTGAATGGATGGCACGGGATAGAAGAGGTTGGCGCGTTTTCGTTGAGGATTTATACACCACATTTGATGAAGATGATGATGATGATGATTAAAACGGTAACTTATAAGCAATGCGTAGTTCCTAAACGGCTTAGGCTTTAAAAAAGGTAAAGGATCCCGTTACACGCCCATTGAGGCATATTGGGAATATGGTGTTAGGCCCATATTTTCTTGACACTAGGGGTGATGTGGTCAGCATCACGCCTTAGTCTTTAAAACAAACCAATTAATTGCCTTGTACAACAAACCTTGAGACATAACTTCAAATATACAGAGAGAAATAGAGAAACACAAACAAGAGAAAAGTACTGTCTGGTGCAATGGTATTCAACCTGGGGTATGAGTACCCCTAGGGGTACGAGAAGACATCTAAGGGGGTACGTGAAAAAAAAAGTATGCCAATGCAATGTATAGGTAACTTGAATACTTGGAATTATGCACCAATAACCTTGGAGGTACATAGTTAAAGATAAATTATATCCGAGGGTACGTGAACAAAAAAAAAAAAAGGTTGAATACCACTGGTCTAGTGAACAAACAAACAAGAGATGCAATTAGCTCAACTGTAGCTTTCTTATTTGTTTCGTTGGTCCTGACTAAGAGTTTGTACTGGAAACGTAGGTCATTATTTGTCTTACTCTCATCAATGGGTGCTTGCTTAGAATAAAAGGATTGAAGTGATATGGCAAGATCACTAAAGGATTGAAGTGGTTTGACATGATCACTACAGGATTGAAGTGGTTTGACATGATTACTAAAGGATTGAAGTGGTTTGACATGATTACTAAAGGATTGAAGTGGTATGACAAGATCACTGAAGGATTGAAGTGGTTTGACATGATTACTAAAGGATTGAAGTGGTATGACAAGATCACTGAAGGATTGAAGAGGCATGACAAGATCACTAAAGGATTGAAGTGACATGACAAGATCACTAAAGGATTGAAGTGGCTTGACAAGATCACTAAAGGATTGAAGTGGTTTGACATGATTACTAAAGGATTGAAGTGGTATGACAAGATCACTGAAGGATTGAAGTGGCATGACAAGATCACTAAAGGATTGAAGTGGCACGACAAGATCACTAAAGGATTGAAGTGGCATGACAAGATCACTAAAGGATTAAAGTGGTTTGACATGATCACTAAAGGATTGAAGTGGTTTGACATGATCACTAAAGGATTGAAGTGGTTTGACATGATCACTAAAGGATTGAAGTGGTTTGACATGATCACTAAAGGATTGAAGTGGCATGACAAGATCACTAAAGGATTGAAGTGGCATGACAAGATCACTAAAGAATTGAAGTGGTTTGACATGATCACTAAAGAATTGAAGTGGCATGACAAGATCACTAATGTGAAACTGATGACAGGAACCAGAAGGTACCTGACTTTTCTTCTGAGTTGCGAAGGCAATGGCAGCGAGCAGAGATCTGGTTACCCCCACCTCATAAAAACTTGACCGAGTACGGTGAAATCTCTAACACCTTCACTCCCCTACGGCAGTTTCTGCTATGGGACTACCTTTACTTACTTGAATTGGCCACATGTGGGTACAGTATGTGGGTACTGTTTGATACACGTGTATTTATACTGCTTATATAGGGATATATGGTTTGATCTGGGGGCAGTATATGTCATACGTGTTTATGTATACCGGGTATATACCAGGGATCCTCAACCTGTTTTGCACCACGGGCACATTTTTAGATTAGTAAAGAGGGTGGTGGGAACCAACCGAATATCGCGACTCACATATTTAAAAAAAAGGTTCATGTTTACAACAATATGTTTTTAAAACACTTATATACGACTGAGTAAACACATTTAATTTAGGGCTGGGATCTTTAACGATTAATTAACTAATCGATTGATCGGTTTAAAATTTAATCGATTCATTGATAAATCAAATTTTTATCGATTATTAAATTTTTTTAAACAATAGTGATTTTTTTTGCTTAAATACGAGAGCATTTGCTATGTTAGAAGTTTGTGATATGGAATTTGGAAAGTATGGTCAATAATATTTTTTTTTAAAATAAAGTTTTGCCTCGTTTTGGCGAGGCGAGTCCCGTTCAACCTACTCGGTTATATTAGGACGCATGTCCAAACATAAAAGACCCTTAGGTATGGGGTTAATTATGTTGGTCAATAATAGTAAATTGCTTAGTTGTAACGTTTCGGTATTTTAATTATATTTTCAGAGCAATATTGCCGTGTAAGAAATAAAATAAAGTCCTTAGTGATTTTTAAGAATGTTATTTATGATTTTTTAAATAAGTGATCAGAGTGTTCGGAATTGATAAATCGATCTTCTATTAACGAAATTCGATTAAGTTTTTGTTTAATCAATTATGACCCTACTTTAATTATATGAGCAATTTTCAGGATTAAACAAAAAAATCATTTGAGTCAAAATTTAAATTAGTGTAATACTTGACACTGCATGTCGTTGGCCAACTTTCCACAGTGTTTGTCACAGAACATTTTACGTCTCTTTGTGCACCTGGGCATCAAATATCTAATGTGAGCTGAACTGATTACGGATGGCCATGCGTCTGGAAGCTGTGCAAATGTGTGCAAAAAAAAAAAGAGATTAGTGAACAGAAAGCCTGTTGATGAACGACATCACCGGTTGGCCGTCCAGGAAGGACATATAAGATTTATTTTATTTATTTGATGGCAAACTCCGCCAATGCCGGTCCCAAGCCCGGATGAAAAAGGAGGAGGGCGGCCTGCATGGAGGCCGTAAGGAGGCAGCCCCTCCACCATGCAAAGGCACAACAGGCCAATCACCTGTTTGCTTTAAATCATGATTACGCGAACTACAAGAGAGAAAACCGGACTGATTCTAAAGGCGACGAACTGGAACGGACTACGGACTACGACTTATGGAACTTGGAACACAAGAAGTATAAATGGGAAGGAAGAGGAGCTGGTGGAAGAGATGAGGAAAGCAAAACTAGAAATCCTGGCTATAACGGAAACGAAGAAAAAAGGACAAGGAGTCATGGATCTCGATGGCAACACGTTGCTCTACAGTGGTGTACCCATATCTGAAAGAGCTAAAGGGGGCGTGGGTTGCATTGTGGCCCAAAATCAAAAAGATAGTATCAAGGGATGGAACTTTGTCTCGGAGCGCATTATGGTTGTAAAACTAAAAGAAGGAGAAACCATAGTCAACCTGGTCATAGTGTATGAGCCAAATGAAGATGAGAGAGCAGAGGTCAAGGAGGAATTCTTCGAGCTGCTTCAAAGGACAGTGGATGACTGCCTAGATGAAGTTATTATGCTCGGAGATTTTAATGCCAGAGTTGGAAATGACCATGCTAGATGGGGTGGAGTTATCGGAAGATATGGAGAAGATACTCTCAATGACAATGGAAAGCGACTCCTTAGATTCTGCAGTGAGCAGAATCTGATCATTACAAACACAAAGTTCCCCCATAAGCGCATACATGCATACACTAGATGTGAACCAACCAAGAATGAGAAGTCAGTGATCGACTATGCCATTGTTCGGAGAAGCTCATTCAGATATGTCCGAGATGCAAGAGTCTGGAGGGGCCAGAGATTGGAAGTGATCACTACCTGCTAACAATCAAACGAACAACTGAAAGAGTTGCTCAGCCTAGGAACTGCCCAACATCACGCAAGAAACCAAGTAAACGAGCAGGAGAAATGAGCATTAGGACCTACAAGCTGAGAGAGCCAGAAATTAAGACCAGATATCAGGGGCTTATTGCTACAGCAGTGAGCAACACAGAAGAACGACCTGATGACTTGGAAACCCTCTGGAATAAATTCAAGGATATCATAAAGACAGCTGCTGCAGAAGCATGCGGTGAAGTCCGACTTGGGAACCAGAGAAAGAGGACACCTTGGTGGACAGAGGAAGTCAAAGAGAAAATAAGAGAGAAGAAAATGGCATGGAAACAATACTTAGGAGCTAAAAACACAACAGGACAAATGGAAAAATATAGAGAATATGTGACACTCAGAACAGAAGCAAAGAACAAAGTGCTAGCAGCAAAACAGAAGTCCTGGGAAGAATTTGGAGAAAAGCTAGAAAAAAGATGCACAAGAAAACCAGAAATTGTTCTATAAGACCCTAAAGAACATGAGGAAAGAAAAACAATGCCCTCTCAAATTTATAAAGGACAAGGAAGGCAAATTGCTTACTGCCCCGAAGGAAGTAATGGAAAGATGGAAAGAATATTTCTCAGAACTCCTGGATGGTGAGCATGATGAAGCATCAGAAATGATAACCACTGACACAGAAGAGGAAACCAATGATGGTGAAGATGACATAAAGATGGAAGAACTGAGGGCAGCACTAGAGAAAATCAAGATGGGCAAAGCAGCAGGGCATGATGGTATAACACCAGAAATGGTTAAGTACATGGGAGCATCAGGCGACCTATTACTCTTAAAGGTCCTACAGGCAGCATGGTGCAACAAGACCATACCAAAGGATTGGGAGATTGCCATCATAACACCAATTTTCAAAAAGGGTGACAATCGACAATGTGGAAACCATAGAGGCATATCCCTTCTCAGTGTCCCTGGTAAAATCTACTCTAGAATCCTAGAGCAGAGACTCCGACGCCTAGCTGAGCCACAATTGGATGAGGTCCAGTGCGGATTCCGAGCAAACCGAAGTACTCAAGACCTAATCTTCACACTCAGACAGCTGAGTGAAAAGGCCCTTGAGTATAAGAGTGAGATCCATCTTTGTTTCATAGATCTGGAAAAGGCGTTTGACAGAGTCCCCTGGAGCAAACTTTGGGACTGTTTGGCAAGGAAGAATATTCCAGCACCTCTGATTCATGCTATACAGAGCTTCTACAAGTCTTGCAGAAATTATGTGAGGACAGCAAACCATAAGTCAGAAGAGTTCAGGACCACCACTGGTGTAAGACAAGGTGATATCCTATCACCTTACCTCTTCATACTCCTTATGGACGATGTCATCAAGGCATGTAAGGAGAGAACAAAAAAGTATTCAGTGGGGTACTGGAAGATGAGACAGGTCTATATTTCAGAGCTAGCATTTGCTGATGATGTTGCCCTGATTGCTAAATCAGAGGCACATCTCCAATCCAACCTGCAAGTCTGGAAGGAAGAGCTGGAGAAGAGAGGGATGGTCATAAGCAGCTCTAAAACAAAATCCATGGTGATATCACGAGAAGAAAGAAAACATCAGATTAAGTTGGGAGAACAGGTCCTGGAGCAGGTCGACCACTTTAAATATCTCGGAGCTATTATAGACCGAAAGGGAGGCATCAAAGAAGAGTTGGCCACTCGAAAAGCAGCGGCTGGGAGACTTTTTCAGGCCATAAATCGTGGATTCCTCAGCAAGAAAGAGGTTGGTAAGAAAACGAAGATGGCTGTATACCGCTCCACCTATGTCCCAGTCTTGACATATGGATGCGAGTCGTGGGCAATGACTACAACCCCACAAAAGCCAGATCCAAACCTCAGAAATGAGGTATCTGAGGAAAGTGGTTGAAGTAACAAGAAGAGACATGGTCCGCAACCAGACGATCCGTCAAGGCCTAAAATCCCATCCGCTGCAGACCCAAATAGAACAGTCCCAACTAAGATGGTTTGGCCATGTCTGCAGAATGGGAGAAGATCGGCTACCACGACAAGCATGGGAAACAAAGAGCCAGGGATCCAGACCTCCAGGACGACCCAGAGTCCGCTGGGAGGAAAACATTAGACAATCTTTGAAGGACCGAGGACTAGAATGGAACCTGGCCAGGAAGAAGACAGCTGATAGAATGGTCTGGCGCTCTCTCTTCCAAACCTCTACACCTCACGGTAGAAGGGGAATGACTAAGTAAGTAAGTATTTGATGGCAGCTGATTTCTGTGCAGCGCAGGGGATTATCGATAACCTACTTGTCATTCTAGTAACAGAATGTATTTAGCGATAATGGTCAAAAGTCTATTGACCATATGGTCATAGTTTATTCTCAGATAGTTATGACCATATGGTCATAGTTTATTCTCAGATAGTTAGGACCATATGGTCATAGTTTATTCTCAGATATCAGCTGAACGCCATATTGTAATGTTGAGCGGGAGAAGGTTAGACAGCTATCTATTTTTAGAGTTATGCAGTCACTCGCTAGATTGTATTACTGACTATGAATCTAGTATTTGTATAAATGTTCAATACAGTTCTGGAGATTGTCAGAGCGTCGTTAAGTTATTCTTTATGTGTGGCGTCTGTAAGAGATTTGATTGAGTGACTTGTCGCAGTGCGTTACGAGTCAAGTCTGGAGAATGATGTCATAAGGTTATATGGGTTAACTATACTGTGACATTAGTGCATGATATTCTTGCATGCAAACAATCATTCAGCTGAGCATCAGTGAGCCGCAACCAGTACTTAGATTTGACAATGTTTGCTTTTGAAATTAATGATTCGCAAAAATATGTGGAGCCAAAATATTAAAGTATATTAGACGCCACACCTTTTTATTTTAAAGAATGCATACCTTTCTGTTTTCGTCGAACAATTGCTTGTTTATTGTTTTTAATTATTTTTTTTTAACCGACTCTGGCTTGGACTCAACTAAACCACGACGGAGTCGACGACCAACTCCATAGCCCTGGCTGTTACAAATCCAACCTGACCAGTGGTTGAGCATGCAGACGAGACGAGTCGCTTTAAAGCATGGTCAACAACGGCATCTGGGTCAGAAGACGCTAGTCATACAATGTGGATATAGAAGTCTTGACTGTTTATTGACAAGAAATACTGTATACATACAGCGAGCCGACGTATACAGCCAGTCGTCCTTTGTGTTTACGGACAAGGCTCATGCGATTATCCGTACCTGTAACAAAATGGAGCCAAAGTACGCCGTACAGTACACACTCAAAAAAAAAAAAAATGTACTGAAGGCAATAGACACGTGCCCCCCCCCCCCCCCCCCCCCCCCCCCCCCCCCCCCCCCCCCCCCCCAATATCGACCGGTAACGCACAACTTTTGTGTCTAAGTTATATTAGCAATTGTTCATGTCTTGCACACACCTAAAAATAGAACGCAGACAAGTAGGTACCTATTTTACCTATAGCTGGGGAAAATGCTATATGCGCAAAAGTTATATATATCCCAACTAACATAATTACCGATGTATGTTACGTCGGTCGGTCTCACTAAAAATAGTAACTCGCGCCAGAAAAAAAGTGCATAACGCACGGTGTGCAACTTGCGCGGCGTGGGTGTTAAATAAAACAAATACTTTGGTTTTATTGTTTATTTTTTTTTTTTTTTTATTCTTTCACGAAATTGGTAGCGCTCGACAAAGAAAAAGTGCGTAAAAATTGGTGTGCATGAGCCCTCGTGTACAAATCATGAAAACTTGAAAGTTTTTGTTAAAACCACTTATTATCAGGGAATACTCTTTGAAAACAATCCACGCACTTTCACACGAAATGTTGTCATCAAAGAACTTTTAAATTGAATTTAAAAAATGTAATTCTCGCCGTGTGTACGTTGGTCACAGCTGAGGAATGCAACCGTGTTGTAAAATTGTATTGTGTCCATTATATATACTCTCCCGAAAATAGTTACAATCAACAAAGAAAAGCGTTCAAATGACGGTGTTCATGAACAGTTTGATTACACTGTATAATGGAAAGAAACCAAAAACACTGTAAGAATGTACTTCTAACTGCTCATCCGGGAACGGAAACAGCACACTATAATTAAAAACCCGTCAAGTTTGACGGGTTATTGCTAGAAGATATATATATATATATATATATATATATATATATATATATATATATATATATATATATATATATATATATATATATATATATATATATATATATATATATATATATATATTTTTTTTTTTTTTTTTTTTTTTTCAACTCTACCGGGAATTGAACGCAGAGCGGTTCCTTGAAAGGCAATATTTCGAACTACTAAACGACCGACCCGCCTTTGTACATATGTTTTTTTTTTTTTTTTTTTAATGTACCGATTTTAATGATTGTCTCCCTCAGTCAGAATGTCGTTTTTTTTGTCGTTAGCTAGGGTATTCCATCATTAATCTCAGTGAGTTCACATCTCCATCATTAATCTCAGTGAGCAACTTCTTTTATCATAGCTTAACAATATAAAGAGAAACAAGAATACCCACGGTTGCATGTTATACCTCCAGGCACTTAGAGCATCTTTTTCTTCCTCTTCTTCTTTGATTCTTAGCCCCTGACTGACAGATCAGTAAGTGGCCATCACGCCTAGTCGTGTCTTGTAGGGCAGCAACAAACGGTCCCCATTTTGCTCGGTCGGTGGCCATCCTTCGTGCAGTGCCCCAACCTCTGTTGCATGCTTTGCATCTCAGCCTCCACAGACTTAGAGCATAACTAACCATATTTTTAAAGGAGTTTTGCGTCATTATGGTGAGGCATTCTCCGTTCAATCAAGTCTGAAAGTCCGTCGGTTATATTAGACCGCATGTCCAAATATCAATGAAATAAATAAATGAAAACAAATACAGAAACAACTATCCATGATGATACTAAAATATTAAGTTCTAAGAACATTCTAGATCTTATTTTCCTGGAATTTCCTTCTGAGTGACTTGGCCATACGCCTACGTGCTGATTTGCAAAAGATAGTAGAAGTGTAACCTACAAGATAATCCCCAGGGAAAGAGAGGCAGAGTTTTTTTGGTTTTTTTTTTTAACCAGCGGCACTTGGGCTTTCAGCCCTTCGGCCCAATGACATGTCATTGCGAGGCTGGGGAGCCTGTGGGCTTTCCTTCCAACCCGGTCAGGAGCTTCGCTCCTTCCCATCCACAGAGGGTTTATCTCAGGAGCCGTTCAGGGTATTCAGTCAAAATCCCGGTCGATGACACTGCTTCAGATGCCACGCCCGGGCTTGAACCTTGAACATCTGATCAGGCAGAGGTGGACCAGAGGAAAAGAAAACACATGAAGAAGAGAACTAGAGACAGAAGTGAAATTGACCGGAACACTTGGCATATGTTTGTTGAAGGCTTATGCTCCTTGGGGAGTTAAAAAGTGTAGAACTTACAAGACATGTCGTAATAATCGAATATGGAGGGTTGCAAGCAGTCGGCTACCCCGCTGCGTAGAACTTCAAGCCAAAAAGCAGACTTAAAAAAAAAACCCATCTATTCAACAAATTAAAGATAGAACTACTGATGAGTGTGACTGTGGCACTGATAAAATGACTGCTGAACATCTGCTTCAAAGATGTCCAACATATGAGGAACAGAGAAAGTACATATGGCTATCACCAGTGCCATTCCTAGAAAAGCTCTACAGAGATGTCAACAGCCTCGGACTGACCACTGCTTTCTTTGAACATATTCAAGTTGACGTCTGAGAGTGAACATATTCAAGTTGACGTCTGAGAGTGAACATATTCAAGTTGACGTCTGAGAGTGAACATATTCAAGTTGACGTCTGAGAGTGAACATATTCAAGTTGACGTTTGAGAGTGAACATATTCAAGTTGACGTTTGAGGGTGAACATATTCAAGTTGACGTCTGAGGGTGAACATATTCAAGTTGACGTCTGAGAGTGAACATATTCAAGTCTACGTCTGAGAGTGAACATATTCAAGTTGACGTCTGAGAGTGAACATATTCAAGTTGACGATAAAAAAAAGCGATAAAGAATGCAAGGAAAGACCTTCAGCAGATTTGGATAGGACAGAGGAACATGGCTTGAATATTTTGAAGACCTACGTTCCTTGAGGAACTAAAGGATAATGAAGATGTAAATAAAGGATTGTCCTCAGTGGCTCGGAAAGTAGTGGTTCATGTAGTTGCTAGTGAGGAAGTGTCAGGTCTGTCATTTTGTTATCGTGATGCTAATAATTATTTTTTAGTTACTTTGTTAATATCTTGCATCTCTGCTGTCAAGAGTCATCAGGCGATGCAGTTTTTGTGATATTCTGTGAGGTCTGCTGCCTCACCCAGTGCCAGCCCACGTTTTCTCAAGTTACTATTAATTCCATCACCCCGGGGGTCTCCTTCAAGCATGTCGTAGAAGACAACTAACATGAAATTGTGCATGAGGCTGGCAACATCATTAGGCAGAACAGATTGCTACAGAAATCACCCGCTGCAAAAGCATGAGAATGCTCGGTGCAAGCTTCCCGCAAAGGGACCAGCCACAGTGATGACCCCCATGCTTCATGAGGAGCGAAAAGGAAATTGCTGATTGATGATTATTTCTATCAGTCTTCTTCTTCTTCTTCCAAAGTTCGTTCGCTCTCTTTCAGTCCCTATTCATACAATCGTAGACTTTTCGAATACTTTATTAGTTTTGATTACATGCCCCCCTAATCAGATTATCTTTTCTTATAATATCAATTGTAGGTTCTAATGACGATGTTTGTACTTTTCTACATATTTTATGTCATGTTTATAAGTAGTTAATGTTAATATGAGTGTGCTATTTTATTTTACTTTGCAACGTTGAATTCCTTGACATTGATATGTAAAATGCATATGGGAATAAATGAATTCAGTATGAAAGGTGAGAGAAAGGAAGGGCAGAATGTCAGACGGGCCTGCGTGCCCAATTCTCAACCCTTTGAAAATAAAGTTCGTTCGTTCGTTCGTTCGTTCTTCGTCGTTCGATTCTTTTTTTCATCAGTAATCTTCCACTCGAGTAACCTGTTGACATAAAAGCCTGATTACCTGCTCATGCTGAAAAGACGGATTAAACCGAAATAAAAACAGCAGCAACAACAACAAAGACCGTACTGTAAACTATAGAGCCGAAGAAACAGACTGACAATGGGACTAAAATTGCGGAGATTTATATTCAAAACAGCGAGATAATGGAACACGATGCATCTGCCAATCTGTTAGCATGATGAGCTTCCTTGTTTTCGAATGTCACCAACTCTGCGTAAGTCATTAATCTATACTGGGGTTTCTTAATCTGTGTTCCACGGACCCCTTGTCCTAACATTTAAAATATAAAATTTTTAATTATGCTTTTATATCATCATCATCATCATCATCATCTCAACCCGTAACTCGTCATGGGTCGTAGGGGTGCCATGGTGGAAGCATCAGCAGACAGGGTCCTCCACTGCTCTCTATCCTCAGCAATGCGTACAAGTGTGGAAAAAACCGTGTCCTGCCCATTCTTTGATGTTATCAGCCCAGGATTTTCTTTGCCTTCCTCTTCTCCGTATACCTTCGACTGTTACCTGGACGATCGTTTTCGAAAGGGAGTCATGACGAGTTACATGCCCAAACCAAATATAAAGTGCTTTTATATACATTTTTTTTTAAACCAAGAAGGGGTTCACAGCTTTCATCTGGCAATCAAAGGAGTCCATAGCTTTCATCGGACAATCAAAGGAGTCCATAGCCTTCATCGCACAATCAAAGGAGTCCATAGCCTTCATCGGACAATCAAAGGTGTCCTTAGCCTTCATCGGACAATCAAATGAGTCCATAGCTTTCATCGCACAATCAAAGGAGTCCATAGCCTTCATCGGACAATCAAAGGTGTCCTTAGCCTTCATCGGACAATCAAAGGAGTCCATAGCTTTCATCGGACAATCAAAGGAGCCTATAGCCTTCATCGGACAATCAAATGAGCCCATAGCCTTCAATATGACAATCAAAGGAGTCCATAGCCTTCATTGGACAATCAAAGGAGTCCATAACTTTCGTCGGACAATCAAGGGGGTACGTAACTTTCATGCGACAATCAAAGGAGTCCATAGCTTTCATCGGACAATCAAAGTGGTCTATAGCTTGTCATCAGACAATCAAAGGGGTCCATAGCTTGTCATCGGACAATCAAAGGGGTCCATAGCTTGTCATCGGACAATCAAAGGGGTCCATAGCTTGTCATCGGACAATCAAAGGGGTCCATAGCTTGTCATCGGACAATCAAAGGAGTCCATAGCTTTCATCGGACAATCAAAGTGGTCCATAGCTTGTCATCAGACAATCAAAGGGGTCCATAGCTTGTCATCGGACAATCAAAGGGGTCCATAGCTTGTCATCGGACAATCAAAGGGGTCCATAGCTTGTCACCCGACAATCAAAGGGGTCCATAGCTTGTCATCGGGCAATCAAAGGGGTCCATAGCTTGTCACCCGACAATCAAAGGGGTCCATAGCTTGTCATCGGGCAATCAAAGGGGTCCATAGCTTGTCACCCGACAATCAAAGGGGGCAGACGGAATAACACATTGAGAAGAGAGCTGAAGACAGAAATGAAAATGATGAGGAAGACAATGGAAGAGCTTGAGCTGATGTCACGTGATAGGAAGAGTTGTCACGTGTTTGTTGAAGGCCTATGCTCTATGGGGGACTGAAAGGCATTGACTGACTGACATTGATTAATTGATTGATTGATGCTGTGTAATGAAGCCAGTGAGCTGCCCATTTAGTGACTGTCTCTCATTACGTAGTTTCAGAGAGTATATGATACATATGTCGCCTTTTGCGCTGTAAACAAGCGGATGTTAATATTTGCAGCTCGTATTCTCAGAACGAGTGTCCCATGTTGCAACGCGGTTAAAGTGCTTATCTCTCGCGGTTTAGTTACCTGGTTCTGGGATTCAAACCTGGTAGCGTCACGCTTCAGTCTACCCACTAGTAAATTGGTACCTGATTCTGCCCTTGGGTTAGGGGAAGGCAAATGCAGCGAGGAAATGAATTGGTCATCTCACCTCATAAAGCCGGACCTGGTCATCTCACCTCATAAAGCCGGACCTGGTCATCTCACCTCATAAAGCCGGACCTGGTCAGCTCACCTCATAAAGCCGGACCTAATATGGTGAAGACTCTTTAACATTTCACTGCCCCTACTGCAGTTTCTGCTATCGGACTGCCTTTACCTTAGGATCGAGTGGCAGAGTATTTAGAGCACTTGTTTCTTGAGACAAAGTTACGGGTTTTCGAAACCTGGTAGTGCTATACTGCAGTCTACCCAGCTGTAAATGGGTACCTGACTCGGCTGTTTAGTTTGGAAAGGCAAAGACAGCGAGAACATGGAATCAGTCAATCCCCTGTGGAGTCGTAGTCGTGGAGTCGGTCGTATTTAGTGGAGTCACTGTCTGTTTAAAATGTCCGGACTCCGACTCGGAATTTTGTGCCATATGACTTGTAAAACACAGTAGTCAGAATCGGGTGTCAGATTAATAACATTTCAACAGCGGGAGTCAGAAAGTTTTTAGACCGCCTGCACAACCCTGTAAATCTGAGACTAGTATTAGTGAAGCCTCTAACACTTCACTCCTTTAAGGCAGTATCTGTCATGGGACTTGACTGACTACCTGTACTTGATACCCCAATAACCTCTAAACCCACACAACCGACTTTTGTGACACAACGATTGTATAGGCCTACCTGCAGTTACACACATGCACTGTTTTAAATTGTTAACATCAACATGACTGTGGCGTATGCGTTTGCACGCCACGTGTGATTGATAATGAATATGACTGTGGTGCTAGCAAGTGCGGCACTCTTTTATTGTTGCTATGCGTAGTTCGCGTGAGACGTCGATTTGTTTGACGGAGCGACGGAGATCATTGTTTATATTTTCCCTCTAAGGGATAGTTGTGTTTGACAGTGTTCCTGATTGGAACCTATTTGGGATTGCGTATATGCCGTGAATGGAAATCATTAGTGTACTAGAAGTACCTTATTATCAAGATGTCTTTGAGGATGTGTCATGCAAATACCGAACCATAAATGCATCTGTGTTTTGCGAATAAATGTTGTCATGTATTACCAAGGAGTTCTGGTCAAAGTCCTTACTGTTGGCTTGGTTGAAAGCCAGTTCATAAGTTGATGTTCAAAGCTCGTAAACCTGGGTGGGACCTAAGATGCGTCAACAGTGAGGAATGCAGTTAGTGACCCATAGCTAGACGGTTTGCGTCAGGGTCAGTGAACCAGAGCTGACCAAGACCCTACTCCACCTTCAAGTGGTGGTCCTGGAAACAGGCTGCATCACTGCAGTCTGGCTGAGTGAGTAGGGATCGAAGAAGGAAGGCTAACCCGGTCCCAAAAATGCTGTGCTGAAGTCGGATGTGTCGGCCGAAAGGCGCAAATATCGCAGCTTCGCTGTAAACGGACACAACGCAACCAACGTCCTTTTCAGGACGAACGAAGAAGAAGAAGAAGAAGAAGAAGAAGAAGAAGAAGAAGAAGAAGAAGTAAACCTGGGGACTCTAGACATCAAAACCGTATTGACTGAAACGTATATCCCAGAAACTGACCGCACCACAGTGACCATTGTCCGTTTCGCTACCTATGGAGCATGGAACCATCGCTGTAGTTGGCTCTCGTGCAGGAAGTCTGCATGAAGCATTCATTCGCTCTTGCAGCAGTTGTTTATTTAACACTTTATTATACATGACGATGTTGCCAGCAGCCTTATGCACAACCTAATGTTAGTCGCCTTGTACGACATGCGTGCGGGTAGCATTTGTTCTATTCTTTCTGTGCCTTATCAGGGACCCCGGGAACTACACGGGGGCCCATACTTTTATAAACAAAATTTAATAACAAATTAAAATTAATTGGAGAGATAGATAGGTAAGTAGGTAGGTAGACAGGTAGATAGATAGATAGATAGACAGACAGACAGACAGACAGATAGATAGTTAGATAGATAGATAGATAGATAGATAGATAGATAGATAGATAGATAGATAGATAGATAGATAGATAGATAGATAGATAGATAGATAGATAGATAGATAGATAGATAGATAGATGAAGAAAAATAGACAGAGAGAGAGAGAGAGAGAGAGAGAGAGAGAGAGAGAGAGAGAGAGAGAGAGAGAGAGAGAGAGAGAGAGAGAGAGAGAGAGAGAGAGAGAGAGAGAGAGAGAGTAAAGCTTGTACGTAGCACTACTATAATCAGCACTTTGACTTAGTACTATTCACCCGAACAACTGCACACATGTTCCGCCAAGCATTAATTAATTCCAGTTCCTGAGAAATCGATATAATAATTCATGCTCACCGTTCATGTGTGGCATACTATTTTATGGTTTTACAGTGTTGTACACAGCGAACATGGCGAAGTAGTGTCTCATAAATTACCGTACACCAGCGTTCACTTAAGTACGCTTAAGTCTCTTTTTACTTTCTTCTTTTTTTTCCCAGCATAGTGCAGTGTATTATCAGAAGCCATTCAAGTATAACATAGTAAATAATTAAATCATGCTTTGCAGTGGCTTTGACAACCTTTGGATCAGTAGTACTCTGGCCATTTCATGCTGTGTGTAAATACGTGTCTTAGTTACTGTGGACACTCCCTCCCTCATGGTAGTTGTGTTCAGGCAGCCAGGTAGTAAGGCGAGTACAGCTTGACCTAAGTTGTTTGCGCAACTGCCTCAACCTGGCCAATGTGTGGTCGGGTAGTCGCGGTTCTCCGAGTGACACTGTACTTGTGAAAGAAGACACTATACCTGTGACAGAAGACACTTGAAAGCTCGGGAATTAACGAAAGATAATATGGAGGTATGGATGGAGCAACGAAGAAGAATCACGTGGTACGTAAACACTAACTAGTTCGGTCGTTCTGCTTGGTTTGTTAGTTGTGTTCTGTTAGAATAAGGAGTTAGGAACTAGTCAATCATCGAGAGATGCAAACAAATATGTAAGTATACTCTGGAAGTTGATTATTTTGTTTTGTTTTATTTTTAACTTCACGCGGAGAACATGAAAAGTCAGACTTTCATAAATGGTTACTTGCGTAGAATAGAAGACTGAATTGGTTGTGCGTCTAGAATAGAAGACTGAATTGGTTGTGCGCCCTTTCACGCTTTGCTTTCACAGCAAGACTATGGCGCAGTTTGGGTAGCTATTTGGTTCGATTCCCGGTAAGCCTATCACTTGTATTTGTTATCTGGTGTCCTTCTTTCTGCCTAATGAATGCCTGTTAATGACATACATTTATTTATTTGTTAAAATAGAAGCCAGGTTAGTATCCAGTGGTCTATGAAGAGGCAAAGAAAGAATAAGACGAACGTATACTCAAGCATGTCGTACAAGGCAACTAAAATGAGATTTTTTTTGCATGGGCCTGGCAAGTTCATTATGTAAGACACATTAAAACAAAAACCACCGGTGGAAGAGCATTGAATGCTTGTGACAAGGTGACCTACTACAGTGATGGCTTCAGTGCTCCGTGAGGAGCTCAAAGGAAAATAGGAAATGATGGTGATGCAGAATAGAAAGATTAAAATGATACAAGGTCATCAATGTGGAACTGATGACAAGAACCAGATAAGTGCCAGTGAGAAGAAGGTCCTGGAGGAAGGATAAGACACACGTTGAGGAAACCTGTTGATAGCGTTACCAGGCATTCTTTCATCTGGAATCCACAGGTGAGGTAGAATGAAATAACGCACGGGGAAGAGAGCCGAAGACAGAGATGTAAAGGATGAAGACGACATGGAAATACCTTGAGCGGATCGCACGGGACAGGAAGACTTAGCATACGTTTGTTGAAGGTCAATCTTCCTTGGGACGCAGAAAGGGTAATGATGATGATGGAGAACAAGAAAAGAAGAGTTAACAAACTGAGAGATGAATGTAGATAACGTAAGCACGCGCTAGGTAAATCTGCCTGCATGATGTTTAGTCTTCTGGCAACTCCCCAAGCATCAAAGGTCTTCAGCGAGTGTATGCCAAGTCTGCCTGTCTCGTGCCATCAGGTCAAGGTCTTTCTGTGTCTTCTACATCCCCTTTATGTCTATCTCCAGTTCTCTTCTCCGTGTGTTCTTTGATCTTTCTCTACCTTTCTTACCCTGGGGATTCCAGAGCCAGGACTGTCAGATAATGCTTCCAGCAGGTTTACTCAGTGTGTCCTATCCAGCTCCAGCGACTTCTTCTCATTATGCATGCTTAATTAATGTAAGATTATTCATTCATGTCCCGTTTCGTCCCGTACGGACCGTGGATCCACCACTACAGCCGACCCTCTTGCAGACAGCCTGCGTCAAAGGCCCCGTCCTTTTTTTTTCTTTCTGTGGTTTCTGTAGCAATTTGCTGTACATGATCAGGTGGCCAGCTCCACACTAAACATCACATTAGTCGCCTCCTACGACATGCCTCATTGAGTAGTGATCTTGTTCTTTCTGTTGTGTCTCCTCACAACACTCCCGGATCTCTAGGTAAAGGTAGTCCCATCGATGATACTGCCGTAGAGGAGTACCAGTAATTGTTGCAGTAACAGTGGCAGTAAAAGACAACGGCTAGCCACCTTGGAAGAGATTGGGGCTTTACCGCGTACGTCCTAAAGAATGTAATGGAATCGCAACAATGAATAAGCAATTGGAAGAACGAATTGAGACTCTTGAGATGTGAATATATAGAAGAATGGGGCGCATCTCATGGAAAGAGAAGAAAACAAATAAGGAGGTCCTAGAAAATCTAGGTATGAAAAGAGAACTAATGAGGGAGATCAAAGTTCGGCAGCTAAAATACTTTGGCCACATAAAAAGGCATAACACCTTGCAGAAGCCCATAGTAGAAGGGAGAGGTGAAGGCAAACTTGCAAGGGGAAGACAGCGCTATAAGTGGGAAGATAACATCAAGAGATGGACAGGAAATAGTCTATCAGAGTGCACCACCAAGACAAGAGACAGAAGACGTTGGGAATTCATTACAGCCAACCTTCGTTGTCGAGATGGCAGCTGATGATGATGAACAATGGCAGTAGTAAAAAAAAGAATATTGTTGCTGTTATTAACAGTTTAATTTAAAAGAGGAAGTAAGGAATTCAAGACCATACGATCATTTTGTGACACGGTTAGGATGTCAGGAACGCACAAACTGATGACGCAATAGTAAAATAAACAAACAAAAGGAAGAAATTTAAAATCAACGGAATCGTAATTTTATGACCTATGATAACAAATAATGAAATACTAAGTGATGTTATCGTTTATTAGTTTTTATGTTCACATTTTGGATTTGATGATAGCTATTACAGTATCGCTTCAAGTTCTGTTATTTCTTTCTCAAGTTATCATGGAAACTTTGAAATAATTATAAATGTACGTTTAACAAATATCATTGCATGAATGTGGGTGTATAAAAAGGTAAAGGATCCCGTTGCACGCCCATTGAGGCATATTGGGAATATAGTGTTAGGCCCATATTTTCTAGACCATCGGCACACTAGGGGTGATGTGGTCAGCATCACACCGGCCGCCTTACCCTTCCCAGAGTTACTCTGGTACCCAATTCATGAGGCTGGGTCGACCCCGGAGCCGTTTGCGGTCTAAAAAATCACACCTCAACGGGGGATCGAACCATAGACCACCGAGCTAGGAAGCCAGTGCATGTATGTATATATATAGCTCCGTGTCGTTTCCGGGGTCTCTGGAGAGTCAACGAAAGAATAGGACTACTGTACCCTCGGGAACCCGCACAAGGCGGCTAATATGAGGTTGTGTATAGGGGCTTACAGCCTCATCATGTCAAACACATTGTCACAGAAACCACTGCTGCAAGATCATGTGACTGCTTTGTGCAGGCTTCCTGCGGGGATTGGCTGCTGCTGCTACTACTCATACTACTACCACTACTGCTACTACTACCATTACAACCACTACTACCACCACAACTACTACCACTGGTGCTACTACTACTACCGCTGCCACTACCACTACTGCTACTACTACTGTCGCTACTACTACTACTACTACTACTACTACTACTACTACTACTACTACTACTACTACAAGCAATACCACTACTTATACTACTACAAGTACTACCGCCGCTACTACAACTACTACAACCAATACCACTACTTATACTACTACAACTACTACAAGCAATAACACTACATACACTACCACAACTACTACCGCCGCTACTACTACCATCACTACTACGACCACTACAACCACTACTTATACTACTACAACTACTAATGCTACTGCGACTACCATCACTACTGCTACTACTATCACCACCACTACTACTACTACTACTACTACTACCACCACTACAACTACGACAACTACTTATAGTAAAACAACTAATGCCGCCGCTACTACTACCACCACTACTACGACACCTACAACCACCGCCATTATTTATATTACTTCAACTACTACTGTTACTACTACCATCACTACTGCTACTACTACCACCACTACTACTACTACCACCATTACTACTTCTACCCCTACCACTATCTCTGCAGCTTCAACTACTACTGTTGTCATTGTTTGTATAAACATACAGACACACAAACGAACCGACAGACAGATGAATGAGAAGAAAGACAGACAGACAGACAGAATAAAATAGAATAAAGTAAAAAGCATTAAATACACAGTGGAAGTCGTATGTAACTTATTCAAGATGTAAGATAACTTCTAGCGTTATTCGGATAGATTACGGAAGCCAGCATGTCGCTCGCCTATAGTTTTATTAACACTTGTATGCAAACACACAACCCTGCTCACTACAATTACGTCTACTACTACTTTTTTCTACTACTACAATTACTTCTACTACTACTACAATTATCTCTACTACTATTACTTCTTCTACTAATAGTACAATTAGTTCTACTACTACTACTACTACTACTACTACTACTACTACTACTACTACTACTACTACTACTACTACTACTACTACTACTACTACTACTACTACTACTACTACTACTACTACTACTTCTTCTACTACTAGTACAATTACTACTACTACTTCTTTTGCTACACAACTACTTCTACTACTACTACTACTTTTTGGGCAATCGAATTAATGTAAAAACTATGACAAAATCGCTAATGTGGAACGGATGGAAATATTAAGTCAAACACCAATGAAAGAGAAGCTAGGGAGAAGATGCTGGCTAGGATATGGCAAGGATGATTAAAACCGGGTATTAGAATTACCAGACTGTTCTTGTTCTGAGATCCTCAGAGAAAGAGACACAGAGGAAGACGTGATAGGAATAAGGATGGCATGGAAAGAATTTGAACGAACAGCACAGAAAATGAAGGGTTTTTAAAGAACCTCTCCTCTACAAGGAGATATGGTTGTGGAGTCAGCCTAAATATTTTCCGACTCCTAATCCTGAAATGTTAGAAATCCGACTCCCGACTTCGACTACAATTTGTTACTAGTCATATAGCATACAATTTGTTACTAGTCATATAGCATACAATTTGTTACTAGTCATATAGCATAAAATTGTTTACTAGTCATATAGCTTACAATTTGTTACTAGTCATATAGCATACAATTTGTTACTAGTCATATAGCATACAATTGTTTACTAGTCATATAGCATACAATTTGTTACTAGTCATATAGCATACAATTGTTTACTAGTCATATAGCATACAATTTGCAGTCGGAGTCCGGACATTTTGTTTAAACCGACTCCACTAAAAAAAAAATCGACAGACTCCACATTCATGCAGGGAGCACAAAGGTATGCTTAAAGTAACATGTGGGAATGAAAGGATACAGAATACAAGATAAGTGAGAGTAGAAGGGCAGAATGTTAGACAGGCCTGAGCGCCCAATTCTTAACCCTTCGAAAATAAAGTTCGTTAGTTCTTCGTCTTCTCTTTCTTTGTCTTCTTCTTTGTCTTCATCTTCTTTGTCTTCTTCATCTTCTTTGTCTTCTTCTTCTTCTTCTTCTTCTTCTTCTTCTTCTTCTTCTTCTTCTTCTTCTTCTTGTTCTTGTTTTTCTTGTTCTTCTTCTTCTTGTTATTTGTCTTCTTGTTCTTGTTCTTCTTGTTCTTGTTCTTCTTGTTCTTGTTCTTCTTGTTCTTGTTCTTCTTGTTCTTGTTCTTGTTCTTCTTGTTCTTGTTCTTCTTGTTCTTGTTCTTCTTGTTCTTGTTCTTCTTGTTCTTGTTCTTCTTGTTCTTGTTCTTCTTGTTCTTGTTCTTCTAGTTCTTGTTCTTCTCGTTCTTATTCTTCTTGCTCTTGTTCTTGTTGTTCTTGTTCTTCTAGTTCTTGTTCTTCTTGTTCTTGTTCTTCCTGTTCTTCTTCTTCTTGTTCTTGTTTTTCTGGTTCTTGTTCTTCTTGTTCTTGTTCTTCTTGCTCTTGTTCTTGTTCTTCTTGTTCTTGTTCTTCTAGTTCTTGTTCTTCCTGTTCTTATTCTTCTTGTTCTTCTTGTTCTTGTTCTTGTTGTTCTTCTTGTGCTTGTTCTTCTTGCTCTTGCTCTTCTTGTTCTTATTCTTCTTGTTCTTGTTCTTCTTGTTCTTCTTGTTCTTCTTGTTCTTGTTCTTCTTGTTCTTGTTTTTCTTGTTCTTCTTGTTCTTCTTATTCTTGTTCCTCTCGTTCTTGTTCTTCTTGTTCTTGTGTTTATTGTTCTTGTTCTTCTTGTTCTTGTTTGTCTTGTTCTTCTTGTTCTTCTTATTCTTGTTCCTCTTGTTCTTCTTATTCTTCTTGTTCTTCTTGTTGTTCTTTTGTTCTTGTTCTTCTTGTTCTTCTTGTTGTTCTTGTTGTTCATGTTCTTGTTGTTCTTGTTCTTCTTATTCTTTTTGTTCTTCTTCTTGTTCTTATTGTTCTTGTTGTTCTTGTTGTTCATCTTCTTGTTCATATTGTTCTTGTTTTTCTTGTTCTTGTTCTTCTTGTTCTTGTTCTTCTTGTTCTTGTTCTTCTTGTTCTTCTTGTTCTTCTTGCTCTTCTTGTTCTTCTTCTTGTTCTTCTTCTTCTTGTTTTTGTTCTTCTTGTTCTTCTTGTTCTTGTTCTTCTTGTTCTTGTTCTTCCTGTTCTTCTTGTTCTTGCTCTTTTTCTTCTTGTTCGTGTTCTTGTTGTTCTTCCTGTTGTTCTTCTTGTTGTTCTTGTTGTTTTTGTTCTTCTTGTTCTTGTTGTTCTTCTTGTTGTTGTTCTTGTTCTTCTTGTTGTTCTTGTTCTTCTTGTTCTTCTTGTTGTTGTTCTTCTTGTTCTTGTTGTTCTTCTTGTTGTTGTTCTTGTTCTTCTTGTTGTTCTTGTTGTTCTTGTTCTTCTTGTTCTTGTTGTTGTTGTTGTTGTTCTTCTTGTTGTTCTTGTTCTTCTTGCTCTTCTTGTTCTTCTTGTTGTTGTTGTTCTTGTTCTTCTTGTTCTTCTTGTTCTTCTTCTTGTTCTTCTTCTTGTTGTTCTTGTTCTTCTTGGTTTTCTTGTTGTTCTTGTTCTTCTCGTTCTTCTTGTTGTTCTTGTTGTTGTTGTTCTTGTTCTTCTTGTTCTTCTTGTTCTTCTTCTTCTTCTTCTTCTTGTTGTTCTTCTTCTTGTTCTTCTTCTTGTTGTTCTTGTTCTTCTCGTTCTTCTTGTTGTTCTTCTTGTTGTTGTTGTTGTTCTTCTTCTTGTTGTTCTTGTTGTTGCTCTTGTTCTTGTTGTTCTTGTTGTTCTTGTTGTTCTTCTTGTTGTTCTTCTTGTTCTTCTTCTTCGTTTTCTTCATCTTTTCCTCTTTACACTCCTTATAGGAAATGAAGCCAGCACTTCAGCTGACTCCATTAAAGGAAGCATGAATTAAAGAATTCAGATGCTCTTGCAAACTTGGTTTGTGTAGCAATTTCATTTACACGATGAGATTGTCAACCCACGCACAATCTGAGCTTAGTCTCTCCTTACACTTTACCTGAGGTAGCAGCAGGAATGTTCTATTTTTATCTCATCGCAGACCTCCAGGAATTACACATGGCGTAGTCTTAAAATTTGTTTTTTAGTAGTTATAGTGATCATAATCTGTCAGTTTATACTCCTGTTAAATTTTCTTAGCAATAGATTAACCATTGTCGGCTTACTTACTAGGCCTATCATAGCAGCGCTATATCCCCATTGGCCAGCGACTTTTCACGGTGACCCGGGCCCGGCCTTCATGACTACTGTAGCAGTCCAACGGGATAACCCACACCATACTTCACCCATGCCCAGCAATCCCGTACTTCGTCCAATGTGCACCACCTACGCAGCATTATATGAAATTAAGAGTATTGTATGGATCAATTCTTTGTATTTGAAGTAAGAAAGAGAGTTCTTCAGTGTCATCGACAATCAGTAAACAAGTAGGGAAGGCACGAGAGGCCACAGGGAGGAGGTTTTACAGAAGAAAGTTAAAAATACCATGGACAGCGAAAATGAGTGATGAGGATGTATTGATCAAAGGAAAGAAGTTATCCACTTTTTAGGGCATGTTATGAGAAGAGGAAAGCTGGAATATATCTTAACAACTGGTAAGATTGAAGGAAAAGGAGATAGGGGAAGACAAAGAGAGCAAATACTGGACAGTTTGACATCGTGCCATAGAAAGAAGTCATCAGCAGAATTGATAAATTGTACTGGAGACAAGAAGTTGTGGAGAGACATGATCTCCTACGCCACTAGGCATGGTGCGCAGAAGACTACACGCCTACAGCACCAGAAGATCTGGGTTCAGAGCACGGGGAAGACCTAGAGGTAGATAGATAGACAAAATCATAGAGAGCGTTCAACCAACAACAGGGACTCACAAGAGCCAGACGTGTAACACGGGTTGATGGCGCCAAGGGCAAATAACAAAAATGGCGCCCATTAAAAACTGTTCATATATATATATATGTGTGTGTGTGTGTGTGTGTGTGTGTGTGTGTCAGTGTCTTGTTTTTGAACCACCAACACAGAGGGTCTTCTCATAACAAGCGTCAAAAAAGTGGATTGCTACTTTCTAACTTGTGAAATAACTTTCCTTTGCGTACTGGCCTCTTTCAGGACATCCTCGTTACTCTATGTGACCTTGCATGACATCCTCGTTACTCTATTTGACCTTTCAAGGCTCTTCCAATATCTTCTTTATTCTCTTCATATCTATCTTCAGTTTTCTTCTCCGCGTGTCCTCTCCCTCTATATTTCTCGTTACCCTGGTTATTCCTATAAAGGACTGCCTTGTGATGCTGTGGTGGATTTGGTGTTATAGATGTTATTATTTAATAGTATTTGTCTACCAAGTGAGGTCAGCTGTGTAGGCCCCTGATTTTAGTAGTTGATGGTTAAGTATTTTCAGGGAACCTAGCTGCTACCCCCTTATGATCTCACTTGGCTCTATAATTTTATTTAATAGTTATGTGACTACGTCTAAGTGTCTAGGGTGATGAAGATATAATGCAGTGTAAGTCAAATCAATACAAATACACTTTAATTCTATCACATAAATAGGACTGGGTCATTACAACAACCACATACAGACTAACACTCTATGATATATCTTATAGAAGTCTGTGGCTAAATATTATGTAATAGGCTATATTACAATTTTATTTGCCCTGATTCAGAATTTTCTGAGTCAGGACCAACAACAAAATGAAAATTATGGTTTTATTTACATAAAATTAAATACCACAATGGATCTTCTGTCCATATAAAGCAATATTACAATCTAATTATATTTAGGTATTACTATAGACTAAGTTAACACTGGTAATTAATGGTGGGTTGGGGTATTTTCATCATACCCTCTCTTTTCTCTATCTCTTGTGGAATGTTTATTCAACAGTCTATTATTTTATTTATTATGTTTTAATACAAATGGATGAACTCTTAGTGCCGACACAAGGGCACTTATCTTTCTGTTCTTAGTAGTTATGATGCTGACAATCTCCTATATTTCATGGGTTGATTCGTGGTAGACAGCGTGTACCAGCAAAAAATTTCAACCGAATGACTAATCTGACACAGTCACTAGACTGGCCCAATCACAGCGGGGGTCTAGCTATTCATTTCAAATTTGAAAAAAAAAAAAAAACTCCAAGCATACTAGGAGTGAGTCTGCAAAATATATTTAGCTTTTTGGGCCAACCAATACCCTCCTTCCTATACTCCTATACTAACCAATCGGATTTGAATCCCTCTAATGCCTCTTTTTTAAACTTGCGTCCCCAAATAATGTTATAAATAGAATGAACAAAAACACAAGTTCGTCCGTCTTACCGTTCGTAGATATATAGTATTATTTCAATATCTTGGTTAATAATTGGGCTACTATGTATTTTTTTAAATAATGATCGGCACTTGGGCTTTCAGCCCTTCGGCCCAATGACATGTCATGGCAAGGCTGGGGAACCTGAGGACTTTCCTTCCAACCCGGTCAGGAGCTTCGCTCCTTCCCATCCACAGAGGGTTTATCACAGGAGCCGTTCAGGTTATTCAGTCAAATTTTCGGCCGTAAACATTTCTTCAAACGCTGACGCCCGGGATTGAACCATGAACACCTGGTCGCCAGTACAAAGCCGAAGCCATTACACCAGCGCGGCTCCCGGCTACTATGTATATTAAAACATATTATTGCTCAGGAGACTCTAAGCTATCCATATATATGGTTTTTATGACTATATTCATTGTCGTTTGGATTTTCATATTCGTCACTGTTAGTCGTTAATTATATACTTTTCCATAAGTCGGCCATCTTTCCCCCCTTCTCTATCATTTTTATTCAAAATAAAACAACTTGTTTGGGTTACGTCAGAAATACACTAGTAGGCAAAAAATGAGAGCTGACTGTGTGTGTGTATATAAATTTCAACAGCGAGAATATAGTACGATGCATGCATGGGGCTTTGCGTCTTGTTTTTCAAATCTGCTAAAGGCAATACTGTCGCGCTCTCGTTACAATTTGGCGTTTCAAAACCCAAACGCGTGACAATGGTAGCATTTCTTCTGTCGCTCCTTCATCCACCTCCCTTCTTCTCTCTCTCGGTCTTGGAACAAATACTCCTTGACCCTGCAAAATTGTTTTTTTCGTTCTCAAGGACGAACTAGGAAAGCGTGTAAGATTTGATGGCGAGATCATTTTCTAAGCATTACCACTGAACAAAATTCAGCGCTCTACTGGCGTAGAAGTCGACGATAGGCAACCACACACGGGCGGGTTTATTTATTTTCATAGGAGTAAAATCTTACTGAATTTAGCGATTATCTCACAGATTTCGCTACACACCTCCCCTCCTAAAACATGCATTCATTGCAGGTTATAATCTGTGAGATAACTTAGCGCAAATGAAGTCCTACGCGTTTTTCTGATTTTCATCATAAGGATGTCTACTCAAGAAGTCGGCATCCACATTCTGAGAACCGGGAATATATTCAATCGTAAATGAATAAGGCTGTAAGAGCTTAGACCATCTTAATAATCCAGCATTTTCATGCTTTGCCTGTGACAAAAATACGAGCGGCTGATGGTCTGTTTGGACCACGAAGGTTCTACCATACAGATAGACCTGGAATTTTTTTATAGCCCAGATTAAAGCTAGACATTCCTTTTCACTTGTTGAATAGTTTTTTTTTTCTGCTATGTTCAACTTGCGGCTTGCATAAGCGACTGGGTTCAATTCCCCCTCTTGTGAAGAGGACCTTTGCAACAATGTAGCCCCTAGGCCCACATTGCTTGCGTCACTTCTCACGACAAATTCTTGATTCAAGTCAGGCAATTTCAATACCGGCCTGGGGAGCCGCGCTAGCGTAGTGGTTACAACACCGCTCTGGCGACCGGGTGATTCAGGATCAAACCCGGGCGACGGCATTTGAGGATTTTTCGTCGACCGGGAATTGGACTGGATTAACTCGAGACCTGGCGAGGACATTTGAAGGAGTGTCGTCGACCAGGGATTGGCGGCTCCTGAGCCGACCCAGCTCTAATGGGTACCTCCGAAATCGGCGAGTATCTGCCTGAATGGCGAGGGACACATGTCTCTGTACAAGAAAAGGGATACTCACGTAAAAATCAATGTCAGGTTAGATATTAACAATAACCTGAGATTTCGCCTCGAGTATTAGCGGGCGTACGAAAAAAAAAAAAAAAAAAAAAAAAAAAATACCGGCCTGCTTGTGAGTTTTTCCTTTAACTCCTGGTATGCCAATTCACACTGTGCTGACCAATTAATTGTATCAGGTTGTCCCTTACGAGTTAAATTCGTCAGAGGAGCACATATAGAGTTAAAATGTTTAATGTACTTTTGGTAAAAACCACACAACGACACAAAAGATCGCACATCTTTCTTTGTTTGTGGCCCCGGTGCTCTCTGCAATTTCTCCAGGTTCTTGGGTTCAGGGGTCATGCTAACCTGATGTACCGTATGTCCCAAGAATTTCAACTCTTTACATCAAATACAACATTTGGTTGGTCTAGCAGTCAAGTTAGCCTCTCTGAGTCTATCAAACAGCATATTCAAAGAGTTAACGTGTTCCTCAAATGTTTCAGTAGCGATGAGGATATCATCCATGAAATTCGAGATGCATGGATTTTTCAGGGGATCCAACAATTTTCGCATCATCCTAGAAAACACACTCGGTGCATTTTTCAACCCAAACGGCAACATGTTGAACTCATAATGGCCTTCCGAGGTGTTAAAGGCTAAATAAGGTCGAACCTCAGGCTTTACTGGAATTTGATAATAGCCTTTGCTAAGATCCACCTTAGAAAAATATTTTGCCCAGTTCAGCCTGGCAAATAGTTGATTTGTATCAAGTAATGGATCCACCTGACCTTCTGTGACAGCATTCAGTTTCCTGTAATCTATGCACAGTCTATGTTCCCCAGATGGTTTCCGCAACAAAACCTTACTAGAGCTATGAGGAGATTCACTGTGAGAAATAATCCCTTCTTGTAACAAATAATCTATCTCCTCTTTCAAAGCCTTTTCCTTAGCGAAAGGAATAGAATAGGGCCTCATACAGATGGGTGTTGGGTCTAGTAGTTTCATATCATATTCCAACAAATTTGTGTGCCCCGGCTTATCCGTTAACACGTCTGTATGTTTCTCCAGTTCCTTTTGAATCGTCTCCCTCTGTCCTTTTGTCAGGTGATTACTGATCTTCACCTGTGCAAACGTTTCACTGGGTTTCAGTGGATATTCGAATGAGGTGAGAGGGTCAGTTTTCATTTCGGTTGCGATAGACAAGGCCATTAAGTGTGTTCCTTCCTGGATTTGCCTGTCCAGATATTTCTTTAGAAGATTCACATGATAGACTTTTTCCTTTCCCTTATTGTCTATCTTATAATTTGTTTTGGATACCTTTTCCAAAACTGTATATGGACCTTGCCATCCGATTTGAAGTTTATTGCTGCTGCCGGGTAGTAGAAGGAGCACCTTCTCCCCTACAGCAAGCTCCCTATCCTTCGCTTTCTTATTATAATAAGCAGCATGCTTCTTCCTGGCTTGTCTCAAATTATCATTTGACAGTTTCCAGCTAGTTTTTAAACGAGTGGTCAGTTCGTTCACATATTGATAGGATGAGGTAACAGTCTCTTCTGCCTTCTCATCGGTCCACGTCATTAACAAGGCTTCCAATGGACCTTTTATTGGCCTCCCAAATAACAGGGTAGCCGGTGCCATTCCGGTCGAATTATGTGGAACTTCCCGGTACGCAAACAACGCAGCGGGCAAAAATTGGTCCCACGTATCAGGTTTTTCATGGGCCAGCTTTCTCAGGATAGAAATGAGAGTCCCATTGAACCTCTCTACCTGGCCGTTCCCCTGGGGGTGATACGGACTACAATGAAAGTGCTTGGCTTGGAATAACCTGAAAACTTCTTCCGTTAGTTTCCCCTTGAACTGTGAGCCGTTATCAGTCAAGATTTGATGCGGGAATCCTAACCTCTGGAATATAGTAAGTAATGCCTCTGCCACATGCTTCTAATCGATTGCCGGCAGGGCTACCGCCTCTCCCCACATAGAACAAGTGTCCACCAGAGTAAGGATGTAACTGTTCCTCCTCTTGGTCCGAGTGAGAGGTCCCACAATATCCACTGCAACTCTCTCAAAAGGTGTTCCCACTATGGGCATTTCCCCTAGAGTTGCTGGAGCAGTCCAATGCTTTGGAGCTACTCTCTGGCATTCTGGACATGATTTTACATATCTCTTTATATCTTCCGTTATCCCTGGCCAGAAATCATTGCAAGCTATACGCTGTCCTGTTGCGCTAATCCCCATGTGGCAACTGAAGGGGATAGCATGTCCTAACTCCATCACCTTTTCCCTATATGAAGTGGGAAGAACCAGCTGTCCGTGACCATTTGAACCAGTTCCGGCCTTCCTATAAATCAATTTATTCTTCGTATAAAATTCTCCTTTATTAGGAGGGGTATGGCATTTTGGGAGTTTCTTAAAACAAGGCTTCAGTGACCTATCCTCAGCCTGTGCCTTTCCTCATCTCCTCTGGATGAGTATTTATATGTTCATCTTCTTCCTTCTTCGACTGTGACCTGGTCTGCACTGTGGCCATAATCACAGGTCTCTTGGGTGTCCCCAAGAAGACATAACGACACCCCAATATCAGAGGGTAGATGGGTTCGTTAATCACTGCTGCTTTTGTTACTCCTTCCACATAGCGAGTTTTCACAGTTATCCTTGCGATGGGAAGTGTCATGGATGCTACATCCTTGGTCGCCCCTTGTATCTCCACTGTTTCTGTATTATACTGATCTGGGTTCACTAGGTCAGAACTCACGACTGAATCAAAATCTAAACCTGTATCATACAGGCACCTAATGGTGACACCATTACTTACAACATCCTCACAAACTGGGGGGTGATAAGGTTCCTGCTGTCCAGCGGGCTTGTTCTTTAATCCCTTGTTCCCCGTTTTCATAGCAGCGAAGTTAGAAGGTTTCCTTTTACAAACATTGGTGTTATGAGTGTTCCTCTTACACCACCTACACCATATCGTTCCTTGATTGAAAGGTTTTCTTTCACCATATTTTCGGTTAATGAACTGTGGGTTTTTTTTCACGATAATCGACTCTTGGCCTATCAAAGTTGGGTTTACCTTTGTTACCTTGATCTCTATGGTCAAACTTATTTTGGTTATGAGGGGCCTTATTTTGTTCTATAGGTTTCTTTCTAGCGCCAGCTACCTCTGCCTGGGCCGCCTGATATCTCTCAGCGACATTAAGTACCTCGCCCAACTTCTCTGCACCTTGTTCCATGAGAAACTTTCTCAGGTCAGGAGCCATGGACTCTCTTAATTGCTCTATCATGATCATCTCTTTCAGATCTTGGGTCTTCCCCAGAGCAGTCCATTTCTCCAAATAGGTTTCCAATCTGGCAGAGAATTAGTGGTATGTCTCCCCAGACAAAATCTTGGCATTTCTAAACTTCTTACGATAAAATTCACCATTCTTCTCGTATCTTAACAAAAGAGCCTGCTTTAACATGTCATAATTGTCTTGGTCATCCCTGCTCATTTTTGAAAAAAACTTCATAAGCTGTTCCCCTAAGACCTTGGGATAACTTCAGACTCCATCTTTCTTTTTCTAGCCCATAAGTTGTAGCTAATACCTCATACCTGCTTAAATATGATTCAATATCATCATCTCTCTCAACAAAATAATCTAAATGGAACCCATGGCTGAGTTGGAGGCCCCCTGACTAGCAGTAGCATCAGAGGTAGAGGGGCTGTGACCATTTTCAGGAGCATGGCCTTGCAACTCTAACTCCCTTAGTCGCACCTCGTGCTCCCTCTGTAATCTTTTATCTTTTTCTCGGCTCTTCTTTTTTTCTGCCTTCATTTTCTTTTCTTTAAATTGGAGCCGTTTAATCTCAGCCTCTCTGTCAGCCTCTAAGGCCCTAGCCTCCTTTTAAGCCTCAATTTGCAACCTTTTAATTTCTTTCTCTGATTCTAATTTTCTTTCTGCTGCTAACTTCCTATCCTCCATCTCAATAAATTTGTCACACTCTGAGGTTACATACTGGACCAGTTCTGGCCCATCCATACCCATCTCTCTGGCAGTCTGCACAGCAGCAGATCTGAACTTTGACGCGTCAGCCATATTATATCAAGGAACGTTAACAATATACTAAGGTAACTTATCAACTCTGACTAAACAACAACTATAAGCACTGACAGTTCATCCACTATTTAATTTCCACAAAGGAATACTTTTAATTTTATTATATGAGATTCCTATCTATGTATTAGTAGAAGTTTAAAATCCCGGAAGTGAGCTACCCAATATAAATGGTACAATGAGAAGTTAAAATCCCAGACAAGGCTACCAATTTATGTGGTGGATTTGGTGTTATAGATAATATTATTTAATAGTATTTGTCTATCAAGTGAGGTCAGCTGTGTAGGCCCCTCAGTTTAGTAGTTGATGGTTAAGTATTTTCAGGGAACCTAGCTGCTACCCCCTTATGATCTCACTTGGCTCTATAATTTTATTTAATAGTTATGTGACTACGTCTAAGTGTCTAGGGTGATGAAGATATAATGCAGTGTAAGTCAAATCAATACAAATACACTTTAATTCTATCACATAAATAGGACTGGGTCAATACAACAACCACATACAGACTAACACTCTATGATATATCTTATAGAAGTCTGTGGCTGAATATTATGTAATAGGCTATATTACAATTTTATTTGCCCTGATTCAGAATTTTCTGAGTCAGGACCAACAACAAAATGAAAATTATGGTTTTATTTACATAAAATTAAATACCACAATGGATCTTCTGTCCATATAAAGCAATATTACAATCTAATTATATTTAGGTATTACTGTAGACTAAGTTAACACTGGTAATTAATGGTGGGTTGGGGTATTTTCATCATACCCTCTCTTTTCTCTATCTCTTGTGGAATGTTTATTCAACAGTCTATTATTTTATTTATTATGTTTTAAAACAAGTGAATGAACTCTTAGTGCCGACACAAGGGCACTTATCTTTCTGTTGGTAGTAGTTATGATGCTGACAATCTCCTATATTTCATGGGTTGATTCGTGGTAGACAGCATGTACCAGCAAAAAATTTCAACCGAATGACCAATCTGACACAGTCCCTGATGTAGTGTGGTAGACAGCGTGTACCAGCAAAAATTTCAATACTTCTCTCACGGAGATAAATACACCAGGGTTCTGGCACTAGCTTAGTACCAGAACAAAAACCCTGAAACAAGATTATGATTCTTTATAAAAAAATCTACAATATCATTCCACAAGTAATACATGGTATAATTCAATAAAAAGAAAAGGATCAGGTCCCTCTGACCAACCCATTTCAACCATTTTCATCTGAGATAACATCTCATACCAGTGCTCCTATTCTTCTCCCTAATGGCTACAACGCCTCTGACACTTCAACAATGATCCTCTCCCATAGGATAATGTGGGCTAGCCTTCCCACTGGTAACTGTGGAAATCATTTTAAGTTATACAACTCATGTCAGTTCTACTGCGTGTGAGCAACACCACAGGCCCTGCATAAGTCTGCTAGGGGACCTATGTACTTAGTCGCAAAACATTCCTAATAAAGCAGTATCTCATACACCACATTTTTGTAATAACAAGGTTAATAAATTTCGTTCTTACCACAATTCAATGGAAATATCACAAACATACGTTGACTGGCATTAGCATTAATATACAAGTTCAGCTTTGCCCTCGTCCAGACTGCCAAGGTTTTTTTTATATTATACTCTTAGCACTGCTGTTCTCAACGCAGCTTGCATACTAACAATTTTATATCAAATGGCGACAATCCTTGGAAGCTTTTTGCCAATATCACTAGACTGGCCCAATCACAGCGAGGGTCTAGCTATTCAATTCAAATTTGAAGAAAAAAAACTCCAAACATACTAGGAGTGAGTCTGCAAAATATATTTAGCTTTTTGGGCCAACCAATACCCTCCTTCCTATACTCCTATACTAACCAATCGGATTTGAATCACTCTAATGCCTCTTTTTTAAACTTGCGTCCCCAAATAATGTTATAAATAGAATGAGCAAAAACAACAGTCTTACCGTTCGTAGATATATAGTATTATTTCAATATCTTGGTTAATAATTGGGCTACTATGTATATTAAAACATATTATTGCTCAGGAGACTCTAAGCTAACCATATATATGGTTTTTATGACTATATTCATTGTAGTTTGGATTTTCATATTCGTCACTGTTAGTCGTCAATTATATACTTTTCCATAAGTCGGCCATCTTTCCCCCCTTCTCTATCATTTTTATTCAAAATAAAACAACTTGTTTGGGTTACGTCAGAAATACACTACTAGGCAGGAAATGAGAGCTGACTGTGTGTGTATATATACATTTCAACTGCGAGAATATAGTACGATGCATGCATGGGGCTTTGCGTCTTGTTTTTCAAATCTGCTAAAGGCAATACTGTCGCGCTCTCATTACAATTTGGCGTTTCAAAACCCATACGCGTGACAATGGTAGCATTTCTTCTGTCGCTCCTTCATCCACCTCCCTTCTTCTCTCTCTCGGTCTTGGAACAAATACTCCTTGACCCTGCAAAATGTTATTTTTAATTCTCAAGGGCGAACTAGGAAAGCGTGTAAGATGTGACGGCGAGATCATTTTCTAAGCATTACCACTGTGCAAAATTCAGCGTTCTACTGGCGTAGAAGACGACGAAAGGCAACCACACACGGGCGGTTTTATTTATTTTCATAGGAGTAAAATCTTACTGAATTTAGCGATTATCTCACAGATTTCGCTACAGATGCTATCAACTGATTTGCGCTATATATGTGTTTTCCAAAGCCAGCGTCTTTTCACATCTTCTCCGGCCGGAGTTTGAATGATCACTAGCGGATTTTATATGAATAATGAAAAACAATGTTAACTTCAGTGGAAGTAAACTCCTAGCTCAAGCATTTGTGGTAAGGGAAATAATAATTTGTGAGATCAAATTATGTTATGTTGTTACATGGGAGCTTTGTGTAATAAATGGTAAGTTACTATTAAAAAAATATAATAAATCTAAACAATATAATCAAAGTTTATGTTACTTTGAATACAGTTTTAGTAATGACATTTTTACGAAAACTTTACATTCGACGTTTAAACTTATTAAAATACCTATATTACTGTAGCAACAATAATAAAATTGGTTTCCTAATAGAGTGTATCGTGACAACACGATAACTTTAAGATAGAAAGAGAAAATATATAACCGACGTTGTCTAGGTTGATCAGATCAAACCTTGCTAAAACTAGGGAAAATTTGTACTTTAAAAAAGAAGGAGAATAGAAAACGTTGGTTTTTACAAGCTTGTCTTTAATTTGCAACGTATGTCACTCTCTTGTCACTCTGTTGTCCCCTTCAAATCTTGCAATCGATTTTTTCAATCACTTCCAGATGAGAATAGCTCTGAAACTTGGCATAGTTGTGTATTCCCCATCACAATACAATAATCAGTCGTAAAAATTATAAAACGAATAAAATTAAAATTAATTTTAATTTAGTTTGTTTGAATTGTATCATCAGTGAAATGGGCGATAACTGCAAATAATTTAGGTGTATGTTTTCCAACAAGATTGTCTCTCTTGAGAGAAATATTGAAACTTCCCTTCCCGCCCCCTCCCCCCCCCTCCACACACACTATCGCACGCGCGTGCACAGACATACATACAACTGACAACTACATTTAAAAACATGTAATTTTCAACTCTTATCAAAATTTAATAAAAACAAATAATAATAATAATAAATTTAACTTTCCGTGTAATACACTGAATATTAAAATCCGCCTCCTGTGCTCTGGACTCGTTTATCGCAAACTGATAATGTCTTTAGCGGATCGATTATATTTGACTTAAATTTAAAAAAATATAAAATAAAAAATAACACTAAAAAGAAGAAAATAAAAAAATATTTTAAACACAGGCTTTTTATGCACTAAAAGCCACAAATAATTTTTTGAGGAGTTTATAGCTTGCAGTCAAAAAATGTAACATCAAATTGACAATTTTATTCAAATTTATAAAAGCCTGTGTTTAAAAAAAAAATTTTCATATTTTTTATTGCATTTCCTTGTTTCCACTCAAGCAGTCTAACAAGCCTCTTACTTACTTCTGTTAATTATTTTTTGGGCGTTACCTAACAGTGTCCAGTTATCCTATAGTATGGCTCTGAAACATGGAGAACAACAAAGCAACCAAAAAGAAACATACTTTCATAAATGGGCGAATAGAATAATTGAAACTGTATGACAAGATCACTAATGTGTAACGGACGGAAAGAAGAAGGCGAACACCTTGTATATGGCAAGCATTATTAAAATGACCAGACTGTTCTTGTTATTGGATCCCCAGGGAAAGAGAAATAGACGAAGACCCCCCAAAAGTGTGGAGAAGAGAGCTAGAGACAGGCGTGATAGGAATAGGGATGGCACGGAAAGGCTGTGGACGAACAGCACAGAACAGGAAGATTTGTTAAAGAACGTCTGCTCCATTAGGAGACACGGTTGTGGAGTCAGACATAATAATTTCCTACTCCTGACATTTTAGAAACCGACTCTCGTCTCTGGACCACAATTTTTTACTAGTCATATAGTATAAAAGGCAGTGGCGGTTCCAGGGGGTTGTCATTGGGGGTGCTGCACTGTTCATTCATTTAAAATACTATACGGTACATAACACTCACAAATTGTGACCACCATGTAAAATATCAACCCAGACACAAATGATTAGTGTCTTATCTCATCTAAAATCTGTCAAGAACATGTGAAAAGTTATTTTAAAAGTTTACTGCAACTAGGAGTAATCCTTGTCAGTCGAAGCAGTTTCCCGAGTTTCAAACCAGGTTACACAGACATTTATGCTGCTATTTCTCGTGTTTAAATATTTTATTGTAACTTCCCTTTAATTACAGTTCATTGCACTTGGAGCTGTCTTTCGTTGCAGCACTTGTTAACTCTTTGACTCCGCAATTATTTTTCACCCTGTGCCGTAATTTTCATTCGTGATAGTCTAAAAACCACGCTCAGAGCGTTGTTCCGGGAGTCAAAGAGTTAAATAAATTCAACCCAAACGCAGCTGTGTATAACAAGCATTCGCTTATAAGAGGTCAAGGTCACTTGAACTGAAATCGTTCGCAGCACTCCACGATACGGTCTTAGATAATTTTTTTTTTTTTGTTGTCTTGTATTCAAGTTATTCAACCCTTCCGGTGTAACCTCATTTTTTGGTCTGTCCGGATTACGTTAGTAGAGACAGTATGCAGTCCTTTTTTTTATAGGGAGTGCTGCAGCTCAACAGCACATTAAAGAAAGCCGCCACCTAAAGGTAAAGATTACCGTTTAAATTCGGAGTCACAGTCCGGACATGTTTTTAATGACCGACTCCACTAAAAAAAATCTACCGACACCACCACTCCGACTCTACATCCACCAGGGAGCACCAAGGCTGACCTAATTATGAAATGAAGGTAGAAAATAAACAAATATTGTTGAATTAGCTATAGCTATATCTCTATTTATTTCAAGTATAATTGTGCTGCTCACTGAATATCCCACTTGCACTCACGGGCACACGCCACGTTTGCCCTGCCCAAGTTACGTCACTGTTTACCCACGGTGCCGCATCTGTTTAATCTGGTACAGGGGCGTACCGTATCTTCTCGAAACAGCCCGTGTTTATACACCTTGTCCTTTGAATTCAGCAGTCTTAAATTCCTCATTAATGAAAAGATATCAATGTGTGAATTTTGTATTGATTTTTTTCTTTTATCTTACTTCTTCGTGTCTGCTTATCTGATAAAAAAATCTGAGTACGACAGTGCAGCTTTGATAGTTTTATTGATCAAATAAACTGGGTATCATTTATTAGTTCAATATTGTGGCATTCCACCCCTGTGTTAACCAGGGCCCGAAAATGGAGCAAAGAATAGTAACACTACCAGGCATGTCGTAAAAAGCGACTAAGGAGTGTTTGGCATGGGGCTGATTACCCCATCGTATAACAAATGTTTACCACAAAAACTTCCACAAACACTAGGGATAAGTCAAATATGGAATATAAATCAACTCAGCCGCCCAAGACAGAAGAAGGTCCTCTGGAAAGGAGGCGCATTAAGCAACTCAGAGAAAGCCGAAAGGAGTCTGGGTTGCCGACTAACCTTTTTTCGTCTAGGAAAATCTCCAGGACTGGTCCGTGGAAAGTTCGCACTCTAGGCGAATCAGTTACAAGATTTGCACAGGTGATGGCATTACAAGGCAGTTCCCAGGGAAAGAGAGGCAGAGGTAGACTAAAACAACACATGGAGAAGAGAACTGGAGACAGACGTGAAAATGATGAGGAAGATGTGGACAGAACTAGAACTGATGGCACGTGACAGGATTACTTGGCACGTGTTTATTAAAGGTTAATGCTTCAGGAGCTAAAGGTTACTGAAATCATTGATTGTGGTATTCTAATTTTAAAGGAATTTTGAAATTGTTGTATGTTATATATATATATATTTTTTTTTTTCTAAAGTCAGCTGGACTAATTTTATTATTACCTTTAAACTCAGATCAAGAGAAATCAAGTCCAACATAAAAATAAGAATCGTCAACTCTAATGTCAAATCAGTCCTCTTGTATGGTTAACAAACATGGAGAACTTGCAATATAATACATTTATATTCTTATTATGTTCGCAAATATTTTGTAAGCAAAGTATTTCCTTTTTAAGTGCTTAAGGAGAAGTCATTTTTGGGTTGCTTCCCTTGAAAATAGTTCTGTCATCTTCGATCGGACTCCGCAGACGACTCTAGGCCTACTGCGATTTATTCTGTGGCTGGGTAGGAATAGATTGTTCTTGCTTCAGTATATCTATGGCCTGAATTTATACGTAGTGTTTGTATGAGTAGGACGAGTCTGTCTTATATATGGATATCTTTGCATTTCTAAGTCGAACTAATTTGGTTGTCGCTAGAAAAGGTCAAAGGCTATGCAGCGGAAGTATCGCTAGCAAAGGGTGTGATCCATGGCTGTCATCCTGTGAGGATGCCGAGTTTTGTTGTAGCAGGCTTTTTGCCGAAATAGTGATCTATATATGGATGGGGAAAAGTGATAATCATTTAGACATGTTGTATGTACTTTACCCCAGTGTTTATTCTCTTTTGCCAAGGAATGGCAAAGTTATATTTCGCATAAAAAGGTAAAACCACAATTTATTATGAACTTGGGCTTCGCCATCGTTGTTGATAAGCAGATGCACAGTGGTACTTTTAAAAAGAATATCCATTCAAAGGAAGAAGACATTCCTATGTATCAGCACTGGATTGTATGATATTATTCAATTACCTCTATGAGAGAACCTATGAAGAAATGAGGACATTTAATGAATGACTAATTTTGGTCTATATTCTTTAGTGAGTGAAGCTCACGAGAGAGAGAACAGCCATGTTGAAATTCATATACTTTGTATTTATCGAGTGAGAAAAAGGGATGCCTGTACTATCGCTCGATGAACCAAGAGATCACTGCTACATGTGAGAACCCATGTCTGGGATTCCTATATTATGAAATATATATATATTGAACTTTACGTGAAGGAATATTCGCTAGACGAGGTTAGGTCTAGGAGCCTTCCTATGTATTGGTTATGGTCTGACGTGCCCAGTCAGTAAAGCCAGATGATTTACATGATGGAACGCTGAATGCTTATTTACGAATGCTCCATTATGATATTTGCCAAGCATGAATGCTAACTTAAGATGATATTCCTGTGATCAACATTATGCTGTCTATGTCGACATTTGTTCCTGTAACCATACACGTACTGTCCAAGTGTGCGTCCCATTAAATGTTATAAAAAGACCACCGTAGTTCCAGTACTTCTTGAATTCGAACAGTGTGAGTATGAGTGATGTACTACCAACCTGTCAACTCTATCGAATCATTCTACCATTCGCGTACTGACATTCAGATACACACTCATTGTTTACACTCACATTCTTGTCGGAGCCTCATCACGTTCCAGGACAAGATGACCTGTATGACCAAAAAACTGTGCTGGGTTTGATGAGTTGACAATCGTTACACTTTACTACACCAGTCCCAACATCTACATTTATCCACTGGTGGACATTCACATCATTTAGCAAATAAAGCATGATTCAACAACTAGTAGCCAGTATGAGTTAACAACTACACACAAAGAAAGAGTTTAACAACTGGTGTGCCAGCTTCCTGGGTCAACCTGCACAGTGACCATATTGAGAAGTAAACTACTGAGACCAGACGTTCCTTGGGGTCTGTTACGACACACAAATACATCAACAGTACAACTCTACAGTGATGTCAGCGTGACCTGTCCTGTCGAGAGTATGCAGTAACTAGGTCAGGGTTTGTTGACATTTGGTTCATTGGACATTTGCCATACAACTGACAGTGTTACACAGCGAGCTTGGTTGAAACATAGAACATTACACATCAGGACTGGAGAATATTTGACAGTGTTTGCGAAAGAAAATGTTATTGAACTGAGAAGTCCTACATTGATTGTTATCATTCAAATCAACGATGGAGCTTCTATTTCTGTGTTGAATTTAAAATAATTAGACCAGAAGTATTTGTTTAATAAAGTACCACAGTACTGTACTATTAGGCAGTGTAACTGAGCCTTCATTCCAACACATTCTTTCTGCAACACTCTATTTACATCATATTGCCATACTATTTATGCATTTATGTATTTATGTTTAACTATTTATATGTGATATTTGTTTGTATCCAGCGGGTTGTTGTTTCGGTTGGGCGGTGTCACACAGCAGAGTATCCCACGTAATAGAGGGTCTGATGTGTGCGTTTCTATAGGTGCAATTTTCTTCATTGAAAATTTGCTGCGACAGCTGTTGCTATTAGTGTTAGCTGTGAAGTCTGTACTCATTGTTGTTTTTGTAATATTCCTCTGTTCTTTAGTTTGTTTTGATTTGTTTGTAATTTGTTGGTCTACCCTATTCTATCTTTCAGTTCTATTCTCAATTTATATTTATATACTGTGGCGTTATTTGTATTTGTTATCCTCTTGCGGTTTATCTTTTATTGTTTTTCCAATTTTATTTATTTCATTTCCGCAAATGTTTTCATGTTTTTCTGTATAACTGTTTTGTTTTGTGCCTGATCGACATACACTATTTAAAATATAGTTGATCATATAAATTGATGTACAAGAATCAACTGATAGTTAATTACTATTACTAAAGGTACACAGTTGATGATATAAAACACTATTTCTGGTGCACTGCACTTATATTATAGAGTGAACCAGCAACTTATAGCTGTTATTATATAAGGATTTATACAAGACCTTTGTAAGGCTTGTTTCCCACAGTGATTGGGATAGTTAAGTACTATTTTTCACAGGTTACAAAGTTATCATACAAAGTCTTTGATTAAGACTAAGAAAGTAAATTTATTTACTTTTGCAAATTACTGATCTTATTAGACAAGATGTCTACCTTGGATTATTTTATCACACAAGGCAGGGCTCTTGATAAGACTGGTCAGCAGTTAGAAGAATGGGCAGTTGCTCAATATGACAAAGCATTGGCTGCTGAAGAAAGAAAAGCATTGATTGAAGAAAAGAAATTAGAAGCTGAGGAAAGAAAATTACAAAGAGAGGATGAACAAAAGAAATTGCAGATACAGACTGATGAAAAAAGATTCCAGATGGAAATGGAAAAAGAGAAAAGAAAAGATGAAGCTGCTGCTGAAGAGAAAAAATTACAGGCTGCTGCAGAAGAGAGAAAATTACAAGCTGAAGCTCAAGAAAAAAAAGCAATAAGAGAACATGAACACCAAAAAGAACTTTTAGCATTTGAGTTAGAAAAGTTAAAGTTAACAAACATAAGTAATGTTAATCAAGCATCTAGTGGTAATGGTAAACCCTTTACTTACAAGGTCAAGGTACCAGCGTTCAACCCTTCCAGTGATGACATAACATTCTGGCTAAACAGATTTGAACGCTCGTGTCGAGCACATAATGTGGACAAATCACAATATGCTAACCAGTTATCAGAAAATCTGAAAGGTGATTCTCTGACTAGTTTAAGTTTGGTTGAAGAGGCTGACAAAGATAACTATGATGTTATTAGGGCAGCCTTGTTAAAGAAGTATCAGTTGTCTGAAGAGGGTTATCGGAAGTTGTTTAAGACAATGGTGCCTGAGGCAGGTGTAGAATTCTCAGAATTCATTGCAAGAACACGTCTTACATTTGATCGTTGGATTGAGCTATCCAAAACAGAAAAGACTTATGAAGCCCTTATGGACTTGATACTCAGAGACAAGATTATGTCAAGTATAAATAAACCTTTCCTCGAATTCTTACATGAGCGTAAACCTAAGTCTCTAAAAGAAATGGAACAGTATTGTACCCAATACGTCACTGCACATCCGGACGTAGCTATTAGCAATAGTAAGGTTAAAGAAGGTATGCCAGTTGCTTCTGCAACACCATACAACCCTAATCACTCTCACAAATTCCAAGGACCTCAAAATAGGTTTAATAAAAAAGGTAACTATTACAGTTATCAGAACCAAGGTAACCAATCATTTCAGGGTTCTTCTTCGAATACCTGGAGAAGAGCTGACAGCCCTCGATTCAGGGGTGGTCATAATTACAGGAACTTTCGCAAAGGAAGTCATTCTAGAAACTATCCAAGTTTTCCTTCATGGAGACAACAGGATCATAATTACCGAGATACTCATTATAATGAATATGATGATAGTAACCAAAGGAGCTATGATTCAAACCCGAGTAGAGGTTATAATAGTGGAAACAATGATAAGTACAGAGGCAATAATAACAGAGGTAGAGCACAATTCAAAAAACATAAAGCTCATTACCAGGCGAACTCTGCACAGCAAGAGTCCCACGAAGCCTATAAACAAAATAAAGATAATGATGACTCTAATAATATGGCATGTGCCGCTTTTGATTTTGGGAGAGCATCTCAGTGCCCCCAATGCAAAACATTATTTGAGCCAACCACAGTGTCTACTTTAAGCTGTGGCCATCCTCTTCCCGCTCTTCCTGCGTCAATCGCGCATGATGGGAGAGGTTCTCTTGTCTTACACAAAGGTTTAGTAAATGACAATCCAGTCTCAGTACTTTTTGATTCTGGATGCACAACTATTGGGGTTAGGCAGTCACTCATAGATCCTTCTCATTCTACAGGCAAAGTAGTCAAATGCGTAACATTTGGCGGCACCATAGAGAAATACTCTACCGCTATCATTAGGATTGCTACTCCTTTCTTCACAGGAGATGTACACGCATGTCTTTTGCCGGATCCGATCGCTGATCTTATCATCGGTCGCATTCACGGAGTCCAAGAATGCACTCCGGAGCAAATTTCCGTTTGGGAAAATCAAAATATGCAATCTGCTAATGCAGTAGTCACTAGAGCTCAAGCTCTCAATATGCCTGAAACTTCATCTGTTGAAGATAATGAAGTGCATAACCAAGATGATCCCTTGGTAATTTCTCGTGACTCGTTTATAAAACAACAAGAAGAAGATCCGACTCTTAAGAAATTCTTCACTCTTGTAACAAAAGGTGATCCGAATAAAGATTCAAATTGTAAATCTTGGATTACAATGAAGAATGGCGTACTTGTACGTATGGTGCAAGACTCCACTAAGTCAAGTCATTCTCAGATTCTTGTACCCAAGAATTTGAGAGTTAAGATCTTACAACATGCACACGACTCTCAGTGTGCTGGTCACATGGGTTTTTCCCGTACAAAGTCAAGAGTTCTTGCGGCTTTCTTTTGGCCTTTTGTGAACAAGGACATACGGATCTATTGTCGATCCTGTAAAGTATGTCAAGAAGTCAAATCCAAAGGTCCTCGTCATGCTGCGCCTATTCAGGCTGCAGATATTCCTATTCGTCCATTCCAGAAAATGGCGATAGACATCATTGGTCCATTCAAGATCAAATCTGCTAGAGGACATCAGTTTATCTTAACGTGTGTAGACATGTGCACACGTTGGCCAGAGGCTATCCCTCTAAAGAGCATTACTACCGCTGACATTGCAGATGCTCTTTGGCTTATATTTTCTCGGCTGGGATTCCCCGGAGAAATATTATCAGATCATGGCACCCAACTGATATCGGATACCATGTCTCAAGTAATGTCTACTCTACAGATAGAGAGATCTTTGAGTAGCATCTATCATCCTATGTCCAATGGGATGGTCGAGCGACTAAATAGAACACTTAAGAACTTATTAGGGAAGATAACTGAGGATCATCCTCAGGATTGGGATAGGGTTTTACCCGCGGCCCTCTTCGCGTACAGAGAGGTTCCCAATGAACATACAGGGTTTTCGCCCTTTGAACTTGTCTTTGGCGCGCGACCGCGCGGCCCAATGTCTTTGCTGCATGATCTTATAACAGCTGACAATATTGACGATGACACAAAATCTTCTTACGAGTATGTCATCGCGCTGAGACAAAAGATTATCGAAGCATGCAAATTGGCAACGTCCTCTTCTGAGTTTGCTAAGCAGAAGGCAAGACAATTTGCTAATAAGAAGAGAACTTTACGACAACTTTGTCCTGGTGACAAAGCATTTGTTTTGCTACCTTGTCGTGAAAATAGACTCCTTATTAGTTGGAAAGGTCCGTACGATATAATATCGAAAATTTCAGATGTTGACTACATCGTCGATATTAACGGGAAGCATAAAACCTTCCACATCAATATGCTTACGGAGTTCCATGAACGTCCTGACTATCTACAGCCTATTTTCCAGGCAACGGACGATTCTCATGTCAAACATGGTCATTACTCATCACTGTCTGTAATACAGGATGAGGAAACAAGTTTTTCGGATGTTAATCTCCCGCTTCCAATGATCCCACTTCATTCTAGTGAATCATGGAAAGACGTTACTGTTTCTCCTGATTTGTCTCTAGGAGAACGGCGACAAGTTTCGTCTATGTTACAAACATTTCAGGATGTCCTCACTGACATCCCTGGACAAACTCATGTCATTGAGCATGACATTGTTCTAACTGAACATACTCCAATTAGGGTTAGGCCTTATCCTATCCCTATACATTTCCAAACACAGGTTGAAAAGGAGTTGGATGAAATGATAGATTTACAAATAATCGAACCATCCACTTCTGCATATTCTTCGCCGATGGTTATTGTTCGAAAAAAAGACAATAACATACGTCTTTGCGTTGACTATCGCAAATTGAATCAAGTTACGAAGTTCGATGCTGAACCTATGCCTTTACTAGAAGAGTTACTTACTCGTCTTTCTAAATCGCATTTTTTCACTAAACTTGATTTGTCTAAAGGATATTGGCAAGTTCCATTATCCGAACGCGCCAAACCTCTTACCGCTTTCTCTACTCCCAGAGGCCTTTTCCAATGGAATTTTATGCCTTTCGGCCTTATGAACGCACCAGCTACATTTGTACGCATGATGCGTCGAATCCTATCGTATCGGTCAGATGTCATTGCTTATCTAGACGACATCTGTCTTTTAAGCGATACTTGGGAAGATCACTATTCAGGATTAGTTGAATTATTATCAACTCTGCGTGAGTATAACCTGACAGCAAAACCATCTAAAGCTTGTATTGGCTTTAGCGAAATTGCTTTCTTAGGCCATCGAGTAGGTCACGGTTTCTTGAAGACAGAAGACCATAATATCACTAAGATACTTAACATCTCTATCCCTAGGACTAAAAAGCAAGTGCGAAGTCTTTTAGGTCTCATACAATTTTATGGACGTTTCATTCCGAATCTGTCCTCTATCATGGCACCTCTCTCTACACTATTAAAGAAAGGGTCGCCTAACATGGTTCACTGGTCTCATGAATGCCAATCTTCACTAGAGAAGATCAAAACTATGTTTTCATCACCACCTATTTTAGTGTTACCTACAACAGATAAGACATTTGTTCTTCGTAGTGACGCTTCATCCACTGGGATTGGAGCGGCACTAATGCAAGAGTACTCTGGAACTCTGCATCCTGTAATGTACATATCCAGAAAACTTAATGCTGCAGAAAGGAATTACTCGGTTTTAGACCGTGAATTATTGGCAATGGTTTTGTCAATTCTCAAACTCCAAAGATTCCTTCTGGGCGCGCATTTCGTAGTGGAAACTGACCAAAAAGCTCTTACGGCTATCCAAAGTAAAAACTTGAAGAGCTCGAGATCAACTCGATACGCAATCGCTCTTCAACCTTTTCATTTTTCGGTACGAGCTATCCGTGGTTCAGAAAATGTGATGGCGGACATTCTGTCCAGATGCCCACATGATGCCACTTAACTGTTAAATATTGGATCTTTTTAATATGTATAACTTTACAACAGTTATTTTTTGTTTCTTTACTAAGATACACATTTGTAATTTAATAATAGAATGATGGTATCGCTACTTAGCGGTTCATTGATGTTAATTCACCGCTGTTCTTTGATGATTGTTTCTTCATAAATCATAAATTTAAGATTGTAGTGTGAATTTTTGGTATGCATTGTATAATTACCAGAATTGTATTATACGTACATCACACCTTCCTGGAAACATTTATTCGTAGGGAAACAATTTCTCTCAGATTTTGAGATATATATTCTCACCAGTCATATTAGGAATTATAGTTATTCCTGATATTTTCATCTGCGCAGTATTCTTGCGTTGTGAGCCTGTTCTACGGTGCTCCTAGATGTATTTTAAAAAAAAAATTTTTTTTTTTTTTTCCCGGGAGGTGTGGTAAGACTGTAAAGGGCAATTTTTACTATCTTGCAATATAATACATTTATATTCTTATTATGTTCGCAAATATTTTGTAAGCAAAGTATTTCCTTTTTAAGTGCTTAAGGAGAAGTCATTTTTGGGTTGCTTCCCTTGAAAATAGTTCTGTCATCTTCGATCGGACTCCGCAGACGACTCTAGGCCTACTGCGATTTATTCTGTGGCTGGGTAGGAATAGATTGTTCTTGCTTCAGTATATCTATGGCCTGAATTTATACGTAGTGTTTGTATGAGTAGGACGAGTCTGTCTTATATATGGATATCTTTGCATTTCTAAGTCGAACTAATTTGGTTGTCGCTAGAAAAGGTCAAAGGCTATGCAGCGGAAGTATCGCTAGCAAGGGGTGTGATCCATGGCTGTCATCCTGTGAGGATGCCGAGTTTTGTTGTAGCAGGCTTTTTGCCGAAATAGTGATCTATATATGGATGGGGAAAAGTGATAATCATTTAGACATGTTGTATGTACTTTACCCCAGTGTTTATTCTCTTTTGCCAAGGAATGGCAAAGTTATATTTCGCATAAAAAGGTAAAACCACAATTTATTATGAACTTGGGCTTCGCCATCGTTGTTGATAAGCAGATGCACAGTGGTACTTTTAAAAAGAATATCCATTCAAAGGAAGAAGACATTCCTATGTATCAGCACTGGATTGTATGATATTATTCAATTACCTCTATGAGAGAACCTATGAAGAAATGAGGACATTTAATGAATGACTAATTTTGGTCTATATTCTTTAGTGAGTGAAGCTCACGAGAGAGAGAACAGCCATGTTGAAATTCATATACTTTGTATTTATCGAGTGAGAAAAAGGGATGCCTGTACTATCGCTCGATGAACCAAGAGATCACTGCTACATGTGAGAACCCATGTCTGGGATTCCTATATTATGAAATATATATATATTGAACTTTACGTGAAGGAATATTCGCTAGACGATGTTAGGTCTAGGAGCCTTCCTATGTATTGGTTATGGTCTGACGTGCCCAGTCAGTAAAGCCAGATGATTTACATGATGGAACGCTGAATGCTTATTTACGAATGCTCCATTATGATATTTGCCAAGCATGAATGCTAACTTAAGATGATATTCCTGTGATCAACATTATGCTGTCTATGTCGACATTTGTTCCTGTAACCATACACGTACTGTCCAAGTGTGCGTCCCATTAAATGTTATAAAAAGACCACCGTAGTTCCAGTACTTCTTGAATTCGAACAGTGTGAGTATGAGTGATGTACTACCAACCTGTCAACTCTATCGAATCATTCTACCATTCGCGTACTGACATTCAGATACACACTCATTGTTTACACTCACATTCTTGTCGGAGCCTCATCACGTTCCAGGACAAGATGACCTGTATGACCAAAACTGTGCTGGGTTTGATGAGTTGACAATCGTTACACTTTACTACACCAGTCCCAACATCTACATTTATCCACTGGTGGACATTCACATCATTTAGCAAATAAAGCATGATTCAACAACTAGTAGCCAGTATGAGTTAACAACTACACACAAAGAAAGAGTTTAACAATGACAAAGTCATAAATGTGGAATTGATGACCAGAACCAGACAAGTGCCAGTGGAACAAGAGATGAAAAGGACACACATTGAGGAGACCTGTTGATAGGACACACATTGAGGAGACCTGTTGATAGGACACACATTGAGGAGATCTGTTGATAGGACACACATTGAGGAAACCTGTTGATAGGACACACATTGAGGAGACCTGTTGATAGGACACAGATTGAGGAGACCTGTTGATAGGACACACATTGAGTAGACCTGTTGATAGGACACACATTGAGGAGACCTGTTGATAGGACACACATTGAGGAGACCTGTTGCTAGCTTTACAAGGCAGTCCTTGTTCTGGAGTCTCCGGGGTAAGGGACGTAGAGGGGAAACCAAAGAGCACATAGAGAAGAGAACTGAACTCAGACATTAAAGGGATGAGGAGACTTGGACAAAACCTTGATATGATGGCACGTGACGGGGAGACTTGACATAAGTTTGTTGAAAGTCTTCATGGGGTGATGATGTTGTTGATGACGATGATGATGTTAATGATGATGATGACGTTGATGACGATGATGATGTTGATGACGATGATGATGTTGACGATGATGTTGATGATTGTTGCAGACTTTCTTTTATGGGCTACATTCGTATGATATAGAGTTCGTTTTCTGTCTTTTGCTGACTATTATATTCTGCTGCAACAGTGGGTTCAATTTAAGTTGCGTGCATATGTCGCCGTGGGCTTTGCCCAAGCATTATTTATGCTATTGGCAAAGTCAGTTTAACCGCTTAAGACAGTTCACAAGAAAAAAAAATAGTATATGAAAATAGCAGGCAACGGTTCACTGACTTGGCTTGCGCTAATAAAGCGTGAGTATTTTTTTCTCGTGAGTTGTAAATAAGGCTTGGCCAATAGATTTAGGTGAAAACAGGTTGGAGCAACGAATCAGAGGTAGCGAAAGAAACGCACCAGGGAACAATGACTAGAGGTCAGAAAGGTGTGCGGGTTTCTGAAGGGCAGTCGGGTTTCAGAAGTTGAAGAAGCAAGAAGTGCTTTTGGCGGTTGCCACAAGTTTTAACAGATTCTGTGGTTATACAGAAAAGTTCAGAAGTTATACAGAAAATGCATAAGCTATAGAGATAACTCAGAAGATAAAAAGGATTCTGTGGTTAGACAGAAATAGCATAAGTTTTAGAAGGTTCAGAGGATGTGATAGCTCTAGTCAGTAACTATACAAGATAACTAAGAAGTTTCGTATAGACAGTGTAGAAAATGATTAAGAAAGTTCTTATAGTCACAGTAGAGAGTGTATTTCGGGAGAGATTCAGTGATTTGTCTGTAAGTATGATTTTGAACTTATCATTCATATTGATGAAAAAATTGCAGGAGAAGTAATACAGAAATTCCAAGTCGACATGTCAAATAAATGATGAGAACTTTGTTGACTAAGCAACCTAGAGAAGAGAAGTAGGTGAATGATACACTGATGGTCAAGCTTGGTACTGTTATATACGAATAGATGGGTAAGAATGAATTCCAGGAGGAAAACCATATTTTATCAGAGTGAGTTCACAGAGAGTGAACCAATGAGCTGTCTACAGAAATAGCACCGACAAGTAAGCGACTGGATAAGTCGACTTCTGTAAGAATTGCACACACGCTCTCGCAAGTAGGTATACATATATATAGGAGACTTGATACTTGTACATGAGTTAAGCTAACCTTTTTCAGCGATAGTAAAGTAGTTCTGCAGAGATCAGAAAGAAATAAAGGCATAAATCAAGAACAGACTAAACAAGTTAACAGGAGAACTATGCATATACATGGGATATAGAGCTTAGGCATGAAGCAACTAGGATATAATTGTATGTGAGCTCTGTGTTGAATTATTTGCCTTACTGAAGAAAACGATCACATGTAAATAAACGTTTTGATGGATACAACAGATGTTTGAGTCTATCCTTGAGGGTTGTTGTATGTAGGCCAGGTCAATAATCATTATAAATTCCACTATACGATCAGTCACTATAATAACAACGGAGAAGGAAGAGAACGAGTCGAGGGTTGAACAAAGGAGGAAAAGTAGTTCATCCAGAAATCACCAACTCTGGCGGAGATGGGCAGTACTCATTCCCAATTGCATTAACTTGGAAGATAAACAAAAGAGACTTGTGTGTGTAAAAACTTGAATTACTTCACTAGGCCTGCCATCTGCCACCTAGTGCAGTAGTAACCACCAACCACACACGGTCACATAATACTCTAATTGGCGCCGAGACCAGTCCTTCTTAAGTGACATCATGGCTACATCACAGGCAGATATAATGTATCAACAACAACAACAACAGATACAACAACAACCCACATTTGTTCCACTACCTCCGGAACAAGAACCAACAATGACCGCTCTTAAAAGCATTAGAGAAACATTGCATAATGTTGATCAGTACGCAAAATACAACCAGATTAGATCGGTTATTACACCATTCACAGGAGACTCTAAGGAATTTAGAAGATGGTTAAAGGATGCAGATAGATTCGCTACTATAGTAAATGCATGCACAGACACAGAGCGCAAGAGAATATTATATTTATCGTCCGACTCTTTGGTTACTGATTTTCTAAGAAGACGTGACAGTACATATCCAAATGAGATATATGAGTCACTGAAGAAAGAGTTAACAAAACGCTATAGTGACATTACCAATACGGAGCAAGCGTGGTCACTTCTTCGCCGCATCAGACAGCAACATAAGGAACCCATACAATCCTATGCAGAGAAATTATTAAATTTAGCAGAGGAAGCATTTCTGAATGGGTTGACAGCATCACCAGACCTAGAGAAACATCTTGTAGGAATTTTTATTGACGGATTGTTAGGCAATAACACCAAATTGCACATGATTCGCAAAGATCCGAAAACAATAAATGAAGCGATCCAAATAGCAATCACAGAAGAGAATGTTCAAACAAGATTTAACCAATGTATTGAACAGGAACCTACAGTCGGAAAAAAAGACAGAAGATCAGAAAGAAAATATGGAAAGTGAGAGTAGTATTGAGGGAGAAGGAAGAAGAAGGAATACAGGAGCATTAAGTTAAAGAGAGGAAGGAAAGAGCGCGAAGAAGGGATAACGAAAATAGAGAAAAAGGGTAAAAGAGGGAGAAATGGATAGAAGGAGAGAATGAAAGAGAACATAGAGAGAAGGAGGAGAGAGAAAGGAATGGAGAGAGAGACTAAGGGAAACAAAAATAAAAATGAAATGGTAGGAGTGCAAATATTGGGATGTATAAAGAGGGAAGATAGGAAGGAAATAGAAGGGAAACTGAGAAAAAGAGAGGAGGAGAAGATAAGAAAGGGAGACAACATGAGGGACTATTCGAGAAGTCCAGAGACATTGAAAAGCATAAAATAAAGAGGAAAACATTGTGGAGAGGGGGAATACAAAAAAAGGCACGGAAATCACTGACAGAACCATACATTTGCAACATGGTTCAAACATAACCATCATTATCATCATCACTTCTGCCAGCAACATCACGATTCCCTTGTATTCCAGCACTCATGACTTGCTGTCAAAATAACTTTACAAACTTCAGCAAGAACTAAACAAACACAGTATATCAGCCACTTGTATGTACTGTTTGTTCTATCCACTTTGGTACAGGCTTTCCTTATCAGATACCGCTTTGACTATGACACTTATCAGTCTTCGCCAACTGTTGTAATAATTTTCACACTACGAGCCATGGCTGTCCTTTTTCAAGGACACCCATGCTTCTCAAATCGAGTTAAATGAATGCTATCTCTCTCTGTCTCTCTGTCTCTGCCTCTCTCTACTCTCAATATACATTTATATACAATGTAGTCCATAAGCAAATACTGTCGTAAGGAGTGATGTGTTACATGCTTCACAATACTAGGCCCAGCTTCGAGAGGTGGGGATGACGAGTTTCTTTCTTCATTGCTTTTGTCCCCCCTAACTCAAGAGCAGAGTCAGGTACCCACTTCTGCCCCCAGTTCACTTCTCCATGTGTGTGTGTGTGTGTGTCGGTCTCCATCGACCTCTTTTAACATCGTGTATTCCAGAACAAGGACTAAGTTGTAATGCTATCAGCAGATTTCTTCAATGTGTGTCCTTTCCAGGGGCGGACTAACACTGATCGTTGCCCCGACGCAAAAGGGCCATTGGTCCCTGATTATCAATTCCACTTGAATTAGACTATAAGCAAGCATATAGGCTGCCCTCGGCAGTTCCCGAAACGCCCAACGCTCAATCCACCCCTGGTCCCATCCATGGCTAGCGTCTTCTTCTCATTTCCAGTTCTATTGGGACTTGTCTTGTTCTTGTCATCAGTTCCACATTAGTGATCTTGTCATCAGTTCCACATTAGTGATCTTGTCATCAGTTCCACATTAGTGATATTGTCATCAGTTCCACATTAGTGATCTTGTCATCAGTTCCACATTAGTGATCTTGTCATCAGTTCCACATTAGTGATCTTGTCATCAGTTCCACATTAGTGATCTTGTCATCAGTTCCACATTAGTGATCTTGTCATCAGTTCCACATTAGTGATCTTGTCATCAGTTCCACATTAGTGATATTGTCATCAGTTCCACATTAGTGATCTTGTCATACTTCTTCTTCTTCCTCGTTCGCCTTCAGACTTCCACATTAATGCTTCTATTAAAGGCAGTAGTCAACTCAAGGTTCCTGATATCTCTAAACGTTTTTTGTCGTTGACAGAAGTTGGTTGTTGCTATTTGCTACTCCGTTCATTGCTGTAGGTTGGGGAGGACTGCAGCAGGTGCTCGGCTACCATCGGGCTGGTGCCGCAGGGGCAGAGATCTGTTGCATATATTTTGCACTTGTGGTATTATAGATGATATCTCAATCTGTTGTGTCCTGTGCGTAGCCAAAAAATTATGACCCGTTCTCTCCTAGATAGCTGATGATATGCATTATTTGTTAAATGGCCAGGGTGCTCTCTTTCCCATTTGGACTTGAATACAGCTTTTATGGTAGTTGTAAAGATATTTCTCTTACTACAGTCTCTTGTAATGGATATAGTGGCCACCGCTGTAAAGAAGTTATACGGCCACCAGTGTAAAGAAGTTATTTCTTACTACACCTGTAGTACACCACTGTAAAGTTCTGTTGTTTGCGACTCCACTGTAAAGAATCGAGTGTGGTGTATAGAACCTCACTGTAAAGTATGATGGCTGGTAGTACTGTTGTATTCAAAGAGGTGCTGTCACCGTGAAGACAGACACAGGTCAACTCGACCTACACAGGGTAGTGTAAACATTGAAGCGAGAGTACATTGTACGCGAATGGTAGAATGGTTCTGAAGAGTTGACAACTTGGTAACAATATATTCATACTCTCACATGTAGAAGTCAAGGATTACTGGAACTACTGTGTTCTTTTTTATAATATTTAATGAGACGCACACTGGAACAGTACGTGTATGGTTACAGGAACACATGACGACATAAACAGCATGGTGTTGATCAATGGTGTATCATCTTAAGTTAGCATACATGCTGGATAACCTCATACTGGAACATTTGTAGACAAGCATTCAGAGTTCTATAGTTACTCCACATCTATATATATATATATCAGGTTGTACTGACAGATCACGTCAGTTTATACATAATGTTCATAGTGACTCTTGTACAGAATCTCTCTTAGCATGAATGTAGCTTGTACTCTAGCGTAGATTCTTTCAAATAGCATTCAGCACATATCTTCGGAGTAAATGCTAAATCTCCCATAATAGATCTTTCTTTCATAACTGTGATCTCTGGATCATTATCGGGTAGTAAGGGACAACCCTGTTCTCTGATGAATGATTGACAATAATTCGGATTCCAAGATGGCTTCCTTGGTCCTTAACATCGCTCACACAACGGTGAGATGACAAAACTTCTAGAAAGATTCACTTCATAAGGATATCAAAGTTTCCACCAATATCAGCATTATCTGTCCTCATAATTGCTGTGTAGAAACATTCTTAGTGCTGCTAAACGATATGTCGTTCTGACATCTGAACATAAGTAGATTCATGTAGGCCTAAACATAACCCATCGTAAGCCTAGGAACGAAGTCAGTAAAAGTACGTTTACCTTGGCCAAGAATCAATAGCAAGCACAAAAACACTTTTCTGGCGTAATAGAAACAATACTGGGGAACACATAGACTAAAAACAGTCCTAGAAGACACAATCTTCTTCCCCATGATAACTTGAGATCACAAAACTTTGGACCGCCCGACATTGGCGTCCCGCCAGACTCCATAACCGAAGAACACACTCTCTTATCTTCATCCGCTCAGAGTGTAAGAACAAATAATCCAGCCCAGACACACAAAGATAACATGATATAAGACGGAATCGTCTCAAACAGACAAACAGTAAACCTAGATTCGGACTTTCAATATTCCTGCAAAACCTTAAGCGAGAACAATCTGTTTCCAGCTATAATATAAAATCTAGATTCCTCCGCTTGTTCAATACACGGGAACAAAACAGGAACCGATCACCCAAAGAATAAATACACATTTACTATTCTGAGTTATTCCCCTTTCTTAAAAGTTGTAAGTTCATAAATAAATATCCTTTTATCAAACAGATAGTTACATTTTCATTTGTAATCGTATCAACTGTAATCTGTGCGACATATAAAAAATATGTACGCAACAGACTACCGCAACCCCCGGGGAAAAAAATGAAATTTTTTTTTCTCTCTCTGAGAGCCACATAAAATAGGCCCCCCAACGCACATATGATGCGCAGATGAGAAGTATCAAGAATTTATAAAGCCAGATTAAGGCAAAGAATGAGAATATATATCTCAACAACTTAGAGAAAGTATTTCTCTAAGTGTAAACATTTCCAGGGAGTTGCCACCAATGCCTACTACCATATTGGCAATGACACAATGTATACAATAATTTCAATAATCATTTCATATTAGGTATCATAAGTTCACGATTGGCAAAAGAAACATCATCAAAGAATTAGCAGTGAATCAAAATAAGTGAACCGCTAAGTATTTATACAAGCCATCACATTTTCTGAACCACGGATAGCTCGTACCGAAAAATGAAAAGGTTGAAGAGCGATCGCGTATCGAGTTGATCTCGAGCTCTTCAAGTTCTTACTTTGGATAGCAGTAAGAGCTTTCTGGTCAGTTTCCACTATGAAATGTGCACCAAGAAGGAATCTTTGAAGTTTGAGAATTGACCAAACCATCGCCAATAATTCCCGGTCTAAAACCGAGTAATTCCTTTCTGCAGCATTAAGTTTTCTGGATATGTACATTACAGGATGCAGAGTTCCAGAGTACTCTTGCATTAGTGCCGCTCCAATCCCAGTGGATGAAGCGTCACTACGAAGAACAAATGTCTTATCTGTAGTAGGTAACACTAAAATAGGTGGTGTTGAAAACATAGTTTTGATCTTATCTAGTGATAATTGGCATTCCTGAGACCAGTGAACCATATTAGGCGACCCTTTCTTTAGTAGTGTCGAAAGAGGTGCCATGATAGAGGACAGATTCGGAATGAATCGTCCATAAAATTGTATGAGACCTAAAAGACTTCGCACTTGCTTTTTAGTCTTAGGGATAGAGATGTTAAGTATTTTAGTGATATTATGGTCCTCTGTCTTCAGGAAACCATGACCTACTCGATGGCCTAGGAAAGCAATTTCGCTAAAAAACCAATGCAAGCTTTCGATGTTTTTGCTGTCAGGTTTATGCTCGCGTAGAGTTGATAACAATTCAACTAACCCTGAATAGTGATTTTGCCAAGTATCGCTAAAAAGACAGATGTCGTCTAGATAAGCAATGACATCTGACCGATACGATAGGATTCGACGCATCATGCGTACGAATGTAGCTGGTGCGTTCATAAGGCCGAAAGGCATAAAATTCCATTGGAAAAGGCCTCTAGGAGTAGAAAAAGCGGTAAGAGGTTTGGCGCGTTCGGATAATGGAACTTGCCAATATCCTTTAGACAAATCAAGTTTAGTGAAAAAATGAGATTTAGAAAGTCGAGTAAGTAGCTCTTCTAGTAAAGGCATAGGTTCAGCATCAAACTTTGTCACTTGATTCAATTTGCGATAGTCAACGCAAAGACGTATGTTATTGTCTTTTTTTCGAACAATAACCATCGGCGAAGAATAAGCAGAAGTGGATGGTTCGATTATTTGTAAATCTATCATTTCATCTAACTCCTTTTCAACCTGTGCTTGAAAATGTATAGGGATAGGGTAAGGTCTAACCCTAATAGGAGTATGTTCAGTTAGAATAATGTCATGCTCAATGACATGAGTTTGCCCAGGGATGTCAGTGAGGACATCCTGAAATGTTTGTAACATAGCCGAAACCTGTCGCTGTTCTCCTAGAGACAAATCAGGAGAAACAGTAACGTCTTTCCATGATTCACTAGAGTGAAGTGGGATCATTGGAAGCGGAAGATTAACATCCGAAAAACTTGTTTCCTCATCCTGTATAACGGACAGTGATGAGTACTGACCATGTTGAACTGGAGAATCGTCCGTTGCCTGGAAAATAGGCTGTAAATAGTCAGGACGTTCATGGAATTCCGTATGCATATTGATGTGGAAGGTTTTATGCTTCCCGTGAATATCGACAATATAGTCAACATCTGAAATTTTCGATATTATATCGTACGGACCTTTCCAAGAAATAAGGAGTCTATTTTCCCTACAAGGTAGCAAAACAAATGCTTTGTCACCAGGACGAAGTTGTGGTAGAGAGCTTTTCTTATTGGCAGATTGCCTTGCCGTCTGTTTAGCAAATTGAGAAGAGGACGGTGCGAATGTGCATGCTTCGATAATTTTTTTCTCTCAGCGTGATGACATATTCGTAAGAGGATTTTGTGTCATCGTCAATATTGTCCGCTGTTATGAGATCATGAAGCAAAGACATAGGGCCGCGCGGTCGCGCGCCAAAGACAAGTTCAAAAGGAGAAAATCCTGTATGTTCATTGGGGACCTCCCTGTAAGCGAAGAGGGCCGCGGGTAGAACCCTGTCCCAATCTTGAGGATGATCCTCAGTTATCTTTCCTAATAAGTTCTTAAGTGTTCTATTTAGCCGTTCTACCATCCCATTGGACATAGGATGATAGATGCTACTCAAAGATCTCTCTATCTGTAGAGTAGACATTACTTGAGACATGGTATCCGATATTAGTTGGGTGCCATGATCTGATAATATTTCTCCGGGGAATCCCAGGCGAGAAAATATAAGCCAAAGAGCATCTGCAATGTCAGCAGTAGTAATGCTCTTCAGAGGGATAGCCTCTGGCCAACGTGTGCACATGTCCACACACGTTAAGATAAATTGATGTCCTCTAGCAGATTTGATCTTAAATGGACCAATGATGTCTATCGCCATTTTCTGAAATGGTCGAATAGAATGTCTGCAGCCTGAATGGGCGCAGCATGACGAGGACCTTTGGATTTGACTTCTTGACATACTTTACAAGATCGACAATAGATCCGTATGTCCTTATTCACGAAAGGCCAAAAGAAAGCCGCAAGAACTCTTGACTTTGTACGGGAAAAACCCATGTGTCCAGCACACTGAGAGTCGTGTGCATGTTGTAAAATTTTAACTCTCAATTTCTTGGGTACAAGAATCTGAGAATGACTTGAATTAGTGGAGTCTTGCACCATACGTACAAGTACACCATTCTTCATTGTAATCCAAGATTTACGCTTGGTATCTCTATTCGGATCACCTTTCGTTTCAAGAGTGAAGAATTTCTTAAGAGTCGGATCCTCTTCTTGTTGTTTTATAAACGAGTCACGAGAAATTACCAAGGGATCATCTTGGTAATGCACTTCAATATCTTCAGTAGATGAAGTTTCAGGCATATTGAGAGCTTGAGCTCTAGTGACTACAACATTAGCAGATTGCATATTTTGCTTTTCCCAATCGTATACTTTTTGCTTAGTGCATTCTTTGACTCCGTGAATGCGACCGATGATAAGATCAGCGATCGGATTCGGCAAAATACATGCGTGTACATCTCCTGTGAAGAAAGGAGTAGCAATCCTAATGATAGCGGTAGAGTATTTCTCTATGGTGCCGCCAAATGTTACGCATTTGACTACTTTGCCTGTAGAATGAGAAGGATCTATTAGTGACTGCCTAACACCAATTGTTGTGCATCCAGAATCAAAAAGTACTGAGACTGGATTGTCATTTACTAAACCTTTGTGTAAGACTAGAGAACCCCTTCCATCATGCGCGATTGACGCAGAGCAAGAGCGGGAAGATGAGGATTGCCACAGCTATAAAGTAGACACTGTGGGTTGTGCTTCAAATAATGGTTTTTCATTGGGGGCACTGAGATGACCTCTCCAAATTCAAGAAGCGGCCACAATGCCATA